>LPNX010262629.1:915228-1039920 GCA_001517045.1 Pseudotsuga menziesii
GACCCAAAGGAGCATAAACAGTATGAAGTGGGCAATCTATCGTGTTTGCATTTAATATATTTTAACTTGTGTAACCATCTTAATTAAAATTGCTAACATAAAGTAAATAATTCCTTCTATTTTTCGTAACATTGGTAAATTTACATCTAGGGCGGCAGGTGCGAGAGGGGTTCCTTTTGACCTAAGAGGAAATAATGTTTTATCTTTCTCTTGGGGCTTGGGAAAAAAAATTAATAATAAGGAAGAATGGGAAGCCTTAATGCAAGGAATGGAATCTCTAAAGGATTTAAATGTTGACTCCTTCCAAGTCTCTGGGGATTCCTAGATAGTCATTCACAAGATGAGAAATATTCAGATGAACAGAGAAGAAGCAGAAAGAAGGGTGCAAAAGAGGATCTTGGACCACATATTAGAATTTTCCAAAATATATTTTTTCCATATAAAGTGGTAAAACAACCAAGAAGCATATTACCTAGCTAACAAAGGTTCAAGGCTTAAATAAGGAGAATTAGTAATTGATAACTCTCTTAAATCCATTAAATTGTCCCCATGATTTTTTGCTTTATTAGTTCTTTCTATCATTTGAAAGGGAAGAATAAGGGTTCTCATCTCCCTCATGAGGCACCCTTTCTTTCTATAAGAGTATTCGGTCACCTTTGGAAATAGCGTAAAGGGACAAGTGGGTGGCGGACAACTAAACTTGCATGCATTTATTTCTCCTTGAGGATCCATAAATCATTCTCCTTCACATTGGTTATTTTTGTAAGGATCCATGTTATGGTGATTAATGTGGGTTGTAGTCTCAAAATATCACATGGATTGAACCTTGTCAATATAGGAAGGGTCGAGAAAATGGTTCCTTATGTACACATCGTCAATTTGAGAATTCAGGTTGTTTTCAGAGGCTGCAGAGACAATGTAGAAGCTAAGATTGTAGCCAAAAGGGATTTCATCTTCAGTTCCAGAAGTGCTTTCCTCTGGTCGTACTTTGCGTCGGTTCATGATTTTAGTAGAATGAGGGGAAGTTTGGTTCAGAAATGAAGATGCTTTTTGATGATTTAAAATAGATGAAGGGTTACATGGTTGAGTACAAGAAAATGCTTTCCTATGTGTTTGAGGTGGATTCTACAATTTACGATGGGAAAATCCATACTGAGCTCGATATTTCACATTTTGATTCTAGGATATAATATTTTGAAAGCATATCCAAGGTTTAGGTCGGTGGGATAGAAGAAATAAATAGGATTTTGTAGAGAATGGAGAAAACATAGGCTAAAATTTTTGGGAAGACCTGGAATTTTCCTGTGGGTTTGAAGGATATGCTTTGGGAGCATAACATGACTTATAATGAGCGTTCTGAGCAACACTTCATCCAATTGAAGGAGGATACAAAGGAAGTACATGGATATTTAAACAGTATTCAGACTTATATGAATTGAATCCCGAGGAACTTGGACAATTTTGTGCAACAACACTAAGACTCTTTGAATGGAAGAAATTTCCTCATCTCTCCAGGAAGCAACAAATCTACCAAATCAGGAATGAAGACCCAATACTATTAATCTATATTTTTGAATGTTTTTTTTTCTATTTCTCTCTAATCAATATGTCAGAATATACTTTATCGGGGGAGCAGTATAGGAAATGCATAGTCATGTAGTTTTGATTTTGAAATAGAACAATATAGTGATAGGAATCAGAGGACTTGTCTCTCTCAAGTTTTGGTATTTTTGAAGCTCTTATTCATCCATGTAATTGATACCCATATTTTTTAATACAAAACATATTTCACATTTCTAGTTTAAGAAAACATGGTTAAACTTACATTGTGTAACTCCATATATTTTAACCAATTGAGTATTAAGATTTTTAAAGTCATTATACCAAAAGAAAAGGATCTCTGAAAGAATAAAAAGCACAACAGAACAAAAGAGAACATAAATATTTATCTTGGAAAACCCTCGTGGAGAAGAAAATCCAACAAAAATGTCTCTATATAGACTTCAACCAGGTACAATCTAATATCCAAAGAATAAAACTAGACTGCTTCCTCTCCTCCAGATGGATTGTTTCTTCTCTCTCTAGCGTAACTTCTTGAGTGTTCTACTTATACAAATGAGGGAGGTGCCTCTCATATTTATACTAAATAGCTGAGAGGCCTAATAACCCAACAGGGCTGACTTCTCCTTGTTTCCAGGGACAACATGCCTTGGGAGACTCAAAAATACATTTTGATAATACTTTTGTGGGTACTAATGACCCGAATTACAATAGAGGTTTTACCTCAATACTTTACATGACCAAATATGTCAACGACATCCCTCTTAACAAGGAAGGAAATCTACACCAATACATCTGTACACTAACTAGTGAATCTATATGTCATAGGAAGTTTCAACTACATCAACATCATCATTATTCGTGGAACGTCATCATCATGGATATATGGTATCATCTCGAGCATCATCTCTATCATCATCTTTGGCATCATCTTGATCATCATCTGTGCCATCATCTTGGGTATCATCATCTCTGGAATCATCTCGAGCATCATCTTGAGCATCATCTCTGGCATCATCTCGAGCATCATCATCTCTGAAATCATCTCGACCATCATATCTACCATCATCTCAAGAATTATCATATCTGGCATCATCTTGAGCATCATCATCTCTGGCATCATCTTGAGCATCATCATCTCTGGCATCATCTCAAGCATCACCTGCACTATCAGTATACAAATACTGATCTAAATCACCCACACCATAATTAAATGTCAGAACATCATCATTTGCAACTGATTGTAGGAACTTGTCTGCAAGTGAATGCAGGATCACTCTCCATATGAGAGTACTATCGTCCATAGGACCATCCTCAGTTGGTAAATGTTAGGACCACTCTTAACAAGAGAGTGTTCTTTTCCACAAAACCATCCTCAAGTAGGATACTATCATTCGCAAATGAATGCAGGATCTCGTTTGCAACTAAATGTAGTACCACTCAACATATGAGAGTACTATCATCCGCGGGACCATCCTCAGCTGGTAAGGGTTAGGATCACTCTCAACAAGAGAGTGTTCTTGTCCATAGGACCATCCCCAATGAGGATACTGTTGTCCGCAAATGAATGCAAGATCTCATATTCAATTGAATGCAGGACCACTCAACATATTAGAGTATTATCATCTGCAGGACCATCCTTAGCCGGTAAGTGCTAGGACCGCTCTCAATAAGAGAGTGTTTGTGTCCATGGGATTATCCTCAAAGAGGATACTATCATCAGCAAATGAATGCATATCTTGTCCGCAGATGAATTCCATACCACTCTCCATATGAGAGTATTATCGTCTGTAGGACCATAAACATAGGATAAGTGATAGGACCACCCTCAACAAGAGAGTGTTATTGTCCGTAGGACCATCCTCAAAGAGGATACTGTCATCTACAAATGAGTGCATATCTAGTCCACAAATGAATGCAGCACCACTCTCCATATGAGAGTACTATTGGATGTAGGACCATATTCGTTCGGTAAGTGATAGGACCACTCTCAACAAGAGAGTGTTCTTGTCTGCCTAACCATCCTTAGCAATTGGATGCTAGGATACACTCATCTGTAAATAAATGTCGGACCTGATAAGAATACTGATGAACTCAAATTCCTTCTTATGTATTGGTATACTGTTACCATATCATTCCCAATAATAATCTTATCATCACTCCCTCTTTCCAGGGAGGTCATTTCAGGCTATACTAAGGTTGTCTCGAAAGTGTTGAAACTTTACATAAGACAAAGGTTTAGTCAGCACATCAGCAACTTATTCCTCTATAGGAACATACTAGATATTAATGGCTCCTCTCTGTACCATATCCCATATGTAATGATACTTTATCTCTATATTCTTTGACTTATTATGAAACACCAGGTTCTATGTTAGCTTATGCAACTCTGGTTGTCACAATAAATACCATTTGCATCCATCTCGACATCAAACAATATTTCCAATAGTTTGTAAATCCATATTTATTCACTACAAGATGAACATGCTACAATGTACTTAGACTCGGTTGTACTGAGGGAAACACTAGTTTTCTTTCTGCTAAGCCATGAGATCATACCCGATCCCAAACTGAAACAACATCTTGAATTTATTTTTCTATATTCAACACTTCCTTTCTAATCTGAATCAGTATATAGCCACACAATCTGAACTCACTATTGGCTGCATATATGAGGCCACAATTCGATGTACCTTTCAGGTATGCCATTACATGTTTTTTTGCAACTAGATGAACATGTCGGGGATTCACCATATACTGACTCAAGGCGTTCACAACAAAACATATATTTGGTCTTGTATTTGTCAAATACATCAGTGAGCCAATAATATGTCTATATAATGTGACATATATTATTTTTGAAGAATCATCATTTGGGAGTTTTAGGTTTGTCACCGTTAGAGTGTTAATTTCATTTCAATCCAACATCCCAAATATATTCAAAATCTCTATTGTGTATTTTCCTTGGTTTAGGAAAATATTATCTGGAGACTGCCATACTTCAAGACCTAGGAAATAATGCATTGTGCCAAGGTATTTCATCTCAAACTCTATTGCAAGTTTCTTCTTACATTTGCTGATGATATTCTCCTTTCTTGTAAAAAATATATTATCTACATACAATAATAATATCATGATCTCATAATTCTCAACCTTATAGTAAAGGTTGGAATCAACTTTACTTTTGGTAAAGCTTAAGTTCATTAGGAATCCATCAATTCTTCCATACCATGCCCTGGGTGCTTGTTTCAACCCATATAGAGCTTTCATTAATCTGCATACATGTGTTTCTCTGTCGTGGGTCTCAAATCCTTGTGGTTGTTCAATATATACTTCTTCTTCTATGACACCATTTAGGACAGCTATTTTTACATCCTTTTGATGTAGCTTCCAAGGAAAGGATAGTTCTGATAGAAGTATATCTTGTTACTAGTGCAAAGTTTTCTTCATAATCATTTCCTTCCTTTTTTGAAAATCCTCCTGTGACAAATCTTGCTTTGAACTTTTCAATATTGTCATCTGCTGAATGATTTGTCTTGGAAATGAATTTTGAAGAAACTATTGACTTGTCCTTTTGTAATATCCCAAATAATGATATTCTATAATGTTCTATGATAGTGCTGACTCACACACTCAATCTCATAAAGATTTTCAAAATAATTGTGCATGCAAACTTGCCATGCAAAAATGCCCTAAAATATAGCTGAATTAGGGTTAGGGTTTTGCAAGGAGAAATTAACACTTACCACTAATATTATGGCTGAAAATGAATCCAGAGATAGATGCATGCATAAGGATCTGGATGGGTGGTCTAATAATGCTCTTTTTCTCTAGTGTAACTGCCCCACAGTACCGTAAGCACCCTCCATACTGAAGGTGACATTTTTGTAGGAGGAGAGGTCCATTCGGGCTGAAAATTTCTGAGCTTGTTTGTCTGCTGATGCCGGGGAGATGGACTAGCACATGCGAATGTTTGGCTGCCTCTAAGTGCCCTACCAAATTGATTTCCAGTTTTGTTGTTCATGCCCCCAACTGATCTGTTTGGTTGATAGCTGTTCCAGGTGAGAAAACTTATGGCTGATAATCATTGCATACCATAGGATAGGCCTGCTGAGAAAGAGGAAGCTGACATGCGGAGGAAAGACTGGGTTTTGTGGTTCGATCAAATCCTTCTGTGTTTTCCCTGCTACTTCCGGCTGCAAAATGTGGATCTACTAACAACCCTTTGAAATGTACTAGGTCTCCAAATAACGTAGTATATGATGGATGCAATGGATAAACCTGGATGATCTATCCCGATAAGAGACTAGGGGAGATATCTCACTGTCGAACCCTCGCTAGCTGAAGACACTGTCTCCAACCCCAATTGCCACGGCTGCATGCTGTGCTACTCCTTGAAACTCCAAAATCAATCAACAATAACAATAGATACTTCCTTTAGTCCCATAACCCTTCTTAAATAGATCTCCATATGATTTTAGGGTTTGCATGTCACTTTTAGGGTTTATGCTTCACTTTTGCATGCATGCAATTCTAATTTTATGTTGACTTTAATACTGACTAAACAAGGCCTGCATGCTCCACATGGTTTAGGATATGGACACTGATGGCCTTATTTCTACAATGATGACTTAATAATACTGAATTGATGCACCTTTCTACTCCTAGTGCTATCAGTCCTCAGTTATTCCCTTTTCTTTAAGACTCGCTCGAACCTATGGGAATACGATAGGTTAACAGGTGTTCTCAAGGTGGTTTAGTTGGAAGGGGACATTACACCTTTGGTATTGGCACCACATCCCAAACATCATTCTTTATTATCGATTGGTATTCTTCGATAATGGCCCTCATCCATTATTTTTCTTTGAAGCTACTTCTAAATATGTGGGTTCTTCATCAACAAGATTGCTCATTAATGCCACATAATTTTGAATAGATTCTTTGTCTCTTGCTTCCTTCTGGTGCACCATATCTTTCTGCTTCTCTGATTATATCATGAGCCCAAGATGGTCTTGTTTTTGTTGAGATCATCTCCTTGGGTGTTTCCATGAGTCCTTATGGTTCTGTTAGGTCATGATATTATTGTATAGGATCTTCTTCAATGTATCTAACTGGTGGTCTGGTAGCTTCTGCGGCTCTAGGAACCCGCTCCTCTTCTTCATGATATTCATCTACAAATATCTTTCTGGATTTGGTGAAGGTTGGATATTCATAAAATGTAACATCTCTAATGGTCTTGATCTGGAGGAATCCCGAAATATAGATTTTATAAGCTTTTGATTGTTCACTGTATCCAACAAATATTCCCTTCTTTCCTAAAGAGCCAATTTTTATCTCTTCTCCTTTGGAACATGTAAGTACACGGGACAACCGAATATATTTGGGTGGCTTACTTCGGCCTTTTTACCAGTGAACATTTCTTATAGGGTTTTGTTTCCAAGAGCACTGTGATATATTCTATTCTGGACATAGACTATGGTTCTTGCTGTTTCATCCCATAAGTGCATATCTAGATCTTAATAATGGATCATTGCGCCGACTTCTTCCATGATGGATATATTCTTTCTTTCTTCTACTCCATTTTTTTCTAGATTATAGGGTGTGGTAAGCTCCCTTTTAATCCCATTTTCCTTATAGAATTCCTTGAGAATTCATTTGAAGTGAATTCTCCTACATTCTCTGATCTTAAAGTCTTGATCTTCTTTTCGGATAGACTTTCCACAAGATCCTTAAATTCCTCGAATTTTCCAAATACTCCGTCTTTTCCTTTCAAGAAATGTATCCAAGTCTTATGAGAGTAATCATCAATAAAGGAGAAATAATATACATACATGCTTAAGGAAGTTGTTGACATCGATTCGCGCACATATGAGTGTACAATATCAAAGATCCCTTTTGCTTTGTTGTTACTATTTGGGAATGGATTCTTCGTGTTCTTTCCTTGAGCACATCCTTTAAATACTCCTTCATCATTGATTTGGATATCTGGTAGAATTGTCTCAACCTTGCTCACAATTGGAAATTCTTTGTAGTTTACATGAGTAAGTCTTATATGCCATAGTTCACATGAACTGATGGTACTGGTTGTAAGGGTTCAATCTGTGTTCACTTTCAATTTGTAGAGTCATCCTTCTTCGTAATCAGTTACTATAGCATCATCTATTGTTTTTCCTTTCGTCCACATAAGAACTTCACCATCTACAAAGGAAACTCTAAATCCTTTCTTATCTAGAGTTGAGATAGAAAGAAGATTGTTCTTGAAACCTGGAACATATAAGACTTCTTTCATATTCATGATCTTTCTGGATTTTAATTTATAAGAGGCTTCTCCCATTCCTTTGATGGGGTACTGGTAATCATCTCCAAGTTGTACCTTGTGTGAATAGTATTTTTGGGTAAGACAAGAGAGTGAATATTTGTGTCCAGTCATATGTTTGGAAGCACCACTGCCTCTAATCCAAGTGTTACTTCCATGAGTGATTGAACCTATGAGAGCTGAAATTAGGACATACTCTTCGCTAGAGTCTTCATTTTCTATGGCCCTCTCCTTATCTGATTCATTTTCTTTAGCAGCATGGGCATGGTACTTTTGGTTCTTCTTCTTGAAATGGTATTTCTTAATAGGACAATGTCTAGTAATGTGTACCATCTTATGACATGAGTAGCATTCAAAGGATGAATAATACCTTCTAGGTTTCTTATTCCTTTTGAAGTCTGGTGGTCTTCTGGGAGATTAACCTTGATTCTTCCTTTTTTTATTCCATTTTTGGTGAAAGTATCTTAAGATTGATATTGATTATCATTTAGCTTCTCTTCTCTATTAACTAGCCTTCCTTCTTCTTGTACACATTCTTCCCGTAGCTTGTTGAACTTGGTTAAATTTCTTTTAGCACATATTCCTCTAATGAAAAAATCCCATTCTCTTGGGATACCATTCAGGGTGGTCATCACCACTTCTTCTTCTTCCACCATGTCACCAATGAATTCTAATTGTTCTTTGATCAGAGATACTCTTGACAAATACCATTGCATGGGTTTCGCCTTTTGTACCTTCACACCCTTGAGTTGGTTTCTCAAGGTCATTCTTTTGTTGATGTTGTTGCCTTCAAACATATTGGTTAGTGTATCAAATATTTCCTTTGGAATATTCTTTTAAGACACTTGGGGGATCAATTGATCCTTTATGGAATTAGATATGATCCTTTTGAATTTGATCGTATCCTTCTTGTGCTTGGACTTTTCCTCCTCTTCCTCTGGTTCCTTGACCTCATCTTTGATATAGCCTTCTAGGTCATGTTCTTCTAGGATGAGTATGATTATGTACTTCCATGCTCTAAAGTTCTATGATCCCTTAAGCTTTTCATCAATCTTGGTGTTTTTTGTGATCTTTAATGAATGAGAACTACAAATGGAAATATAGGGGATATAACTTACTAGTATGAGGTCTGCTTTTGGAATCTGCTTCAAGGTGACTAAGGGTTTGACTGGAAAACCCTAATTTTCCAATTGGGAACACTTGTAAGGCTGATTGGAGGAAAATATTTGCCTCCCTAAGGAGAGATAGAGTGTATCTTTCTTTTCTGGAATCCGAGGATGGAACCTTGAAAAATATGATTCCCTGCTTTCTCTCGGTAGCTGTGGTAGGTCAAAAAGTGAAAATCCTCATAGTGAAAACCCGCTTCGACAGAAAGATGCACACTCCTAGGGGGAGTTGAATGGACCTTCTTTTCTAGCTTATTTAATGGATGGAGGTATCCGGAATAGTGAACCCTATATTAATGGAATACAGTATGAGCCACTGTACAACTTCTTCTTTCAGGTTAGCTCTGATACCATGTTAATATTTTAAAAGTCATTATACCAAAACAAAATTATCTCTGAAAGAATAACAAGCACATCAGAACAAAAGAGAGAAAAAATATTTATCCTGGGAAACTCTCATGGGGAAGAAAACCCAGCAAAACTTACTCTATATAGAATTCAACCAAGTACAGTGTAAGATCCAAAGAATAAAACTAGATGTCTTCCTCTCCTCCAGATGGATTGTTTCTTCTCTCTCTAGTGCAACTGCTTGAGTGTTCTACTTGTCCAAATGAGGGAGGTGCCTCTCCTATTTATACTAAACTTCTGAGAGGCCTAATAACCCAAAAGGGCTGACTTCTCCTTGCTTCCTGGGCTGACATGCCTTTGGAGACTCAAAAAATACATTTTGATAATACTTTTGTGGGTACTACTGGCTCGACTTACTAGTAAAAATGTGTATCCTTGCAATTGTAGCATTTTTTGTATGTCAAAGTAGCTAAAGATCTATATTGTGTACTTTATTTTTTCTATTAAATCATTGTAAATATGCAAGAGAGTTAGGAATGGATTCATTATTACTATAATAAAGTACTCTTTTATTATTAAGTATTAATTTTTTTAATTCCCTAAATGCAAAATTCATGACAACTTGACATAATAACTAAAAATGGTTACAAGGTAAATAGAACTGCTAAAGGCAAACCTTTGACATGTATTTTTTCACATAATAAAAGATAGTTTAAAGAGAATAGCAAGGTACATAACCCCTTTCACATGTATTGTTTTCATATAATAAGAGATAGCATAAAAAAATAACAATATACATATTTAAAGTCTTAGAAAGGAATTCCTAGTAGTTGGGTGGGATGGGAACTTCCCTAAGCAAGTAGAGTAAGTGAGTTATGGTAGCTGATATTGGTATCCCTATAAAATAGAATGGGTAATGTAGTTAAATTCTCTTTGAAAGTAAATGTCTAATTGATTCCTCTATGTGAACGTGGCATCATCCTCTTAAGATTCCCCAATCAATCAATTGATTGGACATTCTTACTTAAGCTTATTTACTTGTTAATTCAAAATAAGTAGTTATACCCCAAAACAAATTGTCATATTTTTCATTAAAATATAAAAAACAAAATTGAATCCATCACTTGTATTACAATTTTTTGATATATACTCGCTCATAATTTTCAAAAAAAAAATATTGTATCAAAATGTATAGCCCAGTATGGGGAAGCTATGTATTTTTTTTACTCAACCTATAATTGATACAATCCACTCTAATTAAAATTTTAAACAAAACAATATATATATATATATATATATTATTATTAATTTTTTAACAAACAAATTTATGAAGGGTGAATATATATTGCTCGGCTATCTAAGATATTTCATGAAAAATTCTTAAAATATTTGTTGCTAAAGATTATTTTCCTATTGTAGAGAAGATTGAATCCCTCAAGGTCCAAATCTTTTCTCAAATATTTTCACTTTAAAAAATATTTGCACTTCTAGTAATTTAATAGGAAGTTAAAATCGATGATTCAGAGTAACAAATACATGTGTAAATCTCGTTAGTGTACCAATGGACAATTTAGGGCATGTTACATCGCTATTTGGTTTGTGTTTAGGGTTTCTCTTGTGATAATCATCTTGGTTAATTATTTTAGAAGTTTAAATTTGGTGAAAATATCATTAACACTCAGGAATATTTTTTTAAATGATTACTCAATGATGTTTGAGCATAAGGTAAACAAGAGATATGAAAGTAACCAAATGGTCATTATTGGAATCACAGTTTCGATGACAATGCTATACCCTATACCATATCAAAAAAATTCAAGATAGGCATGCATTGAATCTTACTCCATCTTGATATAAATTAATAGTTGTAGCATGCATCTTCTATAAGATTGGCTCAACGGTTCAACCAGTCCCAATAGTTCTTGGATTTCCAAAAATAACACTCTCTAATGGTGGGAATGATAATTTTTACATCAGAGACAAAAATGCAAATACACAGTAATTTTGTGCAACTAGAGCGCATAGTTCTTCTCTCTTAGATCTTGAAAACAAAACCTTATAAATATATGTATATTACATTGCAATAATAGTGGGCGGGGTAACTTCTTCTAGAAGTCTCATTTTACTTAACGCATTCACTATAAATTGACTAAAAACTTTCCTTATGGATCGAGGCTCGTTTACATTGTTGTACTAATCTGATTAATGCAATTAATGCATGTACATGTTACAACTGAGCTTGGAACTACTTCTACTTCCAACACTCCCCCTTAATTACAACCTTAATATATGGTGGGATAAATTACTCTAACACTCTACCTTAATTTTTTGTTATCATTTCCTGTGAGGGCTTATATCAAAAATTCAAAAACAATTGTGATGCATGTTGGTCTCATCTAGGCTTACAATGTGGTTAAAAACATTTCATCTTTACTTTCTTTGTTGTGATTTGTTTATGCGCTTTCTTCTCCATTTTTTGAACTTTTAAATATTTTTCTTCTACTACTTTCTCCAAATCTTGTGCGTTGGATTTATTTTCTTCTTCTTCATTTGTTCTCCAGATGTCTAGTCCTTCAAGCACGTGGATGTACCATATGCAAGTTCATCAATATTGTTTCTGTTATTTAGAAGTATTGGAATGCTTATATGTTATTCAATTTTTCCAGCAATGGGATTCTTCCATGTTTGTTGAACTTCATTCAAATGTGCTTGGCCTGATTCAGTGGACTACTACCACATTAAACCAGAGTAGTATCTTATATCTTCTAGGATCGGATTTGTTTTATTTTTGTACATAATCTATGTAGTCATCATCATACTTGGGCATTGCAAGCCACTCTTCAAGAAATCGCAAATCCTCATCAAAACTTATTAGCACTATGATTGTGTGTTCTTGTTATTTTTCTTCAACCATTGTAAGTGGATTCTTTCTATCAATATCTGCACACTCACAAATAACCAAAGTGTTAGGAAAATATTTTTCCCTGGTGGGATTGGCCTTCATGGACTCTTGTACTTTGTCTTGTTCAACTACTTCAATATTTTCTTTAAAATTATTTGCAGATGACTCTTCATGGATATGTTCTACTTCAATAGCTTTTACTACTGCTACTAGGTATTCTTCATCTACAACTTACACTTGATTTAATGTTCAAAGTAGGATTCCTCCATTCAACAAATCGTCAATTCCTTTATTCTCTTTCATAATCTGCATACATTCTTCTATTGAAAAATCTTCTTCATCATACAACAATGCAGTTGTTTCAACACTTTTTCCTTCATTTGTTTCTAGGGTAGATGCTTCTACTTGTATAACATATTCTTCAACGTAATCATCCACAAATGTGTGCGGCTCACTAAATTTCTCAGTAACTTCTATGGCACGAACTTCTACAGTTGCGATGGTCGTTTTATCTTTATATTTTTCCACAAGTGCCTCTATACTGTGGGATTCATTAACAGCTTGGTTGTCTTCTACTTTAACTATAGGATTTTATTCTGTTGTTTCTACAACAGGTTCATGTGACATAGCTATTTGCTTGCTGATGTCACCACCCTTTACTTTTAATTCTCTTTGAAAACATTCCAAGGCTTCTTTAGCACTAGTTTCATCAACAACAATATGAAAAATATTATCATCTGGATTGTTGGATGAGACACAAGGTTGATGCATCCTTTGCCTCATCTTGGGCGCCATTAAAACCATTTTCAACAAAGTTGAATAAACCTTATACAAGAAATACATTTATCATTTTAACAACCCAAAATTCATAATTTTTACCTAAAAATGTGTAAGTAATAGGAAAACTACGTTGCTCCAATCATCTTGGTTATTCTCTTCAATTGTCTTAATAAGTTCCTCTGCAATTGAAACGTATCCATATCTTTATGCAAATTACATTGCCTCTGCTTTTCTATTACTTCTTTTTAGTTGTTTGAGTCTTCTCTTTTGACCCATAACAATATTCTTTGTGTACTTTGATTTATTGTGTATACCTTTGCATCTCTCCCGCTTAAAAACATGTAAATGTTTTGAACTGCTCCCCTTAATGTGAATTTGTGTTTTCCTTCGAATCAAGCATCTTTAAGACTTGCCTTTATATTTTCTTCTCAGATCTTCTAACTTCCTTTTTTATGGCTTTAAATTTATCTTTTGCACAATTCTAGGCAATTTTTTTCTATTAACATACTTCTAGTGTTTTTCAACAATACAATTCGTATGTTCTTCTGGGCTGGATCGACCCTTATCAAGAATTTATACCATTAATGGAAAACTTCACACTTTTCTATCTACCCAAATCCCTTCTCATATTCCATACCATTCATGGATCATACCTTCCACGTCGGTCGTCCTCAACTCTGTACTAGTTGGGGGTGAGAGAAAGGGCAGGCGATGTTAGCTTCTTTCAGATCGGTTCTCCAGTACCAATACGCCACCCAACAGCTCAATTGCATGCAAAGAGAAGCAATGGATCTTTCCCTCGTTTAATGATATATAGTTTTTTTAAACAGTTTTTCTCCTTTCCAAAGAGACCCCCCAATATTCATTTTTTATATTAAAACCAAACTAAAAAGTGGGTTTCCTTTTAATGGTCATCTCCTTTCTTTAAAACACAAGCATTACAAAAATATTTATGTCTCTTTGTTTTGAACTTTAAATGTTCTACAAATAACGTGGTTCTCCTAAACTTACTTTATGAATGGGATTTGATTTTTTATCACACTCATGCAAATGAGATCATAAACGTTTAAATTATACTTAGGGATAGATTAATTATGGGTCCTCTAACCTCATGTGCTTATGAAAATCTTCATGGACCCAAAACAAATTTAGGTTGAGTTGAGTTTTTTTCCTATAAAAACTTAGGGTCACAAACTATCCTTCAATGATGTAATCAAAGCCACGAGCATGAATGGCTCCCATCCATCAATTCCAAACCTTGAAGAGATCTATTGTCTCCCTTTCTTAAGCACAGTTTAGCATGGGTTTTATTTTCCCAGTGTTATGTTCTTTGCCTTTGGCGAGCTGCAACTCTTCAACCACATCCTTCTTTCTTCACTAAACTTTGACCTTCTCCAAATGTCATGTCCATAGGGATTTTCTCACCTCTTGGTGATTCTTGCACCTTCTTTTCTTGGATTAAACCAAGAATGGAGGGATTAAGTTGATTTCAGCTCCTCCCAAGCTCGACAACGAGCATTGTGAACTGCAAGCATGAAACATATTTATGTGCAACAAGATTATGTTGTTCTCTTTTATACCAATGGTTACAACGTTGTCCAAGAAATCCATCTCTGCAAGTTCACTGTAAACATGTTCTTCTTATTGGATCGAGTTGCACTTTGATACAATGATAGATTATACAGCATAGACAAAAATACAAAGACACGGTATTGTTGTGCAACTGGAGCACATAGCTCCTCTGTCTTATCTACAAAATACAAAACCTTAGAAGTATATGTATATTACATTACAGTAACATTGAGTGGGAAAACTTCTTCTAGAAGTCTCATTTTACCTAACACGTTCACTATGGATTGACTAAACACTTGCCTTGTGGCTCAGGGCTCGAGGATAATTTTCAGTGTTTTACTAATCTAATTAATGCAGTTAATGCATGTACACGTAACGACTGAGGTTGGAATTACTTCTACTTCCAATGGGGAAGATTTTTTTTTTTTATAAATTTGGGTAGAAAACAGAGCTTGGAGAACTATACGGTTATAAGATCCAAATAAAACTCATTCTATAGGAAAGAAAATTGAAAAAAAAGTAGAAACCATAGTAGCATAATTCCAGTATGAATATAGATACATATATGGTTCGATATGGAAAAAATAAGTAACGAAAAAATCCAATATGGATAAAATAAGGAAGTAGACTTCTTATATAAAATACATTTAATCAAATATGCACGAATATACTATAAATTCATATCCGTATCTATATAATAAAGTTAAACATATTTAATAGTTTTCATAAAAGATTAAATATCAACCATTGAATAATTATTTTAATAAGAAAGTAAATATGTAGAGCAACTTGTTATTAACAATTATTTTTATAAGAAAATATCAACTATTAAATAATTATTTTGATAACTAAAGATGTATTTACCTAGAGCAACTAGTTATTATGTCCCCGACAAGGGGATATATATGAATCGCTCAGGCCTATTAATTGGCGGTTCACATGAGAAATTTTTTGTGATTTATAAAGTTTTTGCATAGTTTAATTTTCAGGTGTATTACATAATATTTTTATGTCCCCGACAAGGGGATATATATGAATCGCTCAGGCCTATTAATTGGGGGTTCACATGAGAATTTTTTTGTGATTTATAAAGTTTTTGCATAGTTTAATTTTCAGGTGTATTACATAATATTTTTTAAAACTATTTTTTTGCATGTTCATTGGTTTGTGCAGGTGATGTCTCTCTAGGGTCTTGTGCCCCAAGACCCGGCAGTAGGCTCTCGTCAGCAAAGTTTTAATACAACCAAAATTTTAATGTAGCAATAATGGAGGATAATGATTGACTGTTTTTTAATATTTTTGTGATCCTCGAACCTATCCATGAAGATAAGTCCAGCACTCGAGGCCTTAGTGTCAATCAAACACCCTAAATTCAAACCTCTGTCATCCTCCTTGTCGTGCATGGACACCAAGTGTCTTTCTCCGTACATATACGTGTACCAAATCCACCTTAACATTGTCCTCCTCCCACCAGTTCATTATGTAACTCCACCAGTTCATAATCACCGAAAACTCATGCTATATTTTGTTATGTTTCAGATTTGAATCTTGAAGGCGATCCATTCTTGCTGGTTTTCTTTTGGCCAATTACATTCGGCATATCAGCCAGATTTGAACTCTGGGCTGTTCACAGATGAGATTTGGGTAAGGTAAGCATTTGTAAATCTAGCAAAGGGGTTTGGCTATTTTTGTAATAGGCAGGAGTTTCGAGCCCACGATTGAACAGAATGATGGTTGACACATCGTTGCCAGAGAGTATTCAGTACATTAGGACTACGTGTCAATCCTTGAGCTCCAGTGAGGGCACCCCTTTGCATTCCAGGGTCATTATCCCCAATCTCGAGGACTACGATAGCGATGGCATTGCTTTGTAAGTTTGTTTCCTCATTGCAATTAATGCTCCAATTTGTATCAATTCTGCACTATAAAATGTTTGTATCAATTCTGCACTATAAAATGTTGTTAGAGCGTTGAATCTATACCTTTACATGACCTCGGTTCTGAATTCTTCAGGGTTCTTTTTATAGCAAGATCTTTAAATATATGAATACAACTATAAAATGTTGTTAGAGCGAGGGATTGATCTCTTTACATGACCTCGGTTCTGAATTCTTCAAGGTTTTTTTTTTATATCAGGATCTTTAAATATATGAATACAACCAAAAAAAATATATATATATGCTTAATTTTTTTTTAATGAATACAATGCCCAGCAGAGCATTTGCATTTCATTTTTACCGATAATCTGTGGATTAACACATTGTATAATGGAATTACTAACCTTGGTATTTTTGCGTTACAATATTTGCCTGCACCATTTTTACTCGAATTAACATCAAGCACCGGAGCATTTGCATTTCATTTTTTACCCATAATATGCGGATTAACACATTTTGTTATGCAATTGCTAACCTTGGTAGTTCTGCGTTACAATATTTGCTGCACCACTTTTACTTGAATTAACATCAAGCACCAGAGCATTTGCATTTCATTTTTTACCCACAATCTGAGGATTAACATATTTTATTATGCAATTGCTAACCTTGGTAGTTTTGCGTTACAAGATTTTCCTGCACCATTTTGATATAGGCTTGAAAATCAACTCTGTAATGTTATTGTTGATCCTCATCTTTTGACTGCCCAGGGTTTATGGTTTTAAGTAATAGGTTTGAATGTTTTTAAGTGAAATCCAGTTGAGGTTATAGTAATGTTTTTTTATGTTTTGTAACCTTGGAAGCAGGTTTCACCACACACCCCATCTGCATTAACACAATCCACTTTTAACAACACCATTTCAAAACTTGGGTCGACAAAAAATATGCCCGCACCGGACAGTAAGAATTCGCATTTAACTCCGTAAATACTCTGATAATACAAATATATATATATATATATATATATACTTATCATTTCATTTGGGAAAATCTTAGAGCTTAGAAAAAGCTTAAATGACTCGCAAGTTGAACGCTATACATCCAATCCAACATATCAACGCAAGGCGAGTACACCTGAAAGTGATTGTTTTGACCGATGGAAGGCATGTTGCTGCATAAACAACATTCTAGGGGTTTCCCTTCATCTCCACTAACATATTGCAATCTACAAGAACCAAACCAATAAGAAGAGAGTTGCTCAAAGTTGTTCATCCTCGCTCACATATTGATTGATTATGGAGATAGTGTCGAATATCTAAGTTGTTCATCTTCGCTCACATATTGATTGATTATGGAGATAGTGTCGAATATCTAATTCATAGGGGACGCATTTCATGAGCTCTACCATCAGAACACTTATGTAAGAGTGTATGCATCTTCAGTACAAAATAAGAATCTTAGAACTAGTTTTCTTTCTTCTTCTTTGTTTTTAAACTTGTCTTTATTTTTGTGTTGTTTTTGAAGAATAGAGTAACAAGAAAATAGTACAAACTTCCACTCATTGTCCTACCCATGATTCATTCTCCTCGGTCATGCTATCCAGCGACATGTATGGGCGGGTTTTTTGAACGAACTTTTTGCCTTCAACTCACACACCCTTAAGGCTCTCCCTCCCAAGGATCTTATTAGATATTCTTACAAAAGACACACCAGCGCGACCCTTCTATCATCCAAAAATACTCCACTATGTAACATTACACAAATGACAAATTGGAGTGTTGACAATGAAAATGGCCCCCTCTAAATCCATTCTCCACTTATTAAAAAAAATCAGTCTGTTCGTTATCTTAAGCACATTACAACACAAACTTATAGTCCAAAAAACGAATATTTCACGGCAAAAATACGAAAAACAAAGGTGAAACAACACTAATCAATTATAAGCTTAAATAGCCACAACTCCTAATTGTCATCTTTGTCTGATTTAGTGTATAGGTGGGAACTGGATTAAATCTATCAACCACAACTCGAAAAAATGACATGCCATACATCAATTTTGCTTCTTTTGCTAGTCATAGCTACCTTAACTTTTCGAGGGGAAAGTGGATTATACTTATTGGAAAAATATAGCCCTAAAAATTTCCCTGGTTGTTGACTTTCTAGGCTTATTACAAGCGATTTCATGGGGATCAAGTGCAATTATTCCAGCTGCAGGTTCGTCAATTGCTCTTATGACAGCCTTTCTCCTTCTTAGCAATCTTGGTGCCTCAGTCGTGGAGGTAGCCACTGATGCTTCAGTGGTAGAACGTGGTAAAAAGGACCAGGGTAGGGTATTTCATCATGTGAGCTTCAATCCTTTGCATGGATGGCATTGGCTATAGGGAGTGTCCTGGGTAACTTATTTGGCGGGATTTTTGTGAGCCAAGTTGATGCAAGGACTATGTTCATCATTTTTCTTTTACCTTTGAGCATTCAAATTGGGACTTCCTTGATTTTCAGGGAGGACTCCTTCGGTCTTTGTAGTATGAAGCAAACTAAGGTTGCACAATATCCAAGCCCAATCAAGAGTAAGTCACAGGATGCACCATCTTTTTACAAATCAGTTACTTGTGCATCTATGAATGGTATAATTCGTCTAGAGTGGAGGAAGAGGTCTATAATGAGAAGCATCAAGAATCAGATCTCAGATATTTTAGTAGTCATAAAGGAGACCAGAAATTGCATATCCTCTTACTTGGTTTTCTGCATCTATTAGAATGACACCACTTTTAACAGGAACTATGTTTTTCTACCACACACAGCATTTGAAGATTCATCCACACATCTTGGCACTTGCAAAGGTGGTTGGGCAGATGAGCCTTCTATTAGGAAGTTACATCTACAATCGCTTCTTAAAGATTCTTCAGTCACTATTTATGTTAATTGACATTTTCCTTGTGAAGCAACTAAATATTCAATTGGGAATACCAAATGAAGCTTATATTATAGGAGCGTCTGCATCTGTGGAAGCTATTGCTCAGTTCAAATTACTTCCCTTTACAGTGCTACTTGCTCAACTATGCCCCGCTGGCTGCGAGGGTTCACTTATGGCCCTTTTCATGTCAGTGCAGTGCTTCGCTAGCATAGTGAGTGGTTATTCAGGTGCCGCCCTTGCATCATTTCTGGGTGTTTCATCATGGAACTATTCCAGATTGCCATTGGGTATTTTCATTCAATCCATGGCAACATTGGTCCCATTAACTTGGATTTTGATCTTCTTCATGTTCACTTTGTAAGAGCATTCGAGTAGTCGTTTGAGTGTATGCCTTATTGGGAATCCTAACAGTGGTATCAAACCTAATTGTCCCTTTGTCCTATGCTCGGAAGTCCTTCCTCTTATTGCTGGTCTACAAGATTCTTTGCTTTTTACTCTCAGTTTTGCACATAACATTCTCTTGCATACCCTCAACCTACAACTATTATTGCCATTCCGCATATGAAGACTGTAGCTGCATTGTTGCTGCGTACTGAAAGAACAACGTGGAGTTGAGCCCTCCCACGAACTGAGCAGACTCCTCCAGTCCTGTTGCTACATACTATTTTCCTTGTGTGCCTAAACCCTAATCTCATTAGCGTTGGAGTGAACTGATTAGCGATTGCACCAGCAATGAAGTGATTGAAGATTCATGCTGTGTGAGGACCCGTGTGTGGCTCCATCTCCACATTGGCCATTTCATCTTGGTGAATGCTCTCTTGAGCATGGAGTTGGGTCATATGGTGCTATGTGATACCTTGTTGAAGTTTGAACGTTAAAGATTAAAGGTAGTGCTTCTTTGTTGACTGCCTTGAGAGTGGTGCAGTTGGAGATGTCATTTGATTACTAGCGTGGAGTTGCCTCTCCTCCTTCTTGAATGTGCTGTGCATGGAGACCATTGTGGGCTACTGCCCTCTACGAATGTCTATCGAGATGACCCAGTGTGGATCTTGTATAATGTTTAACCAAGATATTGCTGCGTTAAATTTTGGTATTGTTGCATCTCCTCTTTCCACCCCTTTGAAGTTCTCTCTAGGTGCTGAAGTGATTGAATCCACCACCGTGAAGCTGTGCGTGAAGCCTGTTTCATTTGCTGAAGGTTGCTTCCATCCTCCTTCATGATTGAATCTTGTAGCTACGAGGAGTTTCCTGTGGTATACACTGTGACCTATTGCTAGTGGTATTCCTGCGTAGAGACCAACAAAGTTTGAAGACCATATTTATGTGTCCGACATTAAAATGTGAGACTGGTGCGTTGGCTCTGCGTGGCGTTGAGGAGACCTGTGGTGAAGAGTTGTGTTTCACTCATTCTTGTGAGGTGCTAGATCCCTAATCTATAGACATGCATATTAACTCTGAAGTAATTGTAGCTGTAACAGTGGTATTATTGATCGAATCTTGCACAGCTTAGAAGTGGACGAATTTATCTATCACAAACTATTACTAGTGCATCCAGCGTTCGTCTGCCACCAGAAGTAAGTAATTAAGTAATTTGCATCTCCTAATATCGCTGAGCTGTATCCCTTTAAATGTCGACAAAGACTTGGTTCTCACGATTCTAATTTATAGTGATGATGTGTGATTTCAGCATCAAAACTTTTTCATCATGGGAGGTGGCGAAGGCTCCACAGATAGAGGGAGGTATTACGACACAATAACGTCAAGAAAGCGCACATCCAAAGAGAAATCCAAGAAAATATTGAAGATAGAAACATGTTAGCCTACAAAGCGGGAAGAAGATGCAATGAAACGGCCTCATGATCTTCAAAGATTTTCAAATAGTCTTCATTAGCATGGAACCCAAGTCATTTTTTTGTGCCTAGGTATCTTGATTCTGAGATGGTGTTCTATGGACTCAGAGGTATTCGATTTGTTAGCCCAAATGATTCAGTTTGCTAGTTAACTGGTACTTGATTTTTTGCATGTTTGTTTGTTTTGTAGGTTCCGCAAAAGTTGGATGGGTTCTTAACAAGGATTTCATCGAGAAAACCATGGAAATTGGAGATGTGTATGGGTTCATAACAAGGATTTCATCGAGAAAACTATGAAAATTGGAGATATGTACCGAATTCGTGGCGTTCTGTGTTCTATTTGCTTAACACAGGTGAAGGCTAGCGGCTTCATATCACCTGCAACCTGGACACCTCTTAAGCCCTGGAAGTTTTTAGGTTTCTCAGCCCTAAACTTTGCTTCTCTTCATTTAAGAAAATTTTGTTGTTTTTGTTAAAAAAATCCTCATTGTTATTTGGGTCGTAGTGAGATCAATCTAGTGGATGCTTAGCAATAAACACCCCAAGTATAGTCTAAAATATACCTTAGTATATATATCATTTAGTTTATATATAGTTTGGATGTATCAGGAAGAAACCAAACACAATGTAAAACATATACAGGATATATACATCATTTAGTTTATATATAGTTTGAATGTATAAGGAAGAAACCCAAACACAATAAAACATATACTTGCAGTTTGATATATATGGAATATGATATAAAAAGTTGGATGTATCACGAATTGTGTATATACTTAATACCCAAAATATACTCATGTTATTTATACAACAACAATGTACACAAATCACTCACTTATGGATTCACCACTCAGTGCAGAAGTATGTCTTCCATTGCTTCCCTATGAAATGCCTTGATAATCGAACCTCGGCAACACTTCCATTGCTTTCCTATGAAATGCCTTGATAATCGAACCTAGGCAACACATCTACACCTATTGGCATGTGATACATCTACTGGCAAATGATATTATTGTTAATGTTTTTCTAACTTATCTAAATCTGTGGTATTTTTCAATTGTTCTTCGAGGTGGGCCGAGAGAACCCTACTCTGCATGAATTAACATAATTTAAATTTTAATCTTCTTCCCCAATTGTTCGTATGTAAGAGAATGAATTAGCACTAAGCAGAATTTGACCACCCCTTTATAGAAAATAATTTTCTTCACTTTTCAGATAAGAAGTGCCCTCCTTTGATTTCAAATATAGAGATAAATGAGCCTCTCTTTATAGGAATTTTTTCCTAATAAGTTCCTTTGTGGATGAAGTATCAGCAAGTCACCTCTACCTGGTTGTGATCTTGGTGTTTCTCCTTGTGCTAATGGGTTTGTCCTATTTTTACATTCTGTGTCTTTAAATTTTTAATTATATATATATATATATATATATATATATATATATATTACTTAAAAGCTAAAAAAAAAACACAATGCATGTAGATATCATACTAAATTAAATAATGTGTGGAAGATAGGATTTATATATATATATATATTACTTAAAAGCTAAAACACACACACACACATATATATTTTACTTAAAAGCTAAAAAAAAACACAATGCATGTAGATATTATACTAAATTAAATAATGTGTGGAAGATAGGATTGTCCCAAACCTTAGTTGAACAAGGTTTTAAAGTATTTATGATTTTTTTGTGTAGCCTTATGCAACCTCGAGAATTCAATTTAATATGGACGAGATTTGTGTGTATTAATGAAGTTTGATCATCGTATTTCATTGTATTAAATAAAGTGAAATTTGATATCCTATTTTGTAAGTTACGGAATTTTTTTGTAAGTTAAGAAATTTTTATATTATGTTTTAATTTTAATATTTTTTTATTTGAGGTTTAAATTTTAATTTTATCAATCATAATAATAGTTGATTTTTGTTTCTTCTGAAATAACAATTATAATAACTATATAACACATTGAATTTTAATAAATACTCTAACTGAATATCAACACCAAGTTACTTAAGAAAATCCAGATCGCTAACAATGGGTATAGATACATTGAGACAAGAAGAATCCCCACAAAAGATCCAACTAAATCCCCTTATTTTTGATATTTTGGTTATTGCAAAAGTCCCATTGGTAGAGATAGATTTAGTGTGCATGCTGAGACAAGAAGAATCCCCACAAAAGATCCAACTAAATCCCCTTATTTTTGATATTTTGGTTATTGCAGAAGTCCCATTGGTAGAGATATATTTAGTGTGCATGGAGATGCTCTATTCCATATTTGGCAGTTTTGTTATCATACCTTGCACATTATTTATTTGTTATCATCTCGTTCCTAACTAAATGGCTTGAGAGAAAATGATGATAGAAATATTTTTAAACATAATTTAAATTTTAATATTCATACAACATTACATCAAAATTAACATGACTCCTAAAATTATTCACAATTATAACATCTTATCTACTCATAAAAATTAATGCCATAAAATTATAACTCTTCATCAAGCATCCCAATTATAATAAGTTTTTTACTGTTTTTGTCTTTTGTTTTTTATTTGAACATTAATATTTTATAATGACTAAAATATGGGATAATTACATTAATATTTTATAATAACAGAAATATGGGATAATGACAGAAATATGGGAGTTCATGGGACACACATTATTTGGTTGTGTTAGTAATAATTTGTTAGCTAAAATGATAATTGTAAGGGAGTAATTTTGCTTGTGTTAAAATCTATTTGTATTAAAATTCGAATAAAATTTAGTATTATTGCACAAGTATGTGCATATGCTTGATTCTCTCTCCACAAATTCCTTCAAAAAGAAAATTAAATTGGGCTTGCAATAAAAATGATGATAGAAAGCTTTTAAACATAATTTAAATTATAATATTCATACAAATTATATCAAAATTAATATCACTCCTAAAATTATTCACAATTCTAACATCTTATCCTACTCTTTAAAAATATCCAAATATTAAATACCACAACACAATATAATCTTATAAAAAACTTCAATCACCCAAACATCACTAATACCAAATTAAACTTCAATCACTCAAACATCACTAATACCAAATTATTCACAATTCTAACATCTTATCCTACTCATACAAAATATCCAAATATTAAATACCCCAATATAATATTATGATACAATATAATCTTGTAAAAAACTTCAACCACCCAAACATCACTAACTATCACATTTAATAATTATCTCTAAATGCTCTTGCAACTAGCCATCACTTTCAAGAATTAATTCTAAATGCTCTTTCAATAACAGGTAGCAATGTCGGGGACATTGGCACCTCGTGGCTCTTGTTAAAAATTATTTTCATAAGAAAGTAAAAGGGTATTTGCAAGTCAGGGGTAATTAATTAATTAGTGAATGGATGAATTATGAGTATGAAATTGAATGATATTTGTCTTTTATCGTGTTTAAATAATTAAAATTTGGTTTTATTTTTTTTTCAAAAATTTAGTGGTGAGTTAGTAGGAGATTGTATATGTATTACACCAACCTCAAATATTCTAGAAATTTCGAATTGTTTTTAATTTTCTTGCACTAAAACGCAATATGAACGAATTATACTACTATGATTGAAACTATATAATGTAATTACTTCTACCTAATTGTGCAAACAAAATAAAATGTACTAAATCTAGGAGTCATCCATTCCACTGTGTAACTACTTTTATATACTATCACATGTAACTAATTCTATCTAATCATGCAAACAAAAGGAATTAAAAAAATGCACTAGATCTAGTCATTCCGTATGTGCCAAGTGGATAAAAGCAGTAGTGTCATGTAGTCTGAAAAGCAATTTTAAAAAAATGGATTGAATTTCATTGTTGGATATGCACAAGTTGGATAAAAGAAACAACATCAAGTGGTCTCTCAAACGAATCAATAGTTGGATATTTTTTAGGATAGAATTGCATTGGTTCACCCGATATTGATATCAATATGCAAGGTGGATGAGATCAATGTTTGAATCAACAAATTTCATGTAGTTTTTCTTCGTTCGAATTTTGTAGTGAATATAATCCTAGAAAGAGATAGGAAAATATCGATGCATAATTCTTTATGACTATATCAGTCAACAAGGGAGAGTGAGCATATATGCACCTGGCAATAAGTGCAAGAGTATTTGAGTGCGAGTAATATTCCCTCCCCTAATTAGATCGTTGGGAAATTGTGACAAAAAAATGGGGATAAATTCTTCAAAATTGTGATTATTAATAGAGAAAATACATATTGTCTTACCTTTATCAGTTCGCTTCTCAAACAATCAAAGGTACTTGAAAGTGTAAGTGAAAAGAGGACATCCATTAGTGACTAGAATCGCAGGTGTGTTTAATGCACCTTTTTTTTCAAAATGAAAAACAAAACTTGTTATTCAAAAGGTAGAATCAAAGTTAGACCGAGCATATCCATGACGGGAAAATACATGCAAATCAAACAAACTAAGAATTGTTAGTATGCTTGCTAATTTAAGACTGCATGTGTTTGATTTAAACAGAGTAAGGGAAAAATTTTCCTCACCTTTGGTAAAGAAGAAGGAGGCCTAAGAGGAGGTGACCCTGTCGCCACTCTCACCGGACAAACTTACAACTTGCATTCCACATTATGCATGGTTTAAACTATAAATTGTAACATGTAACAGAATTGTTGTAAGAAAGGCATGATAGGAAAAAATCCCTTACCTAGCCAAACGAAGCATGAATTGAAGCTTGAGGCTATGTTTGTTTGAATATTCTCTAGTCACCTACACAGTAACGGAAAAGAGTTAGAGTCTTATTTGAAATCGACTTTAACATTCATTGAAACCTTCAGTTTGAAACTAACCCGAAAACGAATCCATAGAGGTCTGGGGGTCAGCTCCTCCTGGACGCCCTTATTTATCCTGTTCCTTCATAATGAAGGAGAAACCCCAATTCAAATATTGTATATGCCATTAATCTATAAAAAAAGTGAATTGAGTAAAGAAAAATTGAGAATGTGCTCTTTAATTTGTTAAAGGCTTGGAAAGCTCAAAGAAGGACATGTTTCCTTCATCATTGCGACGAACCAAATAGGTCAAGGCCATAATTGCATCCATTACCACTGATAAAAACCTTCAAGAAAACCTCAGAAGCAAGTAAATAATTTTTATTAACAGAATGTGCATAGGGTTGGGAAAGAATGTGCACCACATCCATGAATGGTTGACCTCACCCCCTTCAAACAGTTATAAACCAAAACTAATGTGAAAATAAAACCCTCAGACATAGTAAAACCACATTAAAACCCTTAGCAAAACCCTTGCAGAATATCGCGACAAGTGGAGGGTTGTGATCCCTCTCGGACCACTTTGCATGCTTATACAACTTGCCATTGAATGCCCCTGGCTGCGATGTCAACTCGTAGCCAGGGCAGAGTTATTATCCATAGCCAAAACTTAAATGTATGTGTTAGCACCCTTGTATCTCCTTCCGAATTATGGCATAAACATGTTATAAAAACATCAACGTATAATGTGCCAAGGTCATGGCTAAGGTCATGAATATGTTGTTTATCACCTTAGTCCCCAAAACACCTCATTACAAACCATAACCAAATTTTGCGCTAGGTCTCTCATGAATGAACCTTTAATATAACGTATAGCCACCCTTGCCAATTTATAATGGAGGGTAACGCTAGAACTAAGACATAGTTTGCTAGGACTAAGGTATAGAATTATAGGACTAAGCCATAGTTTTTTAGGCTTAGGTCCCCAACAAACCGAATTTAAAATAGTTACAAAAGTAGTGAAAAAAAAACATCACCTTGGTGAGTTTCTATAGGGTCATAATCTCCCCTTTGCAATGCCACTTATGGCATAACCTATCCATCAAACATAAAGTCGATACAAGTTATTTTACACTCATATTTACTCATGGAGACAAATTATTTCATATTGCGACCAATATGTACATGTTACGGCAACATAATCGAATAACAAAATAAAAGAAAAAAATATATTTTGGATTTTATAGGTTTGTGACAATGAGGAAGGGGTACAAAGTGGGGTGGAGGTGAAGAGGAGGAAAGGGTAAAGGATAGTATGAGGGGAAGGGAAGTATGAGGAGATAAGGACAATACAAAGGAAGGATTATGAGAAAGCAGAAGAAAAAATATGCGTGGGAGGTGGATGAGGGAAAATGGGATAGAGGGAGGATGTAGAGGGAATAGGTGGAGGATGAAATGGGGGGTTGAGGAGAGGAGAGGAGAGGAGAGGAGGAAGTGATAGAGGAGGAAAGGAAGGAACATAGGTAGTTGTAGGAGCTTGGAAATTGGGAGGTCCAAAGAATATTAGGAGAGACCAAGGAAGAAAGGGGGTAGAGGGAAAGAAGGTAAAGTGGGAGGTGGAGGAAAGGAAGAGTGAAAGAGAGGGAGGTTCAACCACTTTAAGGATACAATATTTCCTTGATTCACGCTCAATGGTTCAATCACCCTTAGCTTACTTGTAAGCATACTATGTCTCTTCATTTAGAATGTACCCATACCTTATTTTAAAGATACAATGTTAGCATTTCAATAATTTCACTAACATAAATGTTTATAGTTAAAATATGGACTTAAAAGGAATCCCAAGTTAACAACAACAACACTAGGACAATTAATATAAATTCAACGTTAACACATAAACAACACAAGATATATTTAACATCAAAACATGGACTTAAAAAGAATTATAAGATAACTTATTAAAGGAAATTTGGATGAAAAATGCGCCTCCTAAGGAAAATGATAAAAAAATGCCATGTAGGGAATTTTTATACTATTTCACTTTTATCAAAGCTTCCGAAGATTATTTCAAGGTTATTTCAATTTTATCAAAGCTACCTTAAATATATATTTTATATTAAAATCAATTTATGAGGACAAAGTTTGATGTAGTGTTTTCACCCAAAACAAGGAAAGAAAATTAAATACATGATTTCATCTTAAAAGTTATTTGACCCAACTTTTAATGGTGTATAGTATTATTATTATAATATATTAATTATAATATTATATTCTTATATATTAGTTGTAATATTAATTACTATTACTATTATATATTGGTCATATATTATCTAAACAATAGATTGGTATATTAGTTATGATATTAGTTAAATGTGATTGAACCCAACTTTTGACAGTTATTATGAACTATTAATTATAATATAATTTTATTATATATTAGATAATATTAATTATTATTACTATTATATATTGGTTATGTATTACCTAAAATATAGATGGGTATATTAGTTATGATATTAGTTACTATTATATATTAAATACATATTAGCTAAAAAAAATTGGGCCAACTTTTCACTGTTATTATAAAAATATTAATTATAATATTATATTATTATATTTTAGTTATAATATTAATTACTATTACTATTATTATATATTATTTATTAGTCACTTATTACCTAAAAGGTGGATGGGTATATGAGTTATGATATTAATTAAAAGTTATTGGACTCTACTTTTGACTTTTATAAAATTCTTAATTATAATATATTATTATTATATATTAGTTATAATATTATTTACTATAACTATATATTATATATTGGTTATGTATTACCTAAAACATGGATGGGTATTTCACCAAGTAATATTTTTGGACTGAGTTAAAGTTATTGGACCCGCTAGTTAAAGTTACTACATCGAGTAATAATTCTAGATAGAGTTAAAGTTAATATTTGTGGACACGGTAATATTTTTGGACCAAGTTAAAGTTATTGGAACTAGTAATATTTTTGGACTGAGTTAAATTTATTGGATCAAGTAATATTTTTTTCCACGAAAAAAACATTTCTTGATATTCTATTGAATCAAAGAAATTACAAGCATCGAATGTATCTATCCAAGGATTTCCAACCTTACAAAAAGTATTCAAAGCCATTCCATAATCCATTATACTTCTAAATCTTTTACCAAAATGCCAAAAGCTTAAAAAATCCAAAAAATGAATCATTGATCTACATCAAACCAAAGAAAATATTGTTGAATACTACAGTCTTTTAAACATCGTTCTAAAACTTAATCGAATCTTGTCGATCCTTCTTGCACAATTCTTCCTTCGATCACTTCTTGAATGTATATAGTTCCAAATCAATTGTCTGCAACCAATTTTGAAATTCTATCATCTTCCTTGTTATAGGTCCCGAAGATATGCACAACATATTTATCCTCCTGCTCCAATTGTTCAGTTGAATAACCTTAAGATTATAATTTCCTTTGTCCCATTCAATTATCACCAAATAGTCACCAAAAACTCGAGGGAGTCTATTCCACATTTTTTTGAAAAATATAAAACTCCCGAAAGACCTAAAATTTCTGCTTTAGTATTGCTCCCTTTGCCACCTCCCATCCACAATTTGAAAAAATGGAAATCATTGATTTGAAGCACCATACCACAACCACAAATTCCTTCCTTAGAAGCCCCATCAAAGAAACCTACAACTACAAAATGAACAACCATAGGTTTAAATATATTATTTTGATTCTTCACCTTTCTTACCCCATTAGATTCCTTGCAAAGAGAGATACTTTTTATACTGCACAAACTGGAAATTGGAGGGATATTTTAAAAAATGGCTATGTTCCTAGTCTTCCAAATATTCCAAAAAATAAAAATTGGAAGCATTCTGAGAGAACCCTCATTACAAAACCATTCCCTATACTTTTGCTCCAAGTCACTTCCCCCCCCCACATCAAAAGATTTTTCATAAGACCAACAGCGTATGACCATATAACTCTACTAAAATAACACTTCAAAAATAAGTGTTCCACATAATCTTCTTCCTTCCTACAAAGAAGACAGAAACCTGGACCGTGCCACCCTTTTCTTCTCAAGTTTTTCCAGGTTAGAATTTTCTCCTCCATAAGAAACTAGAAAAAAACATTTAACCTTTTGTGGAAGCCTCCATTTCCACAACTTTGAAATCCACATTTTTATATTACAAACATAAAACACCTGAAAAATAGTTGAATATGCCTCCCTAGCAGTGATCTATCCATTTGTCTTATTCCATGACCACGTGATTTTACCCTCTTCATTTCTTAACCTTATTCCATCAGCATTTAAAGTCTTCATATAATTATCCCATAAAACTACCCAAATTCCTGTAAACCCCAAATCCTTACAACCAAACCAATAACCTTCTCTCAATACATTCTAGTAAGGTCTTCGATTCTTGTTGAGAGTGGTAATATTTAAAACCTCCAAGTGTTCAGTGATACCTTCAGGAAGTTTAAATTTACCATTATCACTAATAAAAGGATCTATACCAACTCTCAATCGCTCTCCATTTCCAATATCCCATGCAACCCATTTCTTTATCCAATGGAAATTCTTGAGCAATCTATTCCATATGATCGAATAATCCTTATTTTCAAAAGCAATTGTTCTGAACTAGGTTACCCAGTCCGAGTTCCTCAAATATTTTGCATGACAAACCTTACTCCAGATACTGTTACCTGTGATATTTATGCACAGACTCTTGAGACAAAGAGCTAAATTGAACCATTCCATATTCTTAATATTTCATCCATAGTGACTCTTTGGAAGAGCCAACCGTTCCCAACCAACAAGATGAAAAGAATTCTCCTTCCTAGCACCATTCCACAACAAAATAAAAAAATTATTGAAGTGTCTTTAAAATATATTTAGGAACCATCATTAAAGAAAACCAGTATACTAGAATACTGGATAAAACAAACTGCACAAGTGTCATCTTCTGAGCCAAGGACAGAAACAGATACACCCACAAAATTATTTTCTTATCAATTATTTTCACGAGCCACATCCAATCATCAATTCTATAACTAGTAGGTTTTAAAAAAAGCCAATATGTTTAAATCATGTTTCCTGAAGCTCCATTTTATAATTGAACACAGAACCAATCTGAACCCTAACCACCTCAGATATTCTATTGTGATACAAAACTTATTTTTCATAACTTATCTCCATTCTATTGGATTTAGTAATATTATTATATATTAGTTATGATATTAATTGTTTTTACTATAATTTATTATATAAGGGTCAAGTATTACCTAAAATTGGTTAGCATATTAATTTCATTTTCAATATCCAAGATAATTTTGGGCAGCTTGGGCAATGGGTAGACAAATTATATTATTAAAAAATCCCACCTATCCCCAAAGTATATATTAAAAAATTATTTAAGGCATGTACGATGTTTGAATTTTAAATCAATTTCATTGGCTAACACATGATGACATGAAATTTGAATTAGGGTTGAAAGGCCCAATTTAAGTTGAAATTTCCTCTAAGCAACACTCACACTTAGACAATTAACATAACTTTAAAACCAACACATTAGCAAGACAAGATATGTGGGTGGCTCCCTAGATAGGAACCTTTGGCGACCAAGAAACATGACTATGTCATGCTCAAAGCTCTAACATGGGTTGAGAGACCTTGTGTTGGCCAAATAGTTGACATATGAAGGGCGTCTATAATGGTTCACAACCCCAATAATAGTCAATGAGGCTTAATACTAATAGTTTTTTCATAAATTTATGATTTCCTCTTGTAAACAACTTCTTGGACCATGAACTAGTTCCTTCCTACAACGACGATAGTTGAAATTGTGACCATAGTCCATTTGTGGAACAAATACAATTTCTATAAGGTTGTATGGTGATTTGAAGCTATGACATGATTAATGATTGAAAAAACCAATTTAAAAGGCATAGGACCCTATTTATTGGCCTCAAACCGTGGCTTGTGCCTTGAGAACTACTATTCCTTGTTTGAAAAAATTAAATATTAATATATTTTCACTCCTATAAAAATGATTCCATGTGTGGAGATTATATGGTTTTTTGGAATGGTGCACAAGGTCAATAATCCCCATAAAAAAATATCATGGCTTACACCCTATGTGCCAATATGTAAAATTGTGACCATCTCACAAATATGCTAAATATTATGTATGCAATATATTTCTCATGACCTGGGGTATCATGCATGGCCAATAGTTTCTAGAAGAAATTGGTAGGTAATTGAAATTGTCTATTGACCTTGAACTATGCCTCATACCTCGATAATCATCTCCATTATTGCAAATATTGGAATTTACACCAAATTCCTACTTGTATGCTGAATATTTTATATTATATAGGTCTTAAGAACCATCCCTAATGTTGAAAATTACTTAATAAATAACATATCCATCTTATACACCAAATATTCCACATTTAGGGCATGTGTGATACCATGGGGCCATGTAGATGGTCCATGAGTTTGAAAGGATAAGCTTGCTGTGTAATATCCTTTCATTTGACCCTATACCATGGATGGAGCCTTGAGAACCATATTTTGCACACAAAAAAACTCATAAATGGACACCATATTGCATTCATATTCCACATGTTCTCTATATAGAGCCTAAGTGGTGGTTGAGACCCTACCCCATTCATATTTCACCCCAAAGATAACTATTCTTGCCTAACACCACTTCTTTTAGCATTAAACAATGGGCTAGGCCTATGACCCATCCATGGTTCTCCAAACCTCTAAATGGAGGCCATAAACCATTACAAATCTAAATATTTCCTATTTAGGGAATGCATGATAGATTGGAGCCTCACAAAATGTCAATGATGACCAATGGATAATATGATGGCTTAATACCTTGGATTTTTGCATTAGACATCTTTATATGCCATGAGGAACATCCTTGGTGAGCTACTCCTTAAAATTGTGACCAAATTTTACCATATCCCTTTTGCACATCAAGGATTCCCTATAAATTACTTGTGTGATGGCATAGGGCCCCATGAATTACTCGTCCATTTCATAGACATATAGTGCATGATAATACTCGAGATTTCATCTATAAACCATGGCATATAGCTCAAGAACCATTAATTGTGTGCTAAAACTCAAAATTACCATGATATGTTTCCAATATGATTAATATCCCTAAAGCAAGGCTTTTGTGGTGGCCTTAGGATCCATGTATGGCTCCTCAAACCTATAGACAAATGGTATGGACTATGACACATAATTTAATCCTAAACCATGGTGTGGACCTCAAAAACTATGGATGTTGTGTCAAAATCCTATAATATCCATAACATACCATTCACATGATATATTCCTTATGTTGGGATTTTGAGCTAGATTTGGGTCTTGTGCATGGAATCTTAACCTTGGAGACAAATGTTATACCCTAATATCATGGATTTTAGACTTGGACAATGGAATGATCCTTGATCATCATCCATGGTGTGATAAAACTAGAAATGGATACAATACCTCTCTTGTAAGAAAAATATTCCTAATGTAGGGCCTCTATGATGTCTATGGGATTTATGCATAACCCATCTACCATGTAAACAAATGTCAATTTCCTAAGACCTGGATTTTCCTGAGGACACTTTTTTTTTCTTAAGAGTAATTAACAGTGTGATAAACCTCTAAAGGACACAATATCTTACTCAAAATCCAAATATTCTCCATGCAAGTCTAATGTTATGGCCTTGTACACTACACATGGAACATGTAACTTGTAGCTAAATGTGATCACCTAAGACCCTTTATTTTTCTTCTATACCATGAATTAAGACTCAATAATTATATTTGAGTTCAAAATATTGAATAGAAATTATTTATCAGACACAAATCAATTATTCCTTAGGTAAGATTTTTTTGTGTCCTTAGGGCTCAAGCATGACTATTAACCCCAAGACAAATTCCATTGAGTACAAAAAAATGCTTTCTTGTGTGTTTTAGGTGGCTTCTACAATTTACAATGGGAAAATCCATACTGAGCTCAATATTTCGCATTTTGATTCTAGGATAGAAGATATTGAAAGCATCTCCAAGGTCCAAGTTGGTGAGATTGAAGAAATAAGTAGGATTTTGCAGAGAATGAAGAAAGAGTAGCATGAATATTTTGGGAAGACTTGGAATTTTCTTGCGGGTTTGAAGGATATGCTTTAGGAGCATAACCTGACTTGTACTGAGCGTTCTGAGCAATGCTTCATCCAACTGAAGGAGGATAAAGAGGAAGTACATGGAGATTTAAATGGTATTCATACATATATGAATGGAATCCCGAGGAACTTGGGCAGTTATATGAAGCAAGACCAAGACTCTTTGAATGAAAGAAATTTTCTCAGCTCTTCAGAATGTAGCAAATCTACCAAATCGGGAATGAAGACCCAATACTCTGCTTCTATCTTTTTTAATTTTTTTGTATTGCTCTCTAATTAAAATGTCAGAATATACTTAATCAAAGGGAGAAGAATAGGAAATGCACAGTCATGTAGTTTTGATTATGAAATAGTACAATATAGTGATAAGATATCAGAGGACTTCTGTCTCTTAGGATTTTGTATTTTGGAAGCTCTAATTCATCCATGTAATTGATACCCCTCTTTTTTAATACAAAATATATTTCACATTTCTATTTAAAAAAAAACATGGTTAAACTTACATGGTGTAACTCCATATATTTTAACCAAATCAACACATAGAGAAAAAGAATATTTTCTAGTAAACAAAACTATAGTTTCAAGGAAGTATACAATTAACTAGAATAGAGCACAAAAATGGAAATGAACAATATTCTCCACAACTAACTATAATAACAAATTTTCCATTTAATAACTAGTTCAATGTAAATAACAAAGTAGAAAGTGTATAGTTTCTTATACATATCTGAACTCCAATAATTTAATAGTAAATACAATTGGAATAGCCATGTTCTATCCAACCTAGATCACTAAACAACCAATCTCCCCCTAGCATAAACCATGAAACCATAGAGGCCAACACCCTTCTCTTAGTTGCAACTCGTTCAAGAAGAATATCTTACTCAAACAAGAAAAATCTCTTTCTTAATATAGAAATCTCACAACTTAGGAAAAGTGACTAACACATCAAAAGTGATCACACAACAAGTTCCTCTTACATACTAGGTAGCAAATTGCCCTAAAACATATGCATATAAATAATTATTTTCCTAGGTATTACTCAAGGCCCAACTTTCCCTCCTTGGGAGTTGGTTGACCTTGGATTCCCTTCGATATTTTAGGGGGTTGGTTCCTCAAAGTTGTCTCTTGACATCTGTAGTTCTCATATATTGAGCAGCGGGTTAGTGTTCCCCACCTATGGGTTCATGGTTTATCAATTGCTAACATGGCCATTACAACTATCCAACATCTTATTAATAGTGTCCAACATTGTCTTTTACATATTCCTTCTCATGAGACGAAGTGGCAAGTTTTTAACTTGCACAATTTCAAAATAAAATATTCTCCACTTATTCTTCAAATTTGAATCTCTACTTTACTCAAAATAAAGTAAAGTAAGACATGGGGGACATTACAAAACCCTTTATTTTTCATTTATACAATTAATTAATGCTCAATAACTATATTTGGAGTTCAAAATATTGAATGGTCATTATTTAACAAACACAAACCAAGTATTCATTATGTGGGATTTTTTTGTGGCTTTGGGGTTCATGCATGACCATTAGCCCCAAAGAAAATTCAATTGAGTGAGACTTATGGATTTTTTCATTTGACCATGAACCAAGTTTTAGGAACCATTCATATTCTAACAAATCTTAAAATGGTCATGATAAATCACTCACATACCAAATGTTCCTTTTTGATTGGGCCTCTCTCACAAACATCAGACATCAACCAAGTATACAAATTCCATGTCTTAGGGATTTAGTTGTTTGAATCCTAGGATATGGCATATTTCATAAGAGCCACATTTTTCATGTGAAACGTCAAAATGGCTAATCATATTTCCCTCACATCCCAAATATTTATTATATTGTGTCTATGTGGTCGAATGTGTCCCTATGCATGGCTCGTGAATCTTAGAGCCTACAATTTTATGGCATGATACCCTAGTGTTTGGACCCATATCCCACTCTTACGATATATATCACATATCCATATCCTCTATGGTATCTTGGGGCCCTTGCACCTACCGTAATTCCTAAAGGAAAATGTTATGACTTAATATCTTGGATTTTGGTCTTTAATGATTTCTTAGGTCCATAAAACCATCCATTATGTGCCAAAATTTAAAATGGGGACCTTGTACTATTAGTATGTAAAATATTCCACGTGCATAGATTGAGTATTTGTGTGGGACACCATGCATATAACATGAGCTCTAATTAAATATGTTATGGATTAAAACCCTACCTTGTAACCTTGAACCATGACATGGGAACCATCCATGGTGCAACAAACCTAGAAATGGAGACCATAACATACTAGCATGTCAATGACTCCCTACGCATGGCTTGTGTGGTTATGAAGGGACCTACTAGTGTTCCTTAAGCCCCACATACAAGTGTTATTCCTTGAGAATCTATCTTTTAACCTCGGATCATGACTTTTGCAGCAAGATCCATGGTTTTTTTGTCAATCCAAGGTTTACAATCTCATATTTTTCTATGATGGAAATCCATTTTCTCCCTATGGATGAATTATTAGAATATAATATTTTTGAGGGTTGTGTCATAGTATAGGGTCGATAGATCAAATGTATAAATTATTTTTATGAAATTATTTGTTTTTTCATGAGTACTATTAGAGATCAAGAGTGAAAAATGCAAATCGTTATTAATTTATTGCTAATTATTTGAATGGGTTTTTAATTTTTTTTTTATTTCATGAAAATAGTATCATGTTTTATAACACTGTAGTGTTTCGAAATGTGATATATATATATATATATATATATATTAAAAACATTTCAAAATGATCTAGGGATATATATCTCTATATCATTTCAAAATGTGCTAGAGATATATATATTTTAGTGGCTATTTTAAACATTGAGAAATGTGATAGAATTACATGGAAGAATAAAGCTATAGCAGTTATGAACCAAAGACAAAATGGTGTTTTATAAAAGACTACTCAAAGTTATTTTTTGAAAGAGATTTGTAAATTTTGATGGCCACTTTTAAGGCCATCAACTTTGTGTTTCGAACAACCACATAAGTTTAGAAGCATCATGAGATCCCCCATAACCCTAAAGGTTATGAAAGGGTGTTTAAACCATAGCTAAAAGAAGAGAGAGGCATTCATATCCTATTTAGTTTTTTTATGTTCTGTATTAAGGAAACCTTTAATGGGATTAGAGGGGTAGTAGAGCATATGATAAAGAGCACTCTATTGGTAAATAAAGGGGCAAAGAGAATATGAGAAAGAGCACTCCCTTAGGGGAGTACAAAGGAGCATAGTGTCTCATATAACCAAGATGATATTTATAATTTATGTATTTAGTATTTTTCCTTGCACATTCACTTAATTAACAAGAAAGACACAAATCCTTCATTTCTTGTAGGATTTTCCTATATTAGGTTTCTGAAGGTAAATATTACGTGCTTGGTGTTTCAATGTGTGTCCTTGCAATTTTAGCATTTTTCTATGTCAAATTAGCTAAAGACATGCATTGTGTACTTTAAAATAGATTTGTGGACAATTACGTTATGTTACATAGATTTCCTCTTTAAGATAGAATCAAAGTTACATAGATTTCCTCTTCTTGCAGCTGATGCTTATGATTCCAACATCTTCAAGCATATCTAAACACCTTTATGTTGCTTCTTTGTTGGAATTTTATATAACTTGTGTGGGAAGTCTATACATCTTGTGCAGACATTCACTCCCCCCTATTTTTTGAAGTGCAAATCTCTGTATCTTGTTATTCCTGTGTGTTAATGAATAAGTTAAAAGTGGTTTTAATTGTTAAAATTTATCAATACTGATTCACCCCTCCCCCCCTCTCAGTATTGTCTGATATTCCAACACCATACCATTCATGGATCAACCCTTCCACATGGGGCTTAAAACAATTTCGTCGTCCTCAATTCTACACTAGTTTAGGGCGACATAAAGGGTAGGAGATGTCATCTTCTTTTAGATCAACTCTGCAACACCAATATGCCACCCAGAGCCTACAATTTTATGGCATGATACCCTAGTTTTTGGACCCATATCCCACTCTTACGATATATATCACCTACCCATATCCTCTATGGTATCTTGGGGCCCTTGCACCTACCATAATTCCTAAAGGAAAATGTTATGACTTAATATCTTGGATTTTGGTCTTTAATGATTTCTTAGGTCCATAAAACCATCCATTATGTTCCAAAATTTAAAATGGGGACCATGTACTATTAGTATGTAAAATATTCCACATGCATAGATTGAGTAGTTGTGTGGGATACCATTCATATAACATGAGCTCTAAATAAACATGTTATGGATCAAAACCCTACCTTATAACCTTGAACCATGACATGGGAACCATCCATGGTGCAAAAAACCTAGAAATGGAGACCATAACATACTAACATGTCAATGACTCCCTACGCATGGCTTGTGTGGTTATGAAGGGACCTACTGGTGTCCCTTAAGCCCCACATACAAGTTCTATTCCTCGAGAAGCTATCTTTTAACCTCAGATCATGACTTTTGCAGCAAGATCCATGGTTTTTTTGTCAATCCAAGGTTTACAATCTCATATTTTTCTATGATGGAAATCCATTTTTCTCCCTATGGATGAATGATTAGGATATAATAATTATGAGGGTTGTGTCATAGTATAGGGTCGATAAACCAAATGTATATATATATTTTTATGGAATTATCTGTTTTTGCATGAGTACTATTAGAGATCAAGAGTGAAAAATGGAAATTGCTATTAATTTATTGCTAATTATTTGAATGGGTTTTTAATTTATTTTTTATTTTTTTATTTCCAGAAAATAGTATCATGTTTTATAACACCGTAGTGTTTCAAAATGTTATATATATATATATATATATATAACATTTCAAAATGTGCTAGAGATATATATTTTTAGTGGCTATTTTAAACATTGAGCAATGTGATAGGATTACATGGAAGAATAAAGCTATAGCATTTATTAACCAAAGACAAAATGATGTTTTATAAAAGACTACTCAACGTTATTTTGTGAAAGAGATTTGTAAAATTTGATGGCCACTTTTAAGGCCATGAACTTTGTATGTGGAACACACACATAATTTTAGAAGCATCATGAGATCCCCATAACCCTAAAGGTTATGAAAGGGTGTTTAAACCATAGCTAAAAGAAGAGAGAGGCATTCATATCCTATTTAGTTTTTTAATGTTCCGTATTAAGGAAACCTTTAGTGGGATTAGAGGGGTAGTAGAGCATATGATAAAGAGCACTCTATTGGTAAATAAAGGGGCAAAGAGCATATGAGAAAGACCACTTCCTTAGGGGAGTACAAAGGAGTATAGTGTCTCATATAACCAAAATGATATTTACAATTTATGTAGTATTTTTCTTCGCGCATTCACTTAATTAAGAAGAAAGACACACATCCTTGATTTTCTTGAAGATAAATATTACGTGCTTGGTGTTTCAATCTATGTTCTTGCAATTGTAGCATTTTTCTATGTCAAATTAGCTAAAGATCTGCATTGTGTACTTTATTTTTTTCTATTAAATCATTGGAAATATGCGAGAGTGTTAGGAGTGGATTCATTATTACTATAATAAAGTACTATGTTATTATTAAGTATTAATTTTTTAATTCCCTAAATGCAAAATTCATGACCACTTGGCATAATAACTAAGAATGGTTACACGGTAAATAGAATTGTTGATGACATGTTATTTTTTCATATAATAAAAGATAATTTAAAGAGAATAACGAGGTACATAACCCCTTTCACGTGTACTGTTTTCATATAATAAGAGAGCATAAACAAAATAACAAGGTACATATTGGGACTCTTAAAAGGGAATTCCTAGTAGCTGGGTGGGATGGGAACTCCCTAAGCAAGTAGAGTAAGTGAGTTATGGTAGGTAAGATTGGTATCCTTATAAAATAGAATGGGTAAGGTATAAGGTAGTTAAATTCTCTTTGAAAGTAACTGTTTAATTGATACCTCTATGTGAAAGTGCTATCATCTTTTTAAGATTCCTGAACCAATTAATTAATTGGACATTCTTGTTTAAGGTTGTTTACTTATTAATTTAGAATAAGTAGTTATACCCAAAAAAAAAGTCATATTTTTTATTAAAATATAAAAAAAATTAAATCCATCACTTTTATTACAATTTTTTGGAATGTACTCGCTCATAAATTTCATAAAAAATTATTGTATCAAAATGTATAGTCGAGTATGGGGGACTTGTGTTTTTTTTACTTGGCCTATAATTGATACATGTCAATTTAAAAAGAAATGATGATTTAAAAAGGTGCAATCCACTCTAATTAAAATTTTAATATATATATATATATATATANGTTCTTGAAATATTTGTTGCTAAAGAGTATTTTCGTATTGTAAAGCATATTGAATCCCTCAAAGGTGCAAGGCTTTCCTCAAATATTTGCACTTCTAGGATTTTAATGTGAAGTTAAAATCGATGATTCAAAGTAACAAATATGTGTGTAAATATCGTTGGTGTACCAATGGCCAATTTAGGGTATGTTATATCACTGGTTGGTTTGTGTTTAGGGTTTCTCTTGTGATAATTGATTAGGTTAATTATTTTAGAAGTTTAAAGTTGGTGAAAATATCATTAACACTCAAGAATATTTTTTAAAATGATTAGTCAATGATGTTGGAGTATAACATTAACAAGAGATATGAAAGTAACCAAATGATCATTATTGGCATAAAATTTTCCACAACAATGCTATACCCTATACCTTATCAAAAAAATTGAAGATAGACATGCATTGAATTTTAGTCCATCTAAACATACATTACTAGTTGTATCATGAATCTGCTATAAGATTGGTTTAACGGTTCAACCAATCCCAATAGTTGTTGGATCTCCAAAAATAATACTCTCTAATGCTGGGAATGATAAATTTTACTTCATAGACAAAAATGCAAATACATAGTATTGGTGTGCAAATAGAGTTCATAGCTCTTTTCTCTTAGCTCCTGAATACAAACCCTTACAAATATAAGTATATTACATTGCAATAACAGTGGATAAGATAATTTCTTCTAGAAGTCTCATTTTACCTAACACATTCATTATGAATTTACTAAACACTTTCCTTAGGGATCGAGGCTCATTTACATTGTTGTACTAATTTTATTAATGTAATTAATGCATGTACATGTGACATCTGAGGTTGGAACTAATTCTTCTTCCAACACTCCCCCTTAATTACAACCATAAGATGTGGTGGGATACATTACTATAACACTTAATTCTTGTTATTGTTTCTTGCGAGGGATTACATTGAAAATTCAAAAACAATTGTGATGATTGTTGGTCTCATGTAGGCTTACAATGTGGTCAAAAAACATTTCATCTTTACTTTGTTTGCTGTGATTTGTTGATGCAGCTCTTTTATGCACTTTCTTCTCCAATTTTTGAAGTTTTAAATGTTTTTCTTCTTCTACTTTCTCCAAACCTTGAACGTTGGATTTATTTTCTTGTGCTTCATTTGTTCTTTAGGTGTTCGGACATTCAAGCACTTGGATGTACAATATGCAAGTTCATCAAGATTGTTGTTGCTATTTAGTAGTGTTGGCATGCTTAGATGTTCTTCAATGTTTCCAGCAATGGGATTCTTCCATGTTTGTTGACCTTCATTCAAATGTCATTGGCATGATTCAATGGAATACCGCCACATTAAACCTTAGTAGTATCTTATATCTTATAGGATCAGATTTGTTTTATTTTTCTACATACTCTATGTGGCCATCATCACACTTCGAGTTTGCTAGCCACTCTTCAAGAAATTTCAAATCCTCATCAAAACTTGTTGGCACTACGATTGTGTGTTCTTGTTATTTTTCTTCAACTATTGGAAGAGGATTCTTTCCTCAATATCTGTACACTCACAAATAACAAAAATGTTAGGAAAATATTTTTCCCTCATGGGCTTGGCCTTCATGGAATCTTCTTCTTTGTCTTGTTCAACTGCTTCAATATTTATTTTAAAATTATTTGTAGTTGACTCTTCTTGGATTTACTCTACTTCAACAACTTTTACTACTGCTACTAGGTCTTCTTCAGCTACAACTTCCACTTGGTTTATGGTTCCAAATATGATTCCTCCATTAAAAAAAACCGTTGATGCCTTACTTCTCTTTCATAATTTTCATACATTCTTCTATTGAACAATCTTCTTCATCATACAACATTTCAGTTGTTTCAATAGTTTTTTCGTCATTTGTTCCTAGTGTAGATGCTTATGCTTATATAACATATTCTTCAACTTCATCATCCACAACTGTGTGGGGTTCACTAAATTTCTCAATATCTTCTATGGCTGGAGTTTCTACTGTTGCGATGGAAGTTTCATATTTATATTTATGCACAACTTCCTCTACGCTATGGGATTCACTAACAACTTGGTTGTATTCTACTTCAATTGCAATATTTTCTTGTGTTGCTTCTACAACAGGTTCATGTGGCATAGCTAGTTTCTTGATGATGTCACTCCCCTTTACTTTAAATTATCTTTGTAAATATTCCCATGATTCTTTAGCACTAGTTTCATCAGCAGCAATATGAAAAATGTTATCATCTAGGGCTTGTTGGATCATATACAAGGTTGATGCATCCTTTGCCTCATCTTGGGTGCCATTAAAACCATTTTCAACAAAGTTCAATAAACCTTATACAAGAAATACATTTTTCATTTTAATAGCCCAAAATTCATAATTTTTACCTGAAAATGTGGGGGTACTAGGAAAACTCTGTTGGTCCAATTATCTTGGTTCTTCTCTTCAACGGTCTTAATAAGTTCCTTTGAAATTGAAAGTTCTCCATATCTTTATTCAAAATACATTGCCTCTGCTTTTCTATTACTTATTTTTAGTTGTTTGGGTCTTCTTTTCTAACCCATAACAATATGCTTTATGTACTATCCTATGTTGTAGCTGCACATTCTTCCTTTATTGTGTAGACCTTTGCATATCTCCCTTATCTCCCCCTTAAAAACATGTAAAATGTTTTGAACTATGCCTCCCTAATGTGAAATTTTGTTTTTCCTTCAAATCGAGCATCTTAAAGACTTATTCTTCTATTTTTTTTTCTCATATGTACTAACTTCCTTCTTTATGGCTTTAAATTGCTCTTTTACACAATTTTAGGCACTTTATTTCTATTAACCTACTTCTAGTGGTTTTCAACAATTTTTGGGTTCTTCTGGGCTTGATCGACCCTTAACTAGGCTTTCTACCATTACTGGGTAGCTTCACACTTTTCTATTCACTCAAATCCCTTCTAATATGCCATGTGTTGAATATAGTTGTCATTGCTTTCAAACGAGTTCAGTAATGATTAAGGAATAACCAATAAACATGATGGCAGGGAAAACTTAGTGTAAGATAAAATAATAACAAAGAGAGTTGGAAATAAATATGATGGTGTCCTAAAACATGGCCTCTGTAAAATGTCCACATACATGGTTAAGAATGTTTGCACAAGGAACTTGGGTATGTCCACACAAGATGTATAGAATAACCACACAAGGTATATAAAATGCCAGCAAAGAAGCACTATAAAGGTGTTTAGATATGCTTGAAGATGTTGGAATCATAAGCATGAGGTGCATGCATATTCAACATAACAAGAACCATATCTAAATGATAAGCTGTATGAGTAAGATATAGATTAATTAAGATGCAATCATCTACAAGGATAAGCTAAAGGAATTGTTAAAAGATGTCATGGAACAAACAAAATGTTTATATCATTAAGCAAGAGATATAAAACAAAGATATGATATTCAAATATATAATAAACAAAGTTTATTATTCCAATAGCATAACGTATTATTGCATACTTATAAAGGATGAGTGCATTCGAGAATGGAAAATCAACGACTCTACAAAACAGAGTGTTAATAGTTAAACATAGCAGATAGATCAACGGACGAGGTAGATTCCACAAAGAAATCGATGGTTCTCAGTGTTGCGGAAAGAGATTTGTGGAAGGAACTTTTGAGAATTTGTGAAAAGAAGACCCGCAATATGCAATTCGCAAATTGCGGAAAACGTTTTGTGGAAAGGGAATTGGGGAAGCAGTTTCGAGAAAAAAGTTGAAACGTACACCCACAACCTGCAATTGTGGAAAGGCCGTTGTGGAAATCTAATCGCGGAAAGGAAATTGCTCACAATTTCAGAAAGTTAATTGCGGAAAGGTGATTGTGGAAAGGTAAATACAGAAAGGTCAATTGCAGAAAGATTATTGCGGAAAGGTAAATGTGGAAAGGTATTTGCGGAAAGGTAAATGCAAAAAGATGAATGCAGAAAGATAATGTGGAAAGGTAATTGCCGAAGCATTTTTTGAGAAAATTAAAAATGCACACCCGCAATCCGCAACCCGCAATTACGGAAAGGTCATTGCGAAAAATAATTTGTGGAAGGATTTTCATTGTGGAAATGTGTTGCGAAAAGGCAATTGCAGAAGGATTTTATGTTCAAAATCATGTTGATAATTTCGCAAGATATAAACAAAGATTTAAGAGGAGATAAAGACATAGTTAATTAATAAGAAAGGGTGTGACTACATTAACTAAATTTTGATTTAATTATTGATAAAAAGACACGATTTACTCCTTGGAAGGACGTGATCAACAAAGGGATGTGATTCTTAGAAAGGATATAGTTTTCGATATCAAGACATAATGTATATATATATATATATATATATAGAGAGAGAGAGAGAGAGAGAGAGAATTCTAATCTTGGATGAGGTCATCTCAGTAGTCCAGATCGACGTAGCAGCAAGTAAAATAGAGACTAAGGGAGACATAAGAATATCTAGAAGTTTGATAAAAACATATTAGGGTGGTAGGGTGGTGCCAGGCCAGGATACAGGTCTACAAGGGGGTCATAGCCTCCTTCCATTGGTAGCTGGTAAATAGGGTGTCAAAGCATCCTTTTAGTAGTAGCTAATAAACCAGGGGTCTCTACCCTCCTTCTAGTAGTTGCTGGTAAATGGGTTGTTGAAGCATCCTTTCAGTAGTAGATGATAAACCGGGGGTTCATCGCCTCCTTCCAGTAGTTGCTAGTAAATAGGGTGTCAAAGAATCCTTTCAGTAGTAGCTGATAAATCAAGGGGTCGTAGCCTCCTTCCAGTATTTGCTGGTAAATAAGTTGTCGAATAATACTTTCAGTAGTAGTTTCTAACCAGGGGGTCGTAGCCTCCTTCTAGTAGTTGTTAGTAAATATGGTGTAGTATCATCCTTGTCTGTAGTAGCAGGGAGAAACCATTTGTAAAATATAATTTTGCAGTAATAGAAAGTGTTGGTGATTTTTCCAATTGGGATTCCATGATAAAGTTGTTTTCTTTGTATCTTGTTGTTCTGTGTGTTAATGAATAAGTTAAAAGTGGTTTTAATTGTTAAAAGTTATCAATATTGATTCACTAGTCATGAACCTATTTGTGTAATCTTTGTCTACATATACAATGTAGTGTATCTCATATAAGTATATATGGAAAATAATTGTCACAGAGAGAGACCTATAGTGGATTAGTATCGATTCCACATGTGACGAGATAAGTTGCCAAGATGTTACAATTTACATTTTTTTTAATAGTGGAATTTGGGCTATTTTACATATGGAATAATATCTGTAGTTACAACACTTACATTTAATGGGCACTACAAAAACTTCCACACAACAATTAACTAATAAATTGAAAATTTATTTATCACAAGCAGATTCATAATAATAGGTTGAAAACACCATGTCTAACATGGAGGAAGAACGAAATCACTTGGATGACACCAACCAACATACACCTAAACCAATTATAATAATAGATAAGATTGCTAACAATGGGAAGAGTACACCTTCCGAGGTGTTAGAGGAAATGAAGATCTTGATGTAAGAAATAAGAAGCTATAAAATTGATAATGAGAAAATATTGAAAGATCATGAAGAATGAAAAGAAATGAATAAAGTTCTATCATATAGCCTCTACGAGATAAAGAGACAAAAAAAAATCAGACTTCCAATGACATAGAGATGAAACCAAAAAAGCTGTTAGTATGAATAAGAAAATGATCAAATTAATGAGTGTGATAATTCCTCCAACAAAAAGGAACATAAAATATTGATAACGGATAAACCATGAGATCAAAACCATAACATAAAAGAAAATATTAGGAACATATCATAGGTGAATTTAAGAAAATTTGACCACATACCTTTGATAGTGAATATAGTACCGGAGCAGATGCAGAAGCGTGGCTTCTGGGCATAATTAAATTTTTTCAGTCGTATGTTTATTCTAGTAACATGAAAGCAAGAATTTCCATTTATAATTGGAACGATAAGGGAAACATCTAGTGGTAGGAATTAAAATTGGTAAAATGACTAAAGGAAAAACATATTGACTATAAGTCATTCAAAAAACACTTTAAAGAAATAAATATTTATCAGAATGGTATCACGAAGGGAAGACTAATAATTTTATGAGTTAAAATTGGTCACCATGTCTATGGATGACATGATAAATAATTTTTTAGAGTTGATCGGATACATCCCTTACATTAAAGAGGAGAAAACAAGAATTCAGGTATTTTTAACTTGTTTACCACATGCCTATAAAGATAGAATAGAATTTAACAACCCCAAGACTCTAGCCAAAGGAAACAAGGAAGTAAATATTGTGCTATGATCAATACAAACATATAAATTAAACTCCTAGAGCTTGGAAGGACATGAGGTAAGAAAAAATTAATCAAAGATGAAAAGGATTCAAGCCACGACCATATAGGAATATGGATAAGAATTTTGCAAAAAATATTTTCAATTAAAATTTCAACCAACTTGTAATATCCCCATTAATATATATAGGGATATTAACTCAAACACAAAGAGCTAGATAAAAAATATTCGAAACTAGGTGCTTGATGTAAATGTTAGAGTGGACATAATTGATTCCCAACATAGTAGACCTTCCCAAAATTTACCCAAAATCAATGGACGGATTTGCAATAGTAATTTAAAGGTCTGCAAATATGATATCAGAGGCTCATAAATAAGATTTTATTTTACCTTAGTTGACCTTTATGAAGGATTTAAACAAACACAAAAAATAAAGGTCAACTAGTCACTTGAACAAAAGGGTCAAGAAGGTGATTCCAAACGATGAAAAGGGAGGAGGGTTGTGTTAGCTTAGGATCATTTACAAAATTTATTGGGAACTTTTATATTTTGAACATTAGCGAGGTTGAATTCTACTCCAAGACTCGTGGGCACCCCAACATATGCAAACTAGAACCTTTGCTTGACACTTCCTGATAAATAGTGGTGAGGGAATTCGACCATGGAAGATTGAAGAAATCCTAATCACTATTATATATCAGTACCAATGTGATTTTACACGTTTAGAATAGGTTTAACAAGTTAATAGGCTGCACAATCCATAATACCCTCCGGGGCTGCACAACAAGCCTCACTTCTAGGATTCCCAAACATAGGATGGAGGTCTCAAATTATAAATTTAAGGCACGAGATTTGTTCATTAACATGTATAATAACACTATAAACTTAAATAAATAAAAATTTATTGGACATAAATTGATTAATCAAGGCTACATTGAAAACTAGCCATTTTCATGAAGATCTAGACTAGGTCTAGGAAATGCACATGAAAATTAGACTTGCTCTATTATATTGCAGAAATAAATAAAATCAGTCTTATATTACATAATATACATCAATGGGAGGCCGAAATGGTTCTCACTGAAATCTTATACATGGCCACTTTCCGCAGAAAACTCACAACAAGGGGAAAATACTAGAAATGATATGGAGTTTGGATGAAAGAATTCCCTATATCTGTAAGGGAACTCATACTAGGATGGAATTTGATTCAGAACTATGAATATTGAACATTCATGGCTTGCTTAACAAATCCAAACCACAAGAAATATGACATGATTAGAGCCACAAGACATTAGAAGGATTAAGAAAATAGAACATAGAACAAGTCTGCTCCAGGAATGATTTCTTCTACACCACTCTTGGGCCTTCAAGAAGTAATTCGAACAATATTGAGATCATAACTACAAATAAAACTCTAATGGCTGCCATGGAATCACGAAAAGGAGTGGAACACATTTTCTATAGGTCATATCTCCCAAAGCTGGACTAGGGGCACATCTCCCAAGTCTGAGTAGCTCAAAGCTCTCAATACAAAAATCAAATGGTCAAAATATGTGGAATGGAGCGCACCACATTATTTTATATATTGGATGAATGGTTTTTCAAGTCATCTTGGTGAATGTACCCTCATGAACTAGATAGGAAAGTCCTACTTTCCTTTTTGCTTGCCCACCTTTCTCGACTGACTAACTTTTATTCCTTTTTTGAAACTTTTCTCTGCATGCTTTCCTGATGTTTCCTTCTTTTCATAACTGATTTCTTTTTTTCACTTGCCTGATTTGTGCATTATCCTGCTTTTCATTGGTTTATGCTTTTCCTTCTTTTTGTCAGTTTCCTTCTTTTGCTGCCACCTTGCTTTGTGTTGCTTTCTTCAACTTTCCCTCTTTTGCAACTAAAATTCTTTTGGCCTACATTATCTCGTTTCTCAGCTCATTATTACATTTAAATAAAATTTAAATATAAAAATAATATTACATCCTTCTAAAGAAATTTAATACAAAATATTTTTGGCCATAATTTATTCCCTATCTAACTTAATTAATTCCTAAGGTAACTTGGACTCAAATTATTCCCTTAATATTAATTTAATACTAGAACCCCATGGTATGGAGTGGTTAATGTTCTGACCATGATGCTACAAAAAATGGGGACATTACAATCCTCCCCTCCCAAAATTTGTTGTCCTCAAGCAATAATCAAATCCAAATGTACATGAAGACAACCATTGACTTCACTCCTCAGTATATGTTGCCGACTAACTAGCGTTGGAATTTTCAACCCAAGTAATAACCAAGATCCATCCTGCTTCTACTGCACTACTCTGATTACAAACTGTTCACGAACTCCCCTAAAATATATCCCCATCCCCATCCATCCATGCACTTAGTGTGAAAACTAATCACAACTAGTACCGAGAGCCCATTGCTTGTACTTTGTACCTCGACACATCAATAGAATATGAAGCAATCCATCAATGTCTGGATTCCATTGTGTATTATGCAAATATCTAACTGTCCTTGCCACTTGTGGAAGATTGTCATTCCAAAGAAATCCAGGGTCCCACTGTATCAAATGCATCCTACCAAACATCACAACCAACCGAAAGAACCTGTCATCAGGAAGGAGGTAAGGATTATACCACCACATTGGCATTTGATCACTCCCCATACAAAACTGAACATCTTTGAGGCTCTCTCACCAAGCATGGAACTCCTTAATTTGGGGCCAATTCATATTGAGTCTCTCCAAAATATGATAATCCATGTGCAAGCTAGCACTGAAACTCACATCACCAATGCTGCAAATACACAAGTGGTTATCCCATGTCCATCCATATATTATGACAACATCGTATTACATTTATAGATGCTCATGCCATTGCTCACAAAAGTTTTTTGATGTGTATAATGAATCTCCATTAATGCAAGCAAGATGTTTACCCTCCATGGCACACATCTCAATCATGTGTCTAGCCAACCAATCAATGGATGAACAAACTCTCATGTTGATTGATCCAGGTGGGAAGCAAACAACTACTAATGGTGCACTTGTCAAGCCACATGGCTTGACCATCAATCCACTGGCCGTAAGAGTGGAAATATCATGCTACTCCCATGGCACCAACATAAAGAATCCTTTCACCCAATTTTCATCCCCACATGATGTGGCTGAAATAGAAGTGTGGGGTGAATAACTGCAAACCAACTCTATGCAATACTCATCCATAAAAAATGATATTAGCTCAACTAAAGTGAGATCATGTACCTCCTCCAAAACTATGAAACAACCTCTTAGGGGTAACTGATAATCTCCTTGGAAACATACAAGTGCTTGGTGTTAATCTTGCTTGGATTGAAACTCCTCAAGCACATGCAAATCAAAATGCACCTCACGTGGATGTGTACTGGATGCATCTAATGGCTGCAGACTATATCTTTGCTGCTTCTCTTAGGGTAGGACAATATCGGTAAAACTAAAAAAACATCATAGAATCAATTTTTTTACCTCGATGAATCTCCATCTTGGCTGTGTATTCATCCACCCAATCCATGGATAAATAAAAACTTTGACTTGTTGATTTATGTGAGATGTAATCAGCTACCTTCTTCAAAGCTAAGTCTTCTCTCTATATTGGCAGCTCATGAGGCCTCTCCTCCAATGCATGCATGTCAAACAACTCCCTTCAGATGTAGGAAAGGCATGTGCATCCTTGAGCCCCATATTAGTGATGTACTTATCTATCCAATCCGTGGACAAATAAGTATCTTTAATTGCATATCTAAATGATATGTCTTCTTGAATATATTTCTGCAACAAATCAAATGTTTGGCCAAGATCTTCTGTTGAATCTCCTTTCAACAACACTTGCAAATTAGAACTTTCTTCACATTCATCCTCCACATGAAGTTCCTCCATCATACTCGATGCATTTCCTTCCATGCAAGATGAAAGACGTGGTACATTCAACTCCTTTTGAAGTTGATATATCTGCAACTTTGACTCTTGAATAACCTTTTGGGTTCTCTCCAAAGAAACATATGCAGCCTCCAATTCGTTACCAAGCCTTTCTACTTGGTCTTCGTCTCTTCTGAATGCATGATGGTATATTTTGGTTACCTCAAGATGATGATTCCTATATGAGAGAAAGTTCATGTATCTTTTTGTCATATTGATCACTGCATCTTTGAGTGCTATGAACTCTTACAAATAATATTCTCCTTCTAACTCTCCTCCAAAATATTTCCAACAACATCTTGTCACCAAGGTATTGGTGTCAACAAAGTTCTTCATGGCTGTCATAAGCTTCTCTCCGTCCTCCTTTAGTGATCCAATCAAATGATGGGGATCACAAAGAATACCGTCCATAATTTTTACCCCTTCCAATGGTTGACACCTAACATCAATTGGCTTGTGGCATAGATACACAACACATGTTTCATTCTTAACACCCAAGTCAACATTATAAGCTTTTGCAATATCACTTCCATGATATGAAGTGGAATGTACCTCAGAGGGTTGCAATGTAAAGTGACCTTTCAAAAAATCTGAATTATTCTCATACCCTTGTGGCACATCCTCATTCTCACCAAGTGGCTGATTTTTGTTGGCATGCTCTTCCAATTTATGGTCCACAGAAAAACTCACTTCTGCACATTTGTCTTCCATTTGGCAATGTTCTTGTAGTGTCTTGCACTCCTCCTTAGGCGCCTCTACTTCATTTCCACTCTCTTCCAGGAATATCGAGGCTTCTTCATTCTTGGATGCATTAAGATCAAGTCTTTTAGAGACTCTTCTTGAAGAAGAACCAAATAATCTCATAAAACTCCCGTTAATGGATGTTTTTGATGTAGATTTTCCTCTCATTAGGAGAATTTTGAGGTAAATAATGAGCTTCAAAACAAAAAATATACCATCAAAATCAACTTTACAAGAACCAATCAAATTATAGAGAATGACATCATCCCTTATAGTTGAAGTGACATTGCTTGAGTTAAAGTTGTTTGCTTGTCAAATTTTAAATGGTGGATGAATATCCATGGTTAACCATGTACTCATAATGGAAAAAATCCTAATAAATTACTTTCAAATATAATATTTATGTACTTAGTACTTTTAAAGTACTTTCACTTTAAGATACTTTCTCTTTTGAATATAAAAATATATGATTAATCAAAAGTCAAACATAAATTCAAAAATAAATTATGATTTAGTACTTCTAGATTTTATATAATAAATACATTAAATTATTGTATATATAAAATTTTATGACATAATAAAATTATTATATATTATATCACATCATATATTATAACCGTTTGTCATATATTAACTTTTATTATAAGATATATAATACATATAATATATAACATAAAGTTATATATTCACTTTATGTAACATAATCTACTTTTTATGTTTTTTTTTTTTATAATATAAAATCACATATATTATGCGTTTATATAAATGATCATATATCATATTATATTAAAATATAATATAATATAATATATATTATAATTATTATTTTATTTTATAATAATTATAATATAATTCAAAATATATTATATTTTAATTTTTTTTTCAAAGAAAAAAAGCTCAAGTATATTATATTTTAATATAATATATAATGTTTTATTTAATTAAAGAATAAAATTTAAAATTTTATATTAAATGTATAAATATATAAAATAAATAATTATTAATATGAAATATTTTGAATAAGTATAATTTAGAATTTATTTACAAAAGTTTAATTTAGGTTTAGAATTCAAAACTAAAATGTTTTACTTTATTTTATTTTCTGAGTACTTTATTGCGTCGAAAGGCGCTCTACAACCCAGTATGGGGGAGATCTTGTAACGTTACGTAACGTTATTTTTATTAATAAAAAATTAATTTTCTAATTATACGCCAAAATAAATGTCGGCCACAAAAACAATCTAATATGGGGGAGATGTTGTAATCTTCCTACCTAACAAAACAATAAAAAAGTAAAAATTTAATTATACGTAAAAAAAATATACCGATGAGGAAAAAAACATAATATGGATGAGATGTTGTAATGTTCCTAACTAACAAAATAATAATAAATAACAAGAATTATCCGCAAAAAAATGTTGGCCTTGCACATGGTTTTAAAACCATTTGCAAGGCCTTTTAAACAACCCATAGTTTTATTGTACATGGTTTAGGAGGGCCTTGCACATGGTTTTTATTAAACCATGTGCAAGGCTTCCTAAATAACTCATGGTTTTATTGTACATGGTTTATGAGGACCTTGCAAATGGTTTTAAGACCATGTGCAAGGCCTCCTAAACAACCCATGGTTGTAGGAGGGCCTTGCATATGGTTTTAAAACCATGTATGGAGAAATGTTGTAATGTTCGTTCCTAAGAAAATAAAAAATAATAAAAAATATTATATGTTAGCCATAAATAATATTAAATAATAATAGTAAAAATATTATATGTGGACTTTAAATAAAAAGATTTGTCTTTTGGTTTGAATCAAATCAATGGATATCTAAGAAGAGGTTTGCACCTTGAGAGATTTGATCCATCTCGGCGCTTAATAGAACCTAGGATTTGGATCTACGCTGGTTTTGGTACATTTATGCATTCAAAAGTACTCATGTTTCCGGTCATATATAAGATTATTTTTTATTAATTTTATTCGTGCACATATTTTCACTTTAACTTAACCATAGTTACATGAATTGTAATGCAAAATGTGAGTTGTAAATATACCTTCACCACAAAATGACAAACTTACAATATTTTAATATATCTCTTATGAGGCCCATTTTAGACCTCAAAATTCCCCTAATGTGTATTCTTGTCTTATTCTTAGGCTCTGAGTGGGGGAACAACTTGGATCCTTCCTCATCTTTGCTAAATCCTACTTAAGACTAGCCATTGGTGGTTCACCCCTTCTGTATTCATAGTCTATATGGTCACAAAATTAAACATACTCATCTCTTGACGTTTGTAAGCCACCATCATCATAGAAAACCTATTTTTCTTCATATTGCTCAATATCATCTTCATCAACTACAATAGGTACCAATCTCATGGATTCAAATATGAACTTGAGAGATTAATTTCCACAAGAGTAGAGGAAAGTGATATGATACCATTTCAATATCCCCAATAAGATATATAGAGATATATATATATATATTTTTTACGGAAACGGTTAAATTTATTTAGAGTCTGGCAAATGGGCTGCCAGGGCCTGTACAATTCGTTTCCAAAGCTGCTATACTTAACTTCTTATCCGGCTTGACAGGAAGGTCAGATTTATGCTGGGGAAGCTGGGAAGAGCCCAATAGAACAAGAAAAGCAGGCCTCTATAACTTTAGGGGAGCGGATGATTAGATATTTCACCATTTACTATAAGCTGACCCTTACACAGGGTGGTACCACGGTTGGCTTCAGCATCTGCTCGGCTGTTGAGACTCCTTAGAACGTGGTAGGCCTTATGATTTCTGAAATGCTTAAGCATGAGAATGATTTTTCTGTGAGTGTGGGCCAGGCCTATATCGGCAACCATCTTCTTGGTATGTAATGCCTTGATTATTAGCCTAGAGTCACCGAGAATAATCAACTTCTGAATGTTCATCTTTCTAGCTTGATTCAGCCCTTGCCACAGCGCAAGGTACTCCGCTTGGTTGTTGGAGGCCTGGCCTAGGCCCTAGGCATAGGACACACAGGGGGTGCCGGAAGGATAAAAAATAATGCCTCCCCCGCCAGCTTGACCGGGATTCCCTTTCGAGGCTCCGTCAAAGAAGAGGCACCAATCTTCCAGGGCTGATCTCCATTTGATGAATTCCTGTTCTTCAAGCCTGATTTCCCAACGGGCCTTTTGAGGAGGATTGGTAGATTTATTGCTCTGCTGTTTCACATTGATCTCTTTTAACCAGCTGTCTTCTTCGGGAGTGAGGGTAGCTGCATTTCTGAATGAAGACTTGGTGCTCAAAGCTTCAGAGAGCATGGTCCTAGCTTTGATTGCCACTTGGTTAGGCAGCCTGCATTTCTCCTTAAAGATTCTGTTATTTCTTTCTAGCCAAACTTTCCAGCAAAGAAACTTCGGGGTCCACATCCACGCTAGCTTGAGGATGTCTTTTTTGCTGAAGTTGAAGGGGGCGATAGAGATCCAGCTACTGATCAGCTCCTTGAATGAGATAGGTCGGCTTACAGTGATTGGGCCTAACATGAGATTCCAAACCTGTTTAGTGTATTCGCAGGAAATGAACAAATGATCGCTGGTTTCTTCAGCTTGATTGCACAGAGGGCACTGGGATGGCCCTTCCCAGCCTTTGCACTTTAGATTTTCTCCTGTCAAAATGTTGTTGTGAAGGACAGACCATATAAAGATATCAATTTTTGGAAGTGAGGCGAAATTCCATAGTGCTTTCCACGGCCCAAGGTTGGGGGGGACCTAGGGCACCTCCAAAATCGTAGCATAGCCCTCAGCTGCAGTGTACGTGCCAGAACGAGATCCCCAGCTGGGTCTATCTTTGGCTTTGGCGCTAATGGGGGATTTACCTTGTAATAAATTCAGCAGCGTGGCAGCTTCCTCTTCTAAATCGTGGGGGAAATCGCCCAGGTTCTAGTTGGCCCAAGACTCGTCCTCATCACTGTTCCAGACAGAGATGTCCATCAGCGTTCTGCAATTTTTGGCCTGGAGCCAATCTTTAACATTGCCCAAATCGCTATAATTGATGAGAGGCTGGTCCCCGAGGATTGAGTCCTCCCAAATATTGATTTTTTCCCCATTGCTAGGAGACCACGTGAGCTTGGGCGTGAAGAATGAGAGAGCTCTTTTATAGAGGGAGAACACCGGGGAGCCTTTCTGCAGTTTCGTGGCTCTTTCAAGGCATCTCTGCCTGTCTCCTGTAAAATACTTCTTCTTAAGAATTTGCTTGCTCCAGGTTTTTCTGCCTGTGATCATATTCCAAAGAATTTTGCCTCCCATAGCAAGATTTTGGGTGGCCACGTCTCTTATTTGAAGGCCTCCTTCCATTTTTGGCTTGGTGATCTTATCCCAGCTTACTAGATGGAGTTTTTTCTCATTATTCCGGCCACCCTCCCACAGGAAACGTCGAAGCAGTTCATTAATTCTGTTTGTGATAGTTTTAGGAGCTAGCAGAACCGAACATTGAAAGATTGGAAGGCTGGTGAGGATTGAATTCATCAATATCACTTTGCCAGCTTTATTGAGCCAGGATGCCCCCCACGCGAGAATCTTGTTTTTTAGTTTGTCCAGCATTGGCAGCCAATGGGCAACTCTTACAGCAGCTTTGAAAATAGGAATGCCCAGGTAATTGAAGGTGTCCCAAGTGGTGATGCCTTCCATTTCAAGAGTCCGGGAAATCTCCAGAGTTTCCCGAGGAGAGCAGTTCCAGGCGTAGACTTTGCTTTTGAGGAATTTTATTTCACTTCCAGAGCTATTACGGTAATAGTCCAGCTCTGTTTTAAAGTTCCCGGTAGTGTTGAGATTTGCAGCTCCCAATAGAAGCGTTTCATCAGCAAAATGGGCATGGTTGACCTCCTTGACCCTTGGGATGATTTTGATGCCTGAAAGGGACATGTTTTGGAGACTTCTATTCAGCTGATAGCTTAGGACAGCAGCTTGGATGACAAACAGCATTGGGGAGAGGGGGCAGCCTTGCCTTAATCCTCTGGAGGCTTGAAAAAAGTCAGTAGGACGCCCATTAACCAGCGGGGTGATCCATGGGGAAGAGATGCAAGCTTTGACCCACATAATGAAATTCTGATTGAATCCGAAGTTCCTCATGGCTGCAAAAAGGAACTCATGCCTAACCCTATCAAAGGCATTGGCCAAGTCCAGCTTTACCACCATGCCTTTCTCTTTTTTCTTGTAGCTGGTGTGGATGGCTTCTTGTGCTAAAATAATGTTATCCAAAATTTGTTTGCCTCTCACAAACCCCCCTTGGTTTTTCGGAATCAACTTAGGCAGAATTTTTTTAAGTCTGTTGGCCATGATTTTGGTTATGATTTTATAACCTGTGTTACACAGGGAAATTGGCCTGAATCTGTTGAAGGTTTTAGCTCCTTTTTCTTTTGGAATGAGTGCCAAAAAGGAGGACTTTGTGCTGCCCCCTAATTTGTTGCAGTTCTGAGCTTTCTTCACCATTCTATACAGGTCCTCTTCTATTATGTCCCAGCAAGAGATGAAGAACCGGGCTATGAATCCGTCCGGTCCTGGTGCTTTGTCTAGGTCCATTTTGTCAAGGGATTTCTTAATTTCTCGAATGCTGATAGGGCTGTTCAGCTGCTGGTTGTCCTCGTCATTTACCAAGTTTGGAATTTCAGAGAGAGGATAGGAGTTCGTCTCCACAAGGTCCTGGTCCGGGGTGGTATAGAGGGTTTTGAAATAGGAATGGGCTACCTCCTTAATGCCTCTAAAGTCCTTAATCACTTGGCCTTGAGTCTGGATTTCATTAATGGGATTATAAATCTTTCTGGCTTGGGATTGGTTGTGAAAGAACGTGGTATTCTTGTCTCTAGCTTGAAGCCAAAACATTCTTGACTTAACTCTCTAGTAGGTTTCCTCCTCTCTGCAGGCTTTATGGTATTCCTTTTGAAGCTCAGCTTCCCGAAATAACAAAGCAGGAGTGACAGAGGACTCTTCCAAGATTAACTGATGTCGTTCCAAGGCTTTTTGAGCTCTTTTCCTTTTAGCTATGGGAGAACCCAGCCCTTTAGCCCAACCTTTCAGGGCTATTTTGAGTCTTCTAAGCTTTTCTTCCCAGACAAAGAAAGGGGATCCAAGAACTGGGGATTTCCAGGAGCTAGAAACAATGTCAAGGAAGCCTTCCTGGGTAACCCAAATTGGGCTGAACCGGAAAGGGATAGGACCCAACCTAATTTCAGGAAAAAGAGAAAGGGAGATCGGATTATGGTTTGAAGTGTAATGCGGAAGGATCTTTGAGGAGGCCAAAAGCCCTAGGGTTAGGAAAGAGGACTAGATCAGGAAGTGGTCAAGGCAGGAAGTGATGTGACCGGGTCCTATCCTTTTATTTGACCAGGTGTACTTTCCTTTGTCTGGGGTTATGTCTTCAATATCCCACTCCAGCATCAGATCTTCCACCCACTCTCTTGCAGGGTCCCTCACCAAGGATCCCCCTTTTTTCTCAGCCAGAGCAAGAGCTACATTTAAATCTCTAGCCAAAACTAAGTTTTCAGGCTTGTGGAGATTAATAAACAGTTTTAAGGAGTCCCAACAGTCTTTTTTTTCAGCATAGGAGATAGGAACATAAATATTAAAGAGACTTACATGGTTGCCGGAGTCTTTATGAAGCAGCTTGGTGAATAACCAGTGGGTGGTTCCTTCTTCTTCAATAAGATCCAGCTTTGCAGAGTCCCAGAAGGTTGCAAGGCCTCCTAAAGCTCCTCTTGCACTCACAGCCCTAGCTGGGCCTTTCTTCCAAAACGAGTTGCTTGCACGGAGAAGAGCATCCTCCTCTAGCTTCGTCTCCTGGATTAGAAGGACTTCAGGCATCATTACCCTTACTATAGGGGGCTACCTAGTCCTCTACAGTTCCAGGAGACGTACTGCATTATTTACCTAGAGGTGGGTGGTGACCCCCTTTCGGGGTCATTCCCAACTTCAGCCCGGATCTGGTATTCATCATTTCAGGGATGGTGAACCGCGTCCTTGTAGGACTGCTCTTCCCTTCTCTTTTTCTCTGTCTTTCGTCCGCGTTTTGGTTGATCTGGGGTACCTGACTGGCTGCTGACTTCGGTGTCACCTTCATCAGCGGTATCAGCTCCTGTTTTCGAGCCTAGACTGATGTGATCTTTGGAAGGACTGGCAACTCCGGATTGAAGGGCTAGATCGAATGGGTCCTGTGGTGCCCAGACTGCTTTAGATTCTGGGATCTTTTCAGGGTTTTGGGCTGCATTAGGCTCTTCCTGATTTGAAGCTTTAGGTCTGCCTTCCTTTGGAGGAACCTGGGCCGTTTTCTCCTTGCTTCTGGGAATATTCGTGGGTTTCCCCTTTTTAACTTTCTGCCATCCTTTGGTATCTTCTTTCTCGACCGCAAGCTTAGGGCAGTATCTTTGGAAGTGGCCATGTTCTTGGCAGTTCCTGTACTTGAAAGGCAAGTGCTCATAATCCAGCTTCTGGTAATGAGTCCAAGATCCGAATTTTATTTTTATTGCCTCAGGGAGACCGGCTTCCAGGTCGACTTCAACGCAAATTCTGGCACAGGTGTATTGGCCTTTATTATCATCTTTTTCAATGAAGTGCCCGATACCATTTCCTATTCTCTAAAGGGAATCGATGTCCCAGCAATGCACCGGGAGGTTAGGGAGCCTGACCCACACCGACACTTCCTTGGGGAGATCGACCGAGGGATCAAAGTCTGGCATCCATTTGTTCAGGTATAAGCCCTACATCCCCATGAAGTAGGGGTCGTTCCTGAAAATTAAGTCCCGGTCTTCTTCTGAGATAAATTCAAAGATGAAAAACCCTCACCCTACCGGGTAACAAGTCACTCCCTGTTTTAGATTGGGCTTCCAATTTCTCTGTATCTAGTCGTCTGTAGTTTTGGTGGAGGGCCATAGGCCCATGAACTGACCCACGAGTCCTCGTTTCGCCAATGCCAGAGCTATTTTCATTGGTTTTTCTTCAGGAAGGGAGATTTCTGGAATTTCTTCTAACTTCTTTATGAATTTCGGGACCACCGGCGGAGTGATTTTCTTGCCTCTACTTTGTAATAGCCTACTGAAGGCTTCTTCATCAGAAATGTACCCGGGGGGGGGGGGGGGGGGGGGGGGGGGCTCCCCTCCCCCAGGCGCAGCCATACTCTCACGCAACCTTAGCACCTATGTCAGCTAACCCTAGCGCAGCCAGCAAAACGCTCCAGATCAAGTCCAGATATATAGAGATATTAACTCAAACACAAAGAGCTAGATAAAAAATATTTGATACTAGGTGCTTGATGTAAAAGCTAGAGTGGATGGAATTAATTCCCAACATAATAGACCTTCCCAAAATTTACCTAGAATCAATGGATGTATTTAGAACAATAAATTATAGGCCTATAGATATTATATCAGAGGCTCAACAATCAGATCTAATTGTACCTTAATTCACCTTTTCGAAGGATTTAAACAAACAAGGAAAATAAAGGTCAAATAGTTACTTGAACAAAAGGGTCAAGAAGGTGATTACAAACCATGAAAGGGAGGAGGGTTGTGTTATATTAGGATCCTTTTCACAATGTAATGGGACCTTTTATGTTTCAAATATCAATGAGGATGAAGTCTACTCCAAGGCTCATGTGCACCCCAACATATGCAAACTATAACCTTTGCTTGACAATTCCTAGTAACCAAGGGTGAGGAAATTCGACCTTGGAATCTTGAAGAAATAATAATAATTGGTATATATCATTAAAAATGAGATTTTACAGGTTTATAATAGGCTTGACAAGTTTAATTAGTTGCACAATCCATAATATCCTCAGGGACTGCACAACAAGCCTCACTTCTAGGCTTCCCAAACATAAGATGGAGGTCTCTAATTATTAATTTCAGGCATGGTATTTGTTCGTTAACATGTATAATAAAATTATAAACTGAAATAGCTAAAAAATATTGGACATAAATTGATTAATCAAGGCTACAATGAAAAGTATCCATTTTTCATGAAGATCTAGACTAGGTGTAGGAAATGGCACATGAAAATCATACTTGCTCTATTATATTGTAGAAATAAATATCGGTAGTATTCTATTACACCATATAAACCAATGGGAGTCCTAAATTATTCTCACTGAAAGCTTATACATGTCCTCTTCAACACAAAAATCACAATGAGGGGAAAATACTAGACTCATGCTATGGAGTTTGAATAAAAGACTTCCCTATCTCTGTAAGGGAACTAGAAATTGGATGGAATTTGATTCAGACCTGAAAATACTGAACATTCATGGATATATTAGTAGCTACAAACCACAATAACACTTACAAGATTGGATCCATAGGACATTAGAAGAATTAAGAAAAGAGAAGATAAAACAAGACTGCTCCAAGAATAATTTCTTCTACACCACTATTGGAATCTCAAGAAGTAATTTGGCCAAGATTTAGATTATACCTACAAATCAAACTCTAATGGATTCAATGGAATCATATGAAGGACTAGAACACATTTTCTACGGGGCACATCTCCCAATGTTGGACTAGGGGCACATCTCCCAAGTCTGAGTAGCTCAAATCTCTCAATGCAAAACTCAAATGGTAAAAATATGTGAAATGGAGCACACCATATTATTTTATAGATTGGAGGAATTGTTATGCAAGTCATCTTTCCAATGTGCCATCATGCACTAGAAGGAAAGTCCTGCTTTCCTTTTTTATTTCATGTCTTTCTGAACTGACTAGCTTTTCTTTGTTTTTGGAAACTACGCTCTCCATGCTTTCCTGATGTTTCTTTATTTTCATAACTAACTACTATTCTACACTTTCCTACTTTTTTCACTTTCCTTCTTTTCATTACTTTATGTTTTTCCTTTTTTTTCTAGTTTCCTTCTTTTGCTGCCACCTTGCTTTGTGCTACTTTCTTCAACTTTTCCTCTTTTGCAAGGAAACTTCTTTGTTCCACCTTATCTCCTTTCCCAACTCATTATTACATTTAAATGATATTTAAATAAAAATATATTATTAAATCCTTCTAAGTTAATTTAATACAAAATATTTTTGGCCATAATTTATTCCCTATCTAACTTAATTAATTCATAAGGTAACTTGGCCTCAAATTATTCCCTTAATATTAATTTAATACTAGAAATACATGGTATGGAGTGGTTAGTGTTTTGACCATTGTGCTACAAAAAAATGGGGACATTACACAACCATCTCAGAATGGTACAAAATCAATAGGTTATGAAAATAAGAAGACCAACGAAACAACCAAGGAAGCATTAATGTATTGGGGATGTGGTTAGCCACCTCTTCTGAAACTACCTAAATACAAAAAAGTACCAAGACAATATACAACCTACAAGAAGCATAACAAATAAATGATATAGGCATGAGTATACACATAATAAGTGTTTCACAAGACAATTAACAAGAACACCACCAAACTTCAATGGCAAAAGCATAAGGTAAAATCTATAATAAACTAGTCTCTATTTTAATTGATTCAAGTTCCAGTTTAAGATACATTTTACTTGTTGTTGTTGAATCATGTAAGTTGAACATAACTATGCACGATAAATCCTATCTGGTACAACTAGATACATGCACCACTTAAATAAAGGTAACAAAACTAATAATAACTGCTCATTAGGAATAAAGAAGATGGACACCACAATACATATAAAAATTCTACCTTTAGGATTGTTTAACTTCTTTATCGTCGATTTGTTCTAAATTTTTATAACAATACTTTGAAATTTTTGGATGATGACCACAACTTAGGTAAATTCAAGGCATTCCTAGAATAGAAATAGTAAGGTAGATATCAACATTTCAATTGAAGAAATATGCACACAAAGGTTGCAATATGTATGTAGTGCATATACGATATAGTTATGAAGAACTTATCAAACCATACTTAGATGTTTATGCAGTCCTTGGGAATATCAGGATGTGTTTCCCAAGGATATTCCCTGATTTCCTTCAAAAAGAAACATAGAATCCACTATTGACTTGGTGTTGGGATCTGCATTAGTGTCAAAAACCCCATACATGGTGAGTACCCCTGATTTGAATGAACTTAAGATAGAATTAAAAGAGATGCTAGATAAAGTTACGATTGACCAAGTGTGTCCCTATTGGGAGCACCTGTTTTATTCATCAGAAATAAATATGGTAACTTTAGGTTGTGCATTGATTATAGACTACTGAACACAATGATGATCAAGAGTAGATATCCCTTTCCATATATAAACAATCAATTTGATGGAGTTTGGGGGGGAAATTATTTTATAAAATAGACCTAATTTTTGTATATAATCAAGTATGAATAAAATACAAGGACACACACAAGATGACATTTAGGATCCAACATGCACACTATGAGCTTGTGGTGATACCTTTCAAACTTACCAATGCAACGATGACTTTTATGTGTTTGATGAACAATATATTCAGTGAGTACTTAGATAAATTTGTGTTGGTATTCATTGAATACATACTAATCTATTCCAGGGATGAGAGGGAGCATGAGAAACATATGAAAATAGTTTTTTAAGTACTCAAAGAACATCAATTATACACCAATTTTAATGTTATAACACAGATCGACACTTCTCCAATCGCGACGACAATTCAAAATATGACACTCAAAGTCTCATTGATCACTCACAAAAAGGACACTTATGGATGAAAAATCCAATTATTTTATCTCTAATGATGTCCCTAAACTTTCATAGTGAAGTCCCAACACCATTCTATTCACACTAAGAATTTGCAACCCGAAAAGAGAAAATTCATGGTTTGCACACTAGCAAGGCACACATAATTCTCACACATCCTTTTTCCTAGGAGTGAATACCTAAAAAAATGAAAATTATTACCTTGCACACTAGAAATGCATGAAACATTTGGATTTTTCCTTTGGCCAGGGCACAAATTCCCCACAATTCCATGAAAAAAATATAAAAATTTGAAAATAGGGAGTTATGGAAGTTTTTCAAACCAGTTGCTTGGTTCAACTCCTTGAACCACTTGGTAAAAATTTCAAACTATTTCCTCCAAATATAAAAAGGAAATGATATGGACCAAGTGGGGTTACCCAATATATGAAAGTAATTCTAGAGGAATCACTCACCTTTACACCCTTCATCCCTTGTATACATTCAGTGGATTGAAGTGGGATTGTCAGCGTGCAAGAGAAAATATATTGTATCTTCTATTCTATAAGGTGTTGAATAGTGAGAAGGTATAACTTGTACTTGTTTCATTATGATACTTTATATTTGACATATTTCCCTCTCCTAATCATGGGCCTTATATGATTGGTCGTTGAATTAAAGAATGTTTCATAATTTATGTTGAAATTGATTTGGTGGTTAATACTCTTTTCATATTTCAAGTTGTTGTCTTTATTTATTGTAGTTAAATTTTCTTGAGTAGGGTTGTCTGTATTGATATTGTACGTTGAATTTGGGAGATAAGAAGCAAATCCAAAAAGAGACCAAGGAGCATTTTGGATTGACCTTTGAAAAAGGTGCATACATCTTTTCTCCCTAATCTCATATCTAATTTATATTTGCTTATAAGAGTTTCTATTTGTCCTTATGTGTGAATAAGAGTATAAAATACCTATAAACAAATTCATTTAGGTTAGTCTCATCGTAGTCAGTAATTTGGTGACCTTTCCCTAGTAATAAGATTACATTTTGAACGTATAATTTTTGACTCCACTAGGAAGAAACCAACCTCTGTACGGCCTTGTTGAATGAGTTTTCAATTTGTTTTCTGGGTTTTTATCCTCTTATAGGCTTAATCATATCCCAGATAAGTTAAAATTCCTAGAATTTTAGAAGCTTTTACGAGTTTTTCGGTCTTTTAGTCTCTCTCAGGTTCCATTCATGCTTTCCTATGGATACAAGCATGAATGATAGGGGGTATTCACGCTCTCTGGTGTAGACATGTGTGAATGTTTTTGCTTACTCTTTTGAATAGGAATGAATTCATAGTGCTTTGGATTTTTTTCAGAGCTCTTCCTTCTTTTATGTGAAATACTTGGGTTGTTTACATTATTTGAGAACAATAGGATCTTCTTTGTCTTTTCTAGAATAGTTTGGGTGTTGTTTGTGTTAGAATATTATAAACCCACTACATACTTAGGATATTCTAGAATAGGTAGTTGGTCTCCACTTGCACCACTTGGTCAATACTTGCCATATTTACCCCAGGAGTGCCTTATACTGATTTTGGATAAGATTCTTCCAACTATTTGGACTGCCCAGATTAGAAACCATACCTTCCTGTCTTTTTCTTCCTTTAGACTACTTTTCCTGATTTTCAGTGGATAAGGTAAAGCTAGTTAACTTGGAAATAGGTATCTTTTATGGCCAACCCATCCTCCATGATTTTCTCTCTTCTCTCTAGATTCCATGATTAGCAATATTTTCCATCTCTCATCATCACTCACTCATGCTTTATCCAATTCATGAGCTCTTGAACTTATTTGGAAAGTACTTTAGTCACCTATGGGGGTTTATCATATTTAGTCATCCTACTTTATGAGCTAGCATGAGTTGTCTCTTTGAAACTCGATTTTGTCTCTAAAGGATGTAATATTTATGTACACTATTGTTGATCAATAATACATGGACTATTTCTCCATCATTCTTCACTTCTCTTTTATTTAGTCTCATTATTCCTCTCTATAGTTTTTCCTGTGCATATCTGTAAGAGATATATTTTGTGGAAGATTCACTTGCTAAATTTCTACTTGTTATTCAAGCTTAGAATATAAATTCTCTACATGGCATTAGAGCCTTGCCTTTTATAATTCTACATGGTATCATATCTTAGGGAGATTTGTCTATCAACTCTCTACATGGTATAAGAGCGCAAGGTTGCTTAATATATCAAGCTATACTAGCAAGAGAGCTCAAGGTATCAACTTGATTGCGCTTGCAAAGTATCTCTTCAAAGTTTTTTTGTATGCAAGTTACAGAGAGAATATCCAGGATCACATCAACAACAAAGCATTGATTCTTCTTAAGCTATGATCCCGTCGCCTTACAACTATCATGAAAGGAAGGCAAAGATTGGCATTCTATTGCACAGTAAGGATCTCTATAGAGTTTTTATGGCCTTAGAAAATGAACCAAATGCTATTTTTGATAAATCTAAGTGGAATGATGGAATGAATGAAGCATATGGAGTACTTTATCTCTCTCTTTCTCCAGATCTTCTTTTACATCTTGATGGTTTAACCACTCCAAACCAAGTATGGACCAAACTTGAGTCTCTCTTTGGAGTACACGATGAGATAAGAGCATATCAATTGGAGAATGAGTTAATCTCATTGATTCCAAGCAGTTTCGAATCCATGAAATGATTATCCACCAAATTCAAGTCACTTATTCTTATGCTCAAGCAATGTGGGATTGAAAAGAAGGATGATCAATTGATTCTTTCCATCCTTTCAAAATTGGGTCCATAATACTCAGTTTATGTGTCAACTTTTCATGCTACAAGGCTAGCTATTTTGATTTGGAAAATTCCTTCTTTGAGTACATTCAGTGATTCACTTACTAAAGAGAAAGATAAACTAGTTCATATGTGAGCTCTTAAAATATCCAAAATCAAGGACCATGCTCTTATAGTTCAAGGAAGGAAGAATTCAAAGTCAAAATAAAAGTAAAAAGTGAAAGAGAAGAAGCGAAATTCATATGATGAAGATGAAGGTTCAAATCCTACTGAAAAAGGTTCAAATTCCTTGAAGAAATTCAAGAATAAAGGGATCTTATCGAAGTGTTCTTATATGAGCTCCCTTTCTTCTTGACTTCCTTCATGGAATTCGAACCTTCATCAGTAGGTTTTGAACCTTCATCTTCATCATCTGTTTGGATTCTTCTCTTTCACTATTTTCTTTTCTTTTGACTTTGCATTCTTGCTTCCTTGAACTATAAGAGCATGATATTTTCCATTGGATATTTTAAGAGTCCCCATATGAATAAATTTGTCTTGATCTCTTGCAAGTGAATCAAATAATGTACTCAAAGAAGGAATTTTCCAATTCGAAATAACAAGCCTAGTAGCATGAAAAGTTGACACAAAAACTGAGTATTCAGGACCCAATTTTGAAAGGATGAAAAGAATCAAATGATATTCCTTCTTATCAATCCCACATTTGTCGAGAATAAGAATAAGTGACTTGAACTTGGTGAAGAACCCTTCAATGGATTTGAAACTGCTTGGACTCAATGAGATTAACTCATTCTCCAATTGATGTTTTCTTATCTCATCTTGTACTCCAAAGAGAGACTAAAGTTTGGTACATACTTGGTTTGGAGTGGTCAAACCATAAATATGAAAAATAATATCAAGAGAAATAGAGAGAAAAATCAACCCATAGGCTTCATACATTCGATTATTCCACTTAGCTTTCTCAACAACAACATTTGGCTCATTCTCTAAAGCCATAGAAACTCTGTAGAGACCCTTATTGCACAATAGAATGCCAATGGCCTTCCATTCATGATATTTGTAAGGATATAAGATCATAGATAAAGAAGAATCCATGCTTAGTTTTTGTTGCGCTCCTGGAGATACTCTATGCAATCAAGCTCTTATTTCAAAGAATGACTAGATTCTTGATGCGCCACTTAAACTATGATAGATTTAAGATATTGATAACCTGAGAGATATGATACCATGTAGAAATTGAAGTTCTGATACCATGTGGAAATACAAGATAAAGATCTAGCTACAAGATATTTCTGACAAGCATGCACAAGAAAAATAGAGAGAGGAATAATGAGATTGAACACAAGAGAAGTGAAGAATGATGGATAATATTCCAAGTATTATTGATCAACATAGTTTACATAAATAATACATCCCAGAGAGGTAAAATATATTTTCTTAGGAGACAACTCATGCTAGCTCAAAAAGCAGGCTTACTAAATATGATAAACCCCCATATGTGAATAAATAAGTTTCCAAATCAGTACAAGAGCTCATGAATTGGATAAATCATGAGTGAGTGATGATGAGTGATTGAAAATCTTTCTAATCATGGATTCTAGAGAGAAAATCATGGAGGATGAGTTGGCCACAAAGATAGTAGTTTCCTAGTTGACTAGGTTTACCTTATCCACTGAAAAGTAGGAAAACATTGTTTAAAGGATGAATTGGCAGGAAGGAGCAATTTCTAATATGGGAATTCAATAAAGTTGGTAGAATATATCCAAAATAAGTATAAAGAAACTCTTGGGGTAAATATGGAAAGTATTAACCATGTGGTGCAAGTTGAGGCCAACTACCTAGTCTAGAACATAGGAATTAATTAACCAGAAATGATTAATTATTTTATCCTAAATATGTAGTGGGTTTATAATATTCTAATAGACCTCCAAAAGGAAATTATTGTGACTCTTTACTAAATAGAATTTGGTTCTAAATAGCCAATGTTTATAATTGAGAGAGTATTTTTTCTTATTTAAATCTTTTCAAGAAATTTTCTAGTGTTTGTCGATTCACTAGTGACAAAACCTTATGATTAGATTCTTGTTTAGATCCCTGTTTTCTTCCACTCTTTGTTTTAATGTATTTTTCTACATTTTTGGACAAGGTCAATGCTATTCTTCTGGTTGAAATTATTTTGAGCATAATTTGTGTCTTATTTCTAAGGTCGACACTAAAGTTGGTGCTAATTAGCGCCAACTTTAGCACCTCAATGTTTTTTCTTTATTAGTGCCTTATTTAGCTTCCATTGTAGCATATTTTGTAGCTTCTATTATAGATTCTTGTCTAGCTTCCAATTTAGGTTTCTTTTTCATTCCCCTATTGTTGTAGCCACACAATTCCCAATAATTTTTCTTTTAAAAAAGGGGACCCCATAGTTTCTTTTATTTTTTCTACCTTTCTTTTATGTTTATTTATTTAAGTTATTTTCACTTAGCTACATATTTTCTCATTAAATTCATCTTTAAAAGGGTTAATTTTGATCCTGATGGTTTCAGGTACCTTTTTTAATGTTTCTAATGCGTTATATGATTTTGGATGCATTATGTTGAATGCCAAACATCGAGAATTCTATTTTTTGTAATTTAAATTTTAGATGTTACGATCCCAATGTTTTCTATGTCACTGTTGGAAATTGGGTGTTGGGATGAAATTTATTTCATATCTCACCTTTACAATGTTTCGATCCTGAAATTTATATTCTCAGAATGTGGACATCAATATTTTTATTTGAATAATATATTTAAGTCTCGGTTGTTCCAACTCTAATGTCGAATTTCCAACATTGGGATTTCATTATGTTTTTGTTAAATCAACTTTCCTGATATCATGAAACTGTATTATTATCCAAATGGATATCCTCAATGCCTTGACTAGTCATCAATTTATAGGATGTTTGATAATTGTGACTTCTCACAGTTTGGTGATGACATTGACATCCTTCTTAAAATTAGAATTTCCAACATCCATGCTATTGCCTCGTTCAGCCGTGATGCCCTATACCAACTTAGTCAAATGGATGATCAAGTTTGCAAATTTTTCCTCCAACACATTCAATATTTGAACCAGGTTGTGTTCAAATTTTGTAAAGAAGATACCTTTTCTCAAATATATGCGTTGAAGAGCCCTCGGTAGTTGCTAACATAAGAACTAGTAGCTCCATATGAAAGCAGTTCAGTTTGGTGGAGTTGGTGAAGGGTTGGGTGGTTTGACCAGGACAATTTTCTCTTTAAACCAAATAGGTTGTACTCCATTTAGCACTTGAGGGAACCTACTAAATTTTTAGATTCTATTCTATGCTAGTTTTATGGATTGAAAAATCACATGCAGTTCAGGTTGCAGTGAACGCCCTTGGTCCACCATGTTGCCATTCAGAATTAGGTATTCAATTGGGCCCAAATATTTTCATTTAATTTGAAGGTTTCCATGGCATTAGTTAATAATTCCTATGCTACCAAGAACCCTAAATTCTTTATGTCATCATATCTATTTGATTTAATGTGTGCCTCTTTTACATTCCCACTTATTAAATGGCACTAGATGGTTCAAGCACCTCCTATTCATATTTATTGTGCCATGTTGTGGGAAGATAACTACAAAACATACATTTATGATATATGTGAGAATCTCTTGAGAATTTCATATCTCATTATATTCAAGACAACTGAACTAAGACTATCAAAAGAGGAAAGACAACTAATAGCTATCATGGGGGACTGGTATTGTAAAGAATTCTTCACTTACCTTAGAATATGGGGTCATAATTCACTTCATCTACTTTATAGGTTTGTCCCTGATAGAATGGCCCTTAAAAAATATCATATCAAATTGATACGGATGGAATTCATGATAGGTGAACAACCCTAAAAAGGAAGACATGGCTTGAGTTTCCACTCTACATAGATCACTTGGTGATTCAAACTGCCCCTTTTGTGCTTTTGATGGTTCCAAGTTGTAGGATTTGAAATTGGGCATGTGAATGAAGAGAATGCATGATCCTTGACATTTTTTTGGAAAATCACTTCTCTACAACTCAGATTAAGACTTCTTATATCCATGAAACATAACTTAATGATTCATTTTATTAGGGGGTGTTAAGTTTTGAGAGGAATTGAGTAGAGTGATTGATCCAGGAGAAAGAGCTTTGATCCACAAGGCATTGAACACATTTCCAATTAAATCACCATTTATGAACACCGTGATTGACGCCACCATAAATGAGGGGTAATCATGATAACATTAATATTTTAAATATTCTTCATGTGTAAATTAAAGATTGAAGTTAGTTAGTTGACTTGTTATTTCTCCCTTAGCTTTGCAAATTTCCTTTTGCAACTCAACTTTGTTGTATAACCTCACTCTCATTTTGTTCAATGTCTGCAAGATGTTTGAACTATAAGGGAACCAACAAGGGTGCAAGGGATTCACTATGAAGGGAGTATAATTCACACCATCACAAACTACAACAGAATGGTTGAAATTAATAGACACCAACCATTCTACATGATTGGAAGGATATCCTGACTAGGATGAAATTTACCAGGTTTACATTGTAGTAGACTTACCTGAAGATGATGATGATTTAGATGTTTATGAGAGTGCCTGTAAAAGAATGATACATGCCATTGTAGCTAGGTCATCTGTAATACCATATAATGATGGCATAAGATGGTTTATGATTGCGCATATGTGAAGGCATGAACAATGCTAAATGAAGCAGGAATTATTATTGCATGACTCGGGCCATAGGCCCTTGCATAGATTTTCAAATTAAAGGATCCTGAAGTATGTTTGGATGAATATTTTTGGGGAAATTCCTCTTAAATAATCCTAGTTGGGTATCTCTGGTGAAGCGTTGGTGGGTCGAAGGCTCGAGCTTTATAGAGAAATCCAACTAGAAGTAATTACCCATACAACATTTCCAGAAACCTTACATGATGCTCATGGCTATGGTTTTCCATTTGTTTGGGTAAGTGAATGTGATTCACTTGATTTTGGACTAGTCTTCCTCATCCATATAAAAAAAACTGATAAGATTTTCAATTGGGAAAACATCCTTGCAGTGAATCTCCTATGATTCATGTAGTCACCAGAAGAGGTATTTGAAGGTAAAACCCCAAATTTTTATATGTCTGCACATTTTATTGACACTTACTATTCCATGAACCCATTTTCTTTGATGAAATGAATTGGAATCCTAGTTATATTCCATTCATCTACATTTCTTAGAGTTATGGGGATCCAATTTCAGAATTCATTTTTATGAAATTTGTAGATGCTACTTTTCCCCATTGTACTCTCTAATATTCAAGAAACCATCCCCTAGACCATCATACCAAGCTATAACCACCTTATTTTAGAAAGGGGGCTGGTATGTTTTGGGACACTTCACCTACATTGTAGTATTTTGATTTTCAACCCCACTGCATTTGTTTCCCACTTATGTACCTGATAGGATTTTGATTAGATAATTGTGTATCAAACTATTGTTTGGGGAACCGGATCCCATGTATATCGCATGAGAAAGAAATCATGGCCTTCTTTTCACATTAGTATTGGTCAGTATACATTGGAAAATGACCCACATGCAAGAAAGGACACTTATGGATGAAAAATACAATTATTTGATCCCTAATGATGGCCCTAAAATTTCAGAGTGAAGTCCCAAAACCATTCCATTCATACTAAGAATTTGCAACCGCAAAAGAGGAAATTCATGGTTTGCACACTAGAAAGGCACAAATAATTCAGACATATCCTTTTTCCTAGGAGTGAATACCTCAAAAAATGCAAATTATTACCTTGCACACTAGAAATGCATGAAAATTTGGATTTTTCCTTTGGCTGGGGCACAAATTCCCCACAATTCCATGAAAACAATATAAAAATTTGAAAATAGAGAGTTATGGAAGTTTTTCAAACCACTTGCTTGGTTCAACTCAGTGAACAACTTGGTAAAAATTTCAAACTATTTCCTCCAAATATAAAAAGTAAATGATATGGACCAAGTGGGGTTACCCAATATGCGAAAGTAATTCTAAAGGAATCACTCACCTTACATCCTTCATCCCTTGTATACATTCAGTGGATCGAAGTGGGATTGTCAGAGTGCAAGAGAAAATATATTATATCTTCTATTCTATAAGGTGTCGAATAGTGAGAAGGTATAACTTGTACTTGTTTCATTATGATACTTTATATTTGACATATTTTCCTCTCCTAATCATGTGTCTTTTATGATTGGTCATTGAATCAAAGAATGTTTCATAATTTATGTTGAAATTGATTTGGTAGTTAATGCTCTTTTCATATTTCAAGTTGTTGTCTTTATTTATTGTAGTTAAATTTTCTTGAGGAGGGTTGTTTTTATTGATATTGTACGTTGAATTTGGGAGATAAGAAGCAAATCCAAAAAGAGACAAAGGAGCATGTTGGATTGACCTTTGAAAAAAGTGCATACATCTTTTCTCCCTTATCTCATATCTAGTTTATATGTTCTTATAAGAGTTTCTATTTGGCCTTATGTGTGAATAAGAGTATAAAATACCTATAAGCAAATTCATTTAGGTTAGTCTCACTGTAGTCGGTAATTTGGTGACCTTTCCCTAGTCATAAGATTAAATTTCGAAGATAGAATTGTTGACTCCACTAGGAAGAAACCAACCTCTGCAGGGCCTTGTTGAATAAGTTTTCAATTTTATTTTATTTTTATTTTTATTTTTTATTTTATTTTTATTTTTTTAATATGGTTTTTTAGCCTCTTATAGGCTTAAGCATATCTGAGATAAGTTAAAATCCCTAGAATTTTATAAGTTTTTTCTGAGTTTTTTGGTATTTTAGTATCTCTCAGGTTCCATTCATGATTTCCTATGGATACATGCATGAATGACAGGGGATATTCACGCTCTCTAGTGTAGACACATGTGAATGTTTGTGCTTACTCTTTTGAATAGGAACAAATTCACGGTGCTTTGGAATTTTTTCATAGCTCTTCCTTATTTTATCTGAAAGACTTGGGTTTTTGACATTATTTGAGAACAATAGGATCTTCTTTGTGTTGTGTAGAACATTTTTGGGTGTTGTTTGTGTTAGACTATTATAAACTCACTACATGCTTAGGATATTCTAGACTAGGTATTTGGCCTCCACTTGCACTACTTGGTCAATACTTGCCATATTTACCCTAGAAGTGCCTTATACTAATTATGTATAAGATTTTTCCAACTATTTGAACTGCCCAGATTAGAAAGTGTGCCTTCCTTCCTTTTTCTGCCTTTAGACTAATTTTCCCATTTTTTAGTGGATAAGGTAAAGCTAGTTAACTTGGAAATAGGTATCTTTTATGGCCAACCCATCCTCCATGATTTTATCTCTAGATTCCATGATTAGAAATATTTTCCATCACTCACTCATGATTTAGCCAATTCATGAGCTCTTGAAGTTATTTGGAAAGTACTTTAGTCACCTATTGGGGTTTATCAAATTTAGTCATTTTTCTTTATGAGCTAGCATGAGTTGTCTCCTTAGCAACTCGATTTTGTATCTCAAGGATGTAATATTTATGTACACTATTGTTGATCAATAATACATGGAATATTTCTCCATCATTCTTCACTTCTATTTTATTTAGTCTCATTATTCCTCTCTTTAGTTTTTCTTGTGCATATATGTAAAATATATATTTTGTGGAAGATTCACCTGCTAAATTTTTACTTGTTATTCAAGCTTAGAATATACATTCTCTACATGGAATTGGATCCTTGCCTTTTATAATTCTACATAGTATCATAGCTTAGGGATCTCAGTCTATCAACGCTCTACATGGTATAAGAGTGCAAGGTTGCTCAATCTATACTAGCAAGAGAGCTCAAGGTATCAGCTTGATTGCGCTTGCAAAGTATCTCTTCAAAGTTTTTTTGTGTGTAGGTTACAGAGAGAGTATCTAGGATCACATCAACAACAAAGCATGGATTCTTCTTCAGCTATTATCCTATCTCCTTACAACTATCATGAAAGGAAGACAAAGATTGGAATTCTATTGCATAGTAAGGATCTCTACAGAGTTTTTATGGCATTAGAGAATGAACCAAATGCTATTTTTGAGAAACCTAAGTGGCATGATCGAATGAATGAAGCATATGGGTTACTTTGTCTCTCTATTTCTCCAGATCTTCTTTTTCATCTTGATGGTTTGACCACTCCAAACCAAGTATGGACCAAACTTGAGTCTCTCTTTGGAGTACAAGATGAGATAAGATCACATCAATTGGAGAATGAGTTAATTTCACTGAGTCCAAGCAGTTTCAAATCCATTGAATGATTATCCACCAAATTCAAGTCACTTATTCTTATTCTCAATCAACGCGGGATTTAAAATAAGGATGATCAATTGATTCGTTCCATCCTTTCAAAATTGGGTCCATAATACTCAGTTTTTGTGTCAACTTTTCATGTTACTAGGCTTGCTATTTTGAATTGGAAAATGCCTTCTTTGAGTACATTCATTGATTCACTTACTAAAGAGAAAGATAAATTATTTCATATGGGAGCTCTTAAAATATCCAAAATCAAGGACCATGCTCTTATATTTCAAGGAAGCAACAATTCAAAGTCAAAATAAAAGTAAAAAGTGAAAGAGAAGAAGCGAAAGTCATATGATGAAGATGAAGGTTCAAATACTACTGAAGAAGGTTCAAATTCCTTGAATAAATTCAAGAATAAAGGGATCTTATCGAAGTTTTCTTATATGAGCTCCCTTTCTTCTTGACTTCCTTCATGGAATTCGAACCTTCATCAGTAGGTTTTGAACCTTCATCTTCATCATCTGTTTGGCTTCTTCTCTTTCACTATTTTATTTTCTTTTGAATTTGCATTTTTGTTGCCTTGAACTATAAGAGCATGATATTTTCCCTTGGATATTTTAAGAGTCCCCATATGAATCAATTTGTATTGATCTCTTGCAAGTGAATCAAAGAATTTACTCAAAGAAGGCATTTTCCAATTCGAAATAGCAAGCCTAGCAGCATGAAACTTTGAGAAAAAAACTGAGTATTCAGAACCCAATTTTGAAAGGATGCAAAGAATCAATTGATATTCATTCTTATCAATCCCACATTGCTTGAGAATAATAATAAATGACTTGAACTTAGTGAAGAACCCTTCAATGGAATCGAAACAGGTTGGACTCAATGAGATTGACTCATTCTCCAATTGATGTTTTCTTATCTCATCTTGTACTCCAAAGAGAGACTCAAGTTTGGTATAGACTTGGTTTGGAGTGGTCAAACCATAAATATGAAAAATAATATCAAGAGAAATAGAGAGACAAAGCAACCCATAGGCTTCATCCATTCGATTATTCCCCTTAGCTTTCTCAACAACAACATTTGGCTCATTCTTTAGAGCCATAGAAACTCTGTAGAGACCCTTACTGCACAATAGAATGAATATTTTGGTTTTCCATTCATGATAATTGTAAGGAGACAAGATCATAGCTAAATAAGAATCCATGCTTAGTTGTTGTTGCGCTCCTGGAGATACTCTTTGCAGTCAATCTCTTATTTCAGGGAATGACTGGATTCTTGATGCGATCCTTACACTATGATAGATTTAAGATATTGATAACCTGAGAGATGTGATACCATGTAGAACTTGATGTTATGATACCATGTGGAAATACAATATAAATATCTAGCTACAAGATATTTCTCACAAGCATGCACAAGAAAAATAGAGAGAGGAATAATGAGAGTGAACATAAGAGAAGTGAATAATGATGGATAAATCTTCCATGTATTATTGATCAACATTGTTTACATAAATAATACATCCTGGAGAGGAAAAATAGAGTTGCTTAGGAGACAATTCATGCTAGCTCATAAAGCAGGCCTACTAAATATGATATACCCCCATATGTGACTAAAGCAGTTTCCAAATCAGTCCAAGAGCTCATGAATTGGATAAATCATGGGTGAGTGATGATGAGTGATGATGAGTGATTGAAAGGATTCCTAATAATGGATTCTAGTGTTTTTTTATTCACTACAAAAAAACCTTATGATTAGCTTCTTGTTTAGCTCCCTTTTTTCTTCCACTCCTTATTTTAATGTATTTTTCTACATTTTTGGACAAGGTCGATGCTACTCTTCTGGTTGAAATTATTTTGAGCATAATTTGTGCCTTATTTCTAAGGCTGACGCTAAAGTTGGTACTAATTAGCACCAACTTTAGCACCTCAATGTTTTTTCTTTATTAATGCCTTATGTAGCTTCCAATGTAGTGTATTTTGTAGCTTCTATTATAGCTTCTTGTCTAGCTTCTAGTTTAGGTTTCTTTTTCATTCCTTTATTGTTGTAGCCACACAATTCCCCATATTTTTTCTTTTAAAAAATGGGACCCCATTGTTTCTTTGAATTTTTCAACCTTTTCTTTTATGTTTATTTCTTTAAGTTATTTTGAAGTTATCTTCACTTAGCTACATATTTGCTCCTTAAATTCATCTTTAAAAGGGTTAATTTTGATCCTGATGGTTTTAGGTACTTTTTTAATGTTTCTAATGATTTATATGATTTTGGATGCATTATGTCTAATGTCAAACATCGAGAATTCTATTTTTTGTAATTTAACTTTTAGATGTTACGATCACAATGTTTTCGATGTCACCATTGGACATTGGGGGTTGGGATGAAATTCATTTCATATCTTACCTTTAAAATGTTTTGATCCTGATATTTCAATTCTCGGACTGTGGACATTAGTATTTTTATTTGAATATTCTATTTAAGTCTCAGTTGTTCCAACTCTAATGTCGAATTTCCAACATCAGGATTGCATTATGTTTTTGTTAAATCAACTTTCCTGATATCACAAAACCGTATTATTATCCAAATGGATATCCTCAATTCCTTGATTAGTCATCAATTTACAGGATGTTTGATAATGGTGACTTCTCACAGTTTGGCGATGATGTTGACATCTTTCTTAAAATCAGAATTTCCAACATCCATGCTATTGCCTCGTTCAGCCATGATGTCCTATATTGACTTAGTAAAATGGATGATAAGTTTGCAAATTCTCCCCTAGTACATTCCAATATTCGAACTAGGTTGTGTTCACAATTTGTAAAGAATACACCTTTGCTCAAATATATACGTTGAAGAGCCCTCGGTAGTTGCTAACATAAGAACTAGTAGCTCCATATGAAAGCGGTTCAATTTGGTGGAGTTGGTGAAAGGTTGGGTGGTTTGACCAGGAAACTTTTCTCATTAAACCCAATAGGTTGTACTCCATTTAGCACTTGAGGGAACCTACTAAATTGTTAGATTCTATTCTATCCTAGTTTTATGGATCGAAAAATCACATGCAGTTCAGGTTGCAGTGAACGCCCTTGGTCCACCATATTGCCACTCAAAATTAGGTAATCAATTGGGCCCAAATCTTTTCATTTAGTTTGAAGGTTTCCATGGCATTAATTAAGAATTCCTATGCTACCAAGAACCCCAAATTCTTTATGTCATCATATCTATTTGATTTAATGTGTGCCTCTTTTACATTCCCACTTATGAAATGGCACTGGATGGTCCAAGAACCCCCTATTCATATTTATTGTGCCATGTTGTGGGAAGATAACTACAAACCATACATTTATGATATATGTGATAATTTCTTGATAATTTCATATCTCATTATATTCAAGGCAATTTAACCAAGACTATCAAAGGAGGAAAGACAACTAATAGCTATCATGGGGGACTGATATTGTGGAGAGTTCTTCACTTACCTTAGAATATGGGGTCATAATTCACTTCATATACTTTATAGGTTTGTCCCTGATAGAATGGCCCTTAAAATATATCAAATAAAATTGATATGGATGGAATTCATGATAGGTGCACAACCCTAAAAAGGAAGACATGGCCTAAGTTTCCAATCTACATAGATCACTTGGTGATTCAAAATGCCCCTCTTGTGCACTTGATGGTTCTAGGTTGTAAGATTTGAAATTGGGCATGTGAATGAAGAGAATGTATGATCCTTGGCATTTTGTGGAAAATCACTTCTCTACAACTCATATTAAGAATTCTTATATCCATGAAACATAACCTAATGATTCATTTTATTAGGGGGTGTTAAGTTTTGAATAGGACTTGAGTAGAGTGATTGATCCATGAGAAATAGCTTTGATCCATAAGGCACAAAAGGTACAAAAGGTAATGGTTGTTGATCAAGAAAGAAACATAAACATGCAAAGAAAGTAGAGATGGAAATAAATAGTAAATCTATGGTTGTAAGCTCAACAAAGTCCAAGGATCTTGTGCAATAATTTCCAGAATAGTCAGAACAACGAGCCGACAAACCTTTGACACGTACTGATACCTTATCTAATATGATGCAACATGTAGAGTCTCTTAAAGTTAAGTTATCCAAAAATTCCAATCCTCTTGTTGTTATTTCTTTTCCTCTCAAGTTATTTCTAATTTATAAATTAAAAATGAAAAGGTCACAGTCATGGAAGTACCTAAACCTACCCCCACTAAGTCCTTTATTCATATTATTGACCTAGACTTAGATAAACTTGAAGAGGTTTTTAAATCCATTCAAATTATTCAAGAAAATATAGAGTCTTTATTTCCATATACTTTAAACACCCCTTCAAATGATTTTTCTACTAATTCTCAGCAGAAGTTATCCCAGGTTAATGGTCACATCATTGAATCTCTTGAGAATGTACCTACTCATAATCATGTAAGTACCCGTCATTCTCCAATTTCCCGAAATCAGTCTTCATGTGATCTTTCTTGGTGATCCTCCTATTAGTATGTAATTACAGGGTACGACGATCCTCCTATGAGTACGAGTTTACAGTGTATGATGACCCTCCAATGAGTACATATTTACATTGTATAACTGGGAAGATATTTATGATGGTTTTTTAATGTAGGTCATACGTTTTTACGAAGTAGTGCCTTTAGGATTTAAAGAAGAATACAAAAACAAAGCATTTAATGCTACTGCTACAGAAGTAGGAATGGTTGGAGTGACCAGTTAAGGTTCATTTTCAATGGTTCAGATACTTGCAATAGCATCATAAATGATCTGCTGTAGGGTGCTTATGGAAATAAGTTTAAACGAGGGGTAATCATGAAATTGAAAGCATTGCAAATTAAATCACCATTTATGAACAACTTGATTGACGCCACCATAAATGAGGTGTAATCGTGATAACATTAATATTTTAAATATTCTTCATGTGTAAATTAAATATTTAATTTGGTTAGTTCACTTGTTATTTCTCCCTTAACTTTGCAAATTTCCTTTTGCAACTCCAATTTGTTGTATAACCTCCTCACTTTCATTTTGTTCAATGATTTCAAGATGCTTAAACTACAAGGGAACTGACAAGGGTGCAATGATTTCACCATGAAGGGAGTATAATACACACCATCACAAACTGCAACAGAATGGTTGAAATTAATAAACACCAACCATTCTACATGATTGGAAGGAGATCATGATTGGGATGAAATTTACCAGATTTACATTGTAGTAGACTTACCTGAAGATGACAAGGATTAGATGTTTATGAGAGCTCCTGGAAAATAATGATGCATGCTATTGTAGCTAGGTCATATTAATACCATATATGTTTCCATAATATGGTTTATGATTGCACATATGCGAAGACATGAACAATGCTAAATGAAGAAGGAATTATTATTGCATGACTCGGGCCATAGGCCCTTGCATAGATGTTCAAATTAAAGGATTTTGAAGTATCTTTGGATGAATATTTTTGGGGAAATTCCTCTTAAATAATCCTAGTTGGGTATCTATGGTGAAGCGTTGGTGGGTCGAAAGCTGGAGCTTTATAGAGAAATCCAATTAGAAGTAACCCATAGAAAATTTTCGAAAACCTTACATGATGCTCATGGCTATGGTTTTCCATTTGTTTGGGTAAGCGAATGTGATTCACTTAATTTTGGACTGGTCCTCCTCATCCATATAAAAAAAACTAACAAGATTTTCAATTGGAAAAACATCCTTGCAGTGAATCTCCTAGGATTCCTGCAGTCACCAGAAGAGGTACTTGAACGTAAAACCCCAAATTTTTATATGTCTGCATATTTTCTTGACACTTACTATTCCATGAACCCATTTTCTTTGATGAAATGAATTGGAATCCTAGTTATATTCCATTCATCTACATTTCTTAGAGTTATGGGAATCCAATTTCAAAATTCATTTTTATGAAATTTGTAGATGCTTATTTCCCCCATTTTACTCTCTAATATTCAAAAAACCATCCCCTAGAACATCATACCAAGCCATAACCACCTTATTTTAGAAAGGGCGATAGTAAGTTTTGGGACACTTCACCTACATTGTAGTATTTAGAGTTTCAATCTCGCTGCATTTGTTTCCCACTTATGTGCCTGATAAGATTTTGATTAGATAAATTGTGTATCAAACCGTTGTTTGGGGAACCAGATCCCATGTATATCTCATGCGAAAGAAATTGAGGCTTTCTTTTCACATTAGTATTGGTCTGTATACATTGGAAAATGCCCCGCATGTAAGAAATGAGGACAATTTCTTGGAGGAATTGAAACTCAGTTGGGTTTCCCAAATAAAACATGATCCAAGGATATTGATTGAAGAGAAATTCAAGTCTGTATCATTTACCCCTACATATAAACACAAAAAATGCCTATAGGAGTTAATTTTTCAAGGATGTTAAGAAACAAATCACCAAATAGATCAGAAATATACAAGAGAGAGTAATCCATTCCTTAATAATGAAGAACACATAAATAGAAAGTCTCTTCAAGGGGGAAACCTCCTTATACATTGTACTGAGTACACAATACAAGACAAGATGATTCCATAAATTAAAATATTTCCTTCCTATTTATAGGATATTGAGAGGTACAATTATAACTCACTGACCCAATACGACACAACTAATATAACCATACTAATGACAATTACCACTAATTCCCTAAATTCGAAATCAAAACTAATCTAATGCACCATAATATAGGGTACATGTTCCCCATTTAGGGCTTAACATGTGCCTCCCCTTCAGACATGTGTTGTCCTCAACGCTTTATTAGTTGTGGATATTGCTGTATGAAGGACCCATATTCCCATGTTGAATCTTCAACTGGAAGGTTCTTCCACTTGATGAGGTAATCAATAATAGACCGATTCCATAGTTGTTTGGTCCTTTTTTCAGTTATTTGTTCATGTTCCAATATGAATTTTCCTTCTTCATCAATATTGGGAAAAAATGTTTGAATTGGAATCACATCTCTTATTACCTTCTTTAAACAAGAAACATGGAAAACTAGATGTACTCTTGAAGATGAAGGAGATCCAATTTGTAACCCATACTACCAATATTCTACAACACTTTACAAGGACCATAATACTTGGGTTCTAATTCATTGTCCTTATTTAGTTGCTTGAGGGATGTCTGCTTGTAACGTTATAGCCTCAAAAATACCCAATCTCCTTCAAAACTCCTTTCACTGTGATGTTGGTTATCTTTTTGTTTCATCCCATTTTTTTGACATATCCAGGTTATCCTTAAGTATCAGGAGAAATTATTGTTGGTGCTCTATTTTATCTTCCATAGCTTGAACATTCAATTTTCCTTTTAAGCGAGATGTGATAGATGGAGGATGGTACCCATAAAGTGCCATACATGGAGACATTTTTGACGATGTATAGAAGGAATTATTGTATCACCATTATGTGAAATACAAAGATATCATTCGAAACATTTTTTCACTATCTCAATTTCCCATCACATTGAGGATGATAAGATGAAATGTGAGCCAATTGGGTACCCAAACAAGAGAATAATTCAATACAAAATTTTCCTATGAAAATTGGATCTTTATCACTTACAATAATATTTGTATTTCCATGTAACTTCTGAACTGTTTCCATAAAGGATACAACTATTGTACTAGAATTAAAATAGTGAGAGAGTGCACAATTATGTGCATGCTATGTGAGTCTATCAACAACCACAATATAACATTCTTTCCTTCTTACTTGGGTTGACCTGTGATAAAATACATGGATACTTCCTCCCTAGACTTGCAAGGTATATCTAATGGTTGTATAAGTCTTGGGGTATTAACTATTTCAACCTTATTCTACTCGAAAACCAAACATTCAACCATGAACCTTTGAACATCCAATTTAATACATTCCCCTGAAAAAAATTCCTTCTTAACCATGTGGTAAGTTTTCAAGAATCTAGAGTTCCCACCTATAGGAGAGTTATGTAATTTTGAGAGGATGTTTTGTTTGAGTTGGGAGTTTTTGCATAAATATAAGTGGTCCTTATACCATAGTGAATCATTTTTCCACACAAAATTATATGATACACTAGCATCATTATGTAGCTTTTGAATGAGCATCCAAATGGATAGGTCATTTTTTCATTCTTCCCTCGTTGTTGATACCCAATCGGGTTGTAGAATGGAAATTGCACAAAGTAATGCACCAACATCTTCATATTTTTTAGAGAGTGCATATGCCACCACATTTTGTTTCCCTTTTCTATATATGATTTCAAAGTCATATCCCAACATCTTGTTCACCCATTTTTGTTTCTCTTTCGAAGATAGTCTTTGTTCTAGGAAGTATTTAAGAATATCATGATTTGTTTTTACCTTGAAGTGCGTACCTATTCGGTAAGGATTCCATTTATTAAGAGCATGTAGGATTTCCAACATTTCCTTCTCATAAATGGGATTATATTTATGTTTTCCCCTTGATCGGATGAATTGTGAAAGCAAGAGGGTGACCTTCTTGCATTAAAAGAACACCAATGCCATTTCCTGAAGCATCACATTCCACAATAAAGCTTTGCACATTTCCTATTTAAGTTTTCAAAATCTTGAATTTTCTCTGGATTTGAAGAAAACGCATCTTTCTTCAATAATGCTATTAAAGGTGCTGTTATTATTCCATAGTTCCAAAGAAACTTGCATTAGTACCCTGTGAGACCTAAGAATCCTCGACTATTATTCAGGAATTAGGAATCAACCAGTCCATCATGGATTTAATTTTGTTGGGGTCTACCTTGACACCTTCATGAGATACAATATGGCCCAAATACTCTACATCCCTTACCCCAAATAAACATTTGAAAGTTTTTCCATGCATTTGTTGCTCTTTTAGTAGTTGTAGTACCATGTCAACATGTTGAACATGTTATTCCCAAGGCTTGCTATAGATTAATATATCATCGAAGAATATTGACACAAATTTTCTAAGGAAAGTATTGAAAACGGAATTCATCAAACCTTGAAAAGTGGAAAGCGCATCCGTGGTCCCAAATGGCATGACCAAGAATTCACAATGACCTTCATGAGTTATGAATGCTATTTTTTGGATGTCTTCATCCTTCATTCTAATTGTATGATACCTAGAACAAAGATACAACTTTATGAAGACAATTGCTCCATGTAATTCATCTAACAATTCATAAATGATAGAAATGGGAAACTTATATTTAATGGTGATCTTGCTGAGCTCTCTATAATATGGATACATACACCATGATCCATCCGACTTGTGTACCATTACCACTAGTGCAGAATAAGAACTTTGTCTATGCCTAATTATTCCATCCTTCAACATTTCTTCAACCATACACTCAATTCACTCTTTTGACCATATGGGTATCTATACGGTCTGATGTTTGGAGGAACACTTCCCGGAATTAAGTTAATAGCATGATCAAAATCTCAAACAGGTGGAAGAACTTTTGGAATATCTTTATATACTTGGGAATGCTTATTAATGAAACTTTGGAGATCTTGGGAAATATAAGACTTAGATGTTTGAGCATCCAATGAACATAACTATGCAATTACACCTTGATGTACAATTTTTAGTAATTTTTTCATACCATTAGATCTTATCATCTTGCTTGGAATCCCTGTGATACCATTTAACTCATATTATATTCCTTCACATACAAATTTCATGAAAAGCTTATGAAAATTAAAAGCTATTGTACCTAATGATTGTAACCATTAAACTCCTAATACCACTTCAACACCACCCACTAGAATGGAAATCATTGGACTATTCAATACATATTCCCCCATAGTAATATTTATATTATGGCATTTTCCTGAGCAATTGATAGTTCCTTTATCTACAATAATTACTTGAAACTATGGTTTGGGATATACAAAGCAATTGATAACTTTGGCTAATTTACAGTGAATGAATGTACTACCAGAATCAATCAAGATTGTTACCTTTTTCTTTTTGATATATCCTTCTATCTTAAGAGTTTTAGGAGTGCTAATTCCATCCAAGGCATGGCAGGATATGGTGGGATTAATCTCTTCGGAAGTAGTATATTCTATTTCTTCATCTTGATATGACTCATGTTCTATTGGTTCTTCCTCTTCACAATCTATGTAGAATAATTTCTTCTCACCACACTTATGCCCTTTACTATACTTATTGTCATAGTTAAAGCATATGCCTTTTGCTCTTCTTTCATCTAGTTGTTGAGGTGTCAACAGTGAGGTGGGTTAGAATAAGGAACATTATTCTCTCTCTATGTGTTAGAGTTGGTCTTTCTAGTAGCCATTGTCATATTTTTACTTTCAACTTTCCTTTCCATCATTAAATCCCTCTCTAAGGATGGTGGTTCAAAGAGATGTACCTCATGTTTAATGTTATCCTTCAAGGTTCCAATAAATATATCCAAAAAATATCTTATGAAATCGTCTTCACTTTGAGACTTAGCTTTTGAAACTGCTTGATGTGCTTTGTAACTTAACCTTTTTCTTGATATGTATTAACTGGATAAAGAAGGTGTTGCTATTAATATCCCCATAATGTTAAGTAAATTCTTTTATGAATATAGACCAAGATATAATAGATTCATTTTTACGATCACAAATCCATTGGTACCATACAAATTGATCAGGATATAAATATAGTGATGCAATAGTTACCTTTTGCAATGTTAGGAACTGGTGTAGATCAAAGAATTTCTCCATATGGAATATCCATGTTATTATATCATTTCCATCAAACTTTCTCATGTCTATATTGGGAAAATGGGTACCCCTTGGTGACCAACCCTGATGATTTCCATTAGCAGAATCATTTCCTCATGGAATATTATTATTCATGGAAGGTTTCTCAACATGGATATTATCGTTATCCTCTCGAGTATATTGGAACACATCATCACTTGTATGAAGAGTATCCCTTGAATTTTGTATGAGATTAGAAATATTTTACATATTTTCCATCAAATTATCATCTAAATTAAGTAAATAATCTTTTCTCATAGACCCTTTCATATTTTCCATCAAATTCTCCTCTAAATTAACTAAATCAACTTTTTTCACAAACCCTTTAATCATATCTTCCAACTGGGACACTCAGAAAGATAGGAATTCCATTTCATCGCACATTGGGGATGAATCCTTGGTGGTTTGAGTGGAGTGTGATGTTTTACACTTCACTTGGGAGGCATTTTTAAAATAGAATTACATCTCAAACCCTAGGTTTCACCAAAACATATCCTTCTACTCAATGTTATTCAAATTGAAAATCATGCACCTTTTTCAAACCCTCATTGGGAGACTATTTAGTGGTCGACTTGGAGCTGAGGTAAATATTTGATTTTGGATCTGTTTGGTCTAAAAAAAATTCCTATTTTATCCTGATGTGTCATCTTTCTAATGTCATAGTTCTTGCCTAATTTGGATGTTCCAATAAAAAGTTACTGCAAATCTCCCAACACTTGTTCTTTCTGGTCCTTTGAGAAGAGTGAAATTGTATGAACTTCCACATGTCCAATATTTTGGATCTAGGTCTAAAAACAATACCAAAGATACTAGGGTCTGTTTTATTTTGGATGCAATAGGTCTCTTTTAATTTGGATATTGGATTCCCAATATATGAAATTTTTCCACAGAACACCTGTTTTAGACTACTTTTTGGACTAATAAAAAACCCTAGCTTCCAAGGCTAATATATATGAACTTGTAATGTCTCAGGATATGATTTATGGACCACATAAAACTCAACCTGCTTTAGATGTGGGTTTTTTTATCTCTCTATCTTGATCCTTTTAGAATAAAACTTATAGCGAAAATTCCAAGATGACTCGTTTTGAAGAAGAAAAATCCCAAGGAAAGAGCTTTGATAGCAAATGTTAAGCAACAAATCACCAAGTAGAGAAAAAATATACAATAGAGATAATACATGCCTTAATAATGAAGAAAATATGAATAGAAATCCTCTTTAATGGAGAAAATTCCCTATACAATGTACTGAGTACACAAGATAAGACACGATGGGACCATAAATAAAAATATCTCCTTCCTATTTATAGGAGATTGAGAGGTACAATTACAACTCACTGACCCAAGCTGACACAACTAATATAACCATACTAATGACAATTACCACTAAAGGACCAAAACCTAAATCAAAACTAATCTAATGCACCACAAAACAGGGGAAATGTGCCCATTTAGGGCTTAACAAAGGAGCCACCATATTTACTAAGGTATTGAGTAGCGTAATAGATATAGCACAAAGGGTTGAGCTCCATAGACAACATGTGGTATTATTGCGGTCCGATTTGAAAGAAAGACAATGTTTGAAGCATAGGATTTACATGTAACACAAAAAAACAACCCGATGAAGCTCAAAGTGAGGAAACAGTCAGTTTTTTTTAAAGGGATAAGAATCATTACAATTCCTACATGACTGAAAATCATACCAAGGCTCATTCGCATAAGATATGACTATTCATGAAGCCTTGGAAAGATAAGAGAAGGATAAAGTAAAGGCATAAGAGAACGCTAAAGTATATGATGAAGAAATATTTAAGGGAGAGGAAAACATGAAGGTTAGTGAAGAATCCTCGGACAAAGAAGAATACAAAAATAAAATGAGGGAAGAAGTAGAATTAAAGGTCGTTGATGTGAAAAATGGAAGTAGGAAGAACTCAGATGAAAATAGGAGTATAAGAAGCAAAAAAAAGAAGTAGAAGCAACATAAATAAAAAGGAAGAAGAAGAAGGATAAAGCTTAAGGAGTAGAGGAAGAAAGAAGGAAAATTGAAGAAGAAAAGAGAAGGAAAAAGGAGGTGATAGATATGGAACTACTAAGGATACAAAAGGAGAAATAAGAGCTTTCTTCTAGGGAATAGGGGATGAGAGAAAAAGTGGAGGAAAATTAAAGACATGAAGAGATGGTAAAAAACCATGAGTTTCTCCTGACCAATACTATATTAGTTCAATCAAAATTTCCATCTTTGAATACCATGACATCAACCATAAAAGCATCTGTCCCGACTCATAGAACTACAACTTCTCAACAAATACCAATGACAAGCGGAGCAGGATGAACATAAAGTGAAAGAAAAGAAAAAAATGGCTAGCAAAAGAAAAACAAATTAGAATCAAGTATCACAACACCAGTCCAACATATGACTGTAACCACAATGACCACAAAAATATTCACACCTACCAAATCTTCAGATGAAGAATTGATGATTTGTTCATAGTAATCAATAAAGAAAGAAAGAAAATATGGATCAATTCTAACAAAAGGTTCAAACTCTTGAAGAATGAATAGGAGGATGCATGGAAAGCATGTAGAATAGAGGTTTCACAAGTAATTGACCATCTAGAATAACATCGATTAGAAAATCCCTTCAATAGGTTCCATACTCTCTTTCGATCTGTATTGATATGTTTTCAACAAGTCCTTGACCAATAAAATCAATAGAAAAAGTACAAAACTAGTCTACTCATGGCCGATCAATTCAAAGATTTTGAAGAAAGGGATAAGAAACTTCAAGAACCTGATGTACTTGCAACTAGGTCAACTATGGTCTTGAATAATTGGTATTCATATTATGGTAAAATTTGCAATGAACTTCATAATACACAAACCACTGTCTAGGATTTGTAAAGAAAGACCATAGTAGACCTTGATGCCAACATAAGTTTGGATGAACAAATTCTATTGGAGAAACAATACACTTTATATTTGAAAAAGAAGGAACATTAGTGGCTACATGAATTCAATAATGCATAGGGAAAAGTCATGTGTCCTTCTAATCACATCTATAGGATGATGCATGCCACATAACTTCAACACTAGAATATCAAACTTAACCTCCAACAAATAAATAACAATTAGTTGTTAGAATTTTTATTTGACTATCATAGCTAACTTTAGTCAGCACAAACATACAAACAATTAAATCAACTGGGAGGTTTTTTCACAATGCCTCACTATCATTTCTCCTACCATAGTAAAAGCTTGCGTTGAAGCCACTCCTCTTGGTGTAGTATCCACATCTCAACAACCATGAAAAAGAAAAAATATCTTGTCATTTTAAAATTTTTGTAGTCTATATCTCCTAGTATGTTTGGGATGAAGAATAATTTTCGGGTGGGGGAGATGTTACAAGAGATTAGTCGACAAGTCTACTAGGTCCTCTTGACCGACCACTTAATGGTTTTCCCAGTCCAGTCAAGTTAGTTAAGCTAACAATCAAGAAATTAATAGTTGTAACTATCTAACTAATCGTACATTGCATATATATAGGTTGTTGATCCATGATAATGATAGATATGATTACCCCCCATTGTATTGCATCGTATAGTATGTCCTTTTGATATAATATAATACTTGTTGTTGGTGTGACCATGGATAAAGAGAGAGGGGGGTTAGGGATGGTAGAGATAGATAGAAATGGAGAGATGGGGGTTTTAGAGGGTTGGGGGAGAGATAAAGGGTGGAGGATTAGGGGAGAGAGAAAGGGTGAGAGAGGGGTAGGGATTTAGGGAGAGAGAGAGAGGGTGGGGGTGTGGTTAGTGGTAGGAGTAGGATATATGGAGAGATGGGTTAGGGATGGTAGATATAGATAGGAATGGAGAGGTGAGGACTGTTAGGGGGTTGGCGGAGAGATAAAGGGTGGAGGATTAGGGGAGAGAGAAAGAGTGAGAGAGGGGGTTAATATGGGTNACAGGGGAGAGAGAGAGAGAGAGAGAGAGAGATTATGGGTGTTAAGTGTTTGGGAAGAGGAGGGTGATTAGAGAGAATGGGGATATGGGGGAAGGGGTATTGGGAGAGTGATATAGAGAGAGGTAGGGAGTTAGTGGTTGTGTGGGGAAGTAAATAGAGAGGGGTATGTGGAAATTAATCCCAAGCTTAGATCAATTGAACTCGTAAATTGCTTGAAAAACATGCATAGATTCACTCAAAATGGAGACTGTAAATGGTGCATAACACAAAATTATATTGAATAAGTTTAAATCATCCAAAATTATGAAAAAATAGGTTGTCCAAATATATAATTACGTCAGATATTCAAATGCATAGATATGACATTCGAATCAACACACAATCAATCTTACTAAACTAGTCAAAATCCCCCATAGGTGCATAAAACACTTTTCTAATCTATCAAGAAGGTAACGAATAAGATGAATGAGCTATATCAGCTGTTAAGTGAAGGAAAGTGGACAAAATCATGCTTTTAGGAGAGAAAATTAAGGAGGGAGAGTTGTGTAAAAAACAAGGCAGTTGCCTTAAAACTAGCTTTCACCTTTTCCCTTAAAAGCTACTGAAAAAGTAAGAAACTATGGATAAGAAAGGAATGCACACTTAATAAGATAGGAAGTATGATGGGTTGTTAGAATATTATCCATAATATTTACAAAGTGCTCTTGGAGGCATTTTAGGCAATTTTGACCACAAGAATGCAAGTGGATGCCAACTAGCTAGTGTAGGACCTAGGAATTTAACCAAAATGATTACATTTTATATCCTATGTATGGGAATGGGTTTTGGTTATTATAACACCCCATATTAATCCTAATTTATGTAAAATATCATATATATAGGTCATAGCAACAAGGATTAGTCACCCTTTACATACTGCTTGTCCATACAAAACAAGGAAAGAGGCAAAACCACAAAGGGGAAAATCCACCCTAAACATGGACATAAACAAAATTGTATGAAATGTTGTATTCAATCAGTATTCACCACATGATAAAATATACCAATTAGTGATTTTATATTTCTCAAATTATTCGTAGAAAATATCTTGGTGAAGATGTCTGCAACTTGCTCAGATGATGCGCAATAAAGCAGAGCAATGACCCCATCATGCACAGGACCTATGATGTGGTGCATATGGATCTCTATGTGTTTGGTTCATTTCCTCAGTACTGGATCAGTTGAGATTCGAATGATACTTTGTTTTTCACAATAGATGATTGTATAAGTCTCATATTCAATCCCAAAGTCTCCAAGTATACCTTGCAACCACAAAAATTGAGTTGTTGCATTCACAACTCCTCTGTATTCTGGCTATGGAGATGAAAGTGAAATGGAACTTATATTTTTACTTGAATAGATGATTGGACCATATTAAAGCATAAAAACATATCTATAATTTTATTTTCTATCAGTTTTATCACTTGACCAATTAGAATAAGTAAAACCAACTAGCTCTAGGTCATATTTTGCAACATAGTGAATCCCATGTGTTGTTGTTCCTTGTACAAAGTTTAGGATTATTTTTGTTTCCCTATAATGTGTCATGAGGCTGATACATGTGTCTACAAGCCACACTCATTGCATAATATATATCAGGTCGAGTATGAGTCAAATAAATAAGACAACCAACCAACTGCCTATAAAATGTGTTGTTTACGAATGGAGTGGGGTGCGCTTCTTCAAGCTTAACTCTTGAAAGGAAATGAGTTCTTCTTGGATTGAAATCATTCATTTTGAACTTGTTTATCAGGTTTGAAGAATAATTGGACTGATTTACCTTGATTCCAATATCTGATTGAGAAATTTCAAGCCCCAAAATTTGGCTCAACTATCCCAAATTTGTCATAGAGAAAGCATGGTTCATTGCACCCTTCAAAGAGGAAATTTATTTCTTGGAAATTCTTGTGATAATAAGTCCATCCACATAAAAAAAAAAAATTATAATTGAATCATGAATCATATTCAAATAGAAATTTGGATCAGACCTGCATCTAGAATAGTTCTGTGATAGCAGAAAGCCGTCAATCTTGGCATACCAAGCTCTGGGAGCTTGTTTTATCACATACAATGATTTCTTCAACCTACACACAAGATATGGATTAGTAAAAAAAACTTATGGCTAGTGAATATATATATTTTATTTGATATATCCATGCAGAAAGGAACTTTTCACATCCATGTGATGTACCTCCCATTGCTTGGAAGTTACAATGGCCAAAACTAGTCTTATGGAGTCCATATTTTCCACAGGTGAAAAGGTCTCATTGTAGTCAATTCCTTGAACTTGGTAGAATCCACTGGCCACTAATATTTCCTTATACTTTAGAGGAGAGGCATCAGCAGAAAAATTTATCTTGAATACCCATTTTCACTTGACTGGATTTCTCCCTGGTGGGAGACTGACCAGTTCCCATGTATCACTCTTCTGGAGCGAATGGTATTCCTCCTTCATGGATGTTTTCCATATTGTATATTTTTTTTATTCTTTGTATGTTTTTGTATCTTATTCAAAAATTATATAACACTTCTCAACAAAGAAGGGGTCCTTGACAGAAAGGGCACTCTCGAATTGAGATATAGTTCTTCTAGGATCACTAGGATTCCCATCTAGTTCCCCAGCTGCACGAATGGCCTTTTCTACCAAATTTGGCCATGTGGGTGTGTTAGGATATGCAATTAAATCATCATTATTAGACATATCAGAATCAGAAAACTTATCAGCCTCTTCACTTACAATCAAAGGTGGTGGTGGTGAAGAAGACTCTCCAGTTTCTGTTGTTGGCATAAGCTCTTCTTCAAACTAACCAATTCTTTCAATAAAGGATATTTGAGTGCTCATGTTGATCAGATTATACCCTTTGGAATATTTAGAATACCAAACAAATACGCACTCTTGACTCTGGGGTTCCAAATTTTTCCTCTTTTCTATTGGAATTCTATCCCAAGCTTTAGAGCCAAAAATCCTGAAATGAGACACACCAGGCTTGTGTCCACTCCAAAATTTGAAAGGAGTGATTCCATAAATATTCTTATGAGGCACCCTATTCTGGATGTAGGATACACAATTTATAGCTTCAGCCAAAAACTTTGGTGGTAAATTCTTAGACTCCATCATGCAGGTTGTCATTTCCTTCAGTGATCTATTCTTCCTCTCAGCAACACCATTTGGTTGAGGTGTGTAAGGAATAGAGTGTTTCATCTGAATATATGCATATTCACAATATTGAATGAACTTGTACTTGACATAATCACCACCATTATTAGATATTAGGATCATGAGTTTCCTTCTAGATTGGTCTTCAACTAACGCTTTGAAAACCTTGAAGAGGTCAAAAACTTCAGACTTGTGTTTGAGGAAGTAAACTCAACAGTGTCTAGAAAATTCATCTATGAAGGTAAGTACATACTTTTCTTGACTCATGGATATATGAGGAAAAGTACCATCAATGTCACCATGGTTGAGCTCAAGAGATGCATAGTTTCGCTCATGGCCGACTCTCTCATACTTATGCTCTGGGTGTTTTCCTAGAATGCAACCTTGACAGACTCCTTTGGAAAACATGATATTTGGCATCCCTATGACCATTCCTTTGTCACACAAATATGAAATATAATTTTAATTTAGATGGCCAAAACTCTCATTCCAAATCTTGTTGTATTCATTAGAACGAGTGAGGAGAGCATATGGGTTTGAGAAGGGAATGAAGTGTGAAAACTTGTACACTTTCAAACTATGATCCACAAAACCTTTAGCAATGAATCTACTATTCAAAATCTCAGGGATTTCAACATCATTGGGAGAAGAAAAAACTTCTTAGGAGACCCAGTGTGGTTCATCAGATAGACTAAAAAGAGATTAGAAACAAGAACTGGGACATACACAACATTATTGAAGGAACCATGGTCAAGATCTATTCTACCCTTTCCCTTACTTTCAGTTTCTGAGTTATCTCCCAACAAAATATTTGGACTATTCAAATCATCAAGAGAGGATAATGCCTCCCTTGTTGAAACCATGTTCCTTGAAGCTCCAGATTTAATTATAAAGGAAGGATGTCTTATAGTGCTTACAACCAGGGCATGAACTCTCTCCTTAGCTTCGAAACTTGATCCTCCTTCCTTTTTCTTTGAGCCTTCAGGAAGAGATATGTTGTGTTTTTCTAGGATTTGAGTCAACATATCAATTTGTTTCTTCATGCAAGTGCTCTCAAGATGAAATCCCTTGCCACAGTATGCACACTTGCTCATTTCACCTTTACCTTTCTTCTTTCAGGAGTTCTTCTTCTTGGATTTCGAGGACTCCTCATGAGACTTGGACTTGTATCCTTTTTCATCAAGAGGCTTGTTAGCCTTCTTCTTTCCTTTGGAATCTAATTTTTTATCTCCAACAACCAAATATTTATCTTTGGAAGGTTTGATGGTGCCCATCATGACCAATTTGTCTTGCTCTTGGGTCAAGGATTCCATGAAATCTTCCAGTGAAGGAATATTCCAGGTTTGAGTTGTCATCTTTATGGCATGAAAGGTCGAAACAAATACAGAGTAGTCAGGTCCAAGCTTTGAAATTATGGCCAATACTACTTGTTCATATTTGTTATTGATAACACATTGTTTCAACTGCAAAACCAGTGATTTGAACTTGGAGTAGTAGAATTGGAAGGACTCGAAGATGCTTGGACTTAGTCAAATCAAATCCTTCTCCAGTTGATGTCCCCTCATTTCATATTTCTTGCCAAAAAATTTAATCTTCTCCCATACTTCATTTGGTGATGTCAATCCATCAAGATGGAAAAGAAGGTCTCTCGAAATGTTGAGACACAAGAGACCATACACCTCATCTCTCCTATTATGCCATTTAATATTCTCTGCTGCTACATTAGTATCAAAATAAATTTCCATGGTCACTCTGTAGATTCCTTTACTCCTCACCATAATCTCCATCTGTGCCTTCCATTAGAAGAAGTTGAATGGAGTCATTATGATATGGTGAGATTGATCCATTCTTTAACAACTACGCCCTTAAAAAAATAGAATGTGCTCCTAGTGAGTGATGTCAATCCTAAAAAATAAATAGAGGAGAAAAATTGATCTACCAAGGCTCTGATACCATGTGGAATTTAATACCAAGCTTAGATCAATTGAATTGACAAATTTGCTTGAAAAACATGCATAGATTCGCTCAAAAATGGAGATTGTATATGGTGCATAACACAAAATTCTATTGAATAAGTTTACATCAGGAAACCTTATGAAAAATAGGTTGTCCAAATATATAATTACATCAAATATTTGAATTCATAAAGATGTCATTTGAATCAACACAAAAGAAGGCTTACTAAACTAGTCAAAATCCCCCATAGGTGCATAAAACACTTTCCTAATATGTCAAGAAGGTCGCGAATAGGATGAATGAGATGTTTCAGTTGATAAGTGAAGGAAAGTGGAAAAACTCATTCTTTTAGGAGAGAAAAAGAAGGAGAGTGATTTGTGTCAAAAACAAGGCAGTTGCCTTAAAACTAGCTTTCATATTTTGCCTTAAAAGCTGCTGAAAAAGAAAGAAACTATGGATAAGGCAAGAATGTGCACTTACTAAACTGGGAAGTCTGGCGGGTTGTTAGAATACTATATAGAATATTTTCAAAGAAATCCTGGAGGCATTTTAATAAATTTTGACCAGAAGAATGCAAGTGGATGCCAACTTGCTAGTGTAGGACCTAGGAATTTAACCAAAATGATTAATTTTTATATATTAGATATGGGAATAGGTTTTGATTATTATAACAATATGGGGTTAATATTAGGGGGAGGAGGGGATACACACACACACACACACACACACACACACACACATATATATATGTGGGTGGGGGGAGGAGGAGAGGGGTTAGAGATAGAGAGATGTATTTTTAGAGAGAGAGGGGGCAGGGGTTAGAGAGGTGGGGTGTCAAGGAAAAATGGATAGAAAGGGGAGATAAGAGAGAGAGATGTGGATAGGAAGAGAGGGTAGGTAGCATGGGGTGGATAGATATTGGGTCTTTTTCCATTGATCTATACATAAGAAAATAACCAACATATATCTATAAACTTCATGCTATAACAAATAACTACATATTATCAAAATCATTTCCTATATTTGGATCTTCTTTGTCAATATCTCCATGTTCTCCCCATCTCTAGGTTGTATACCTTGCCTCAATCTTGAATATCAAATTTCATCCTTTGAGGTCGACACCCTACAATTTTGATGAAACCTCATAATCCAAGCATTACAAAAGTTAGAAAAAACATCCCATGCCTAACAAGTAATTTGGATTTAGAAAAGGATACATTTTTGCTAAGGTCATGACAAAGGAATTAAATAACCAACACCACCAACATAGGAGTACATAAGTGGGTTGATGCACTTGATTAAATGTCAATCACATACTCTCATACATGACATAATCTAATGGAAATGTTACAATCCTGAAACCGTGAACATGGTTAAGCCTATTGAATTCTGAATGGGATCTAAAATTCTAATTTTTTCATATGAAGTCCGAAGAGGTTGGATCCACTCTCAAATATTCTGAAACAATTAATGGTAATATTAAAAATTTAAGTTAAAGTATAGAAAACAAAATATAAGGAGAATGTCACTTTTAATTTAAGAATTTAGTATTTCCATTTAATGTCACTAGTGATTATTATGGTTTACCTTCATTTAGTTTTAAAAATTAGATGCCATATTTTCAAAATATAACATGCACATGTTTTTCACATTATTTTTTAAATAATAAAATGTGTGAATTTTTACTTTCAAAAAAAATGGCGGGGTTTGGTTTTTCCATTTACATGGTGGATGAGTTGTTTGCTTCGGTTTTAGGTTCATATTGTCAAACATGTAGGTTTGACCTACAAATAACAAAACACATCCACTTTTTCGTTTCCCTGTTTTACAACCTCGAATCTACATGTTCTCTATGTGTCTGTTGTTAATTAAATTGCACACCCATAGAGAGATCTATGCGGAAATTATATATATATGTGTGTGTGGAAGATAATATTGTTTTATATTATTTATTTATTTTTATTTCTTCATATGTCAAATTTCTAAAAAGGTTTCTTATTTTCTTTCTAGATTTTTATTGGCTCACGTATTTTGAAAAAGAAAATGAACCCACACAAGCACAAACAAATTCTAGGGATTCAATGACTATGTTAATACCTACACACTATAAAAAAAAAGTTCATTGATTATGTTAATACCCTCATAGCGTGTTCTAGGGATTCAATGACTTTCTTGATTTACAAAAAAAATATAAAATTAGTTCATTAAATATTATGGAAAAATATCCGTTTATTATATATAACTCTATAATTATTTTTTGAAAAAATCCATTGTTTACATACCAATCGCATGGCCTAATGCGAACATATGCATTATGTTTTAGAAAACAAGTAGCATATCCATATTAGGAGAACACCATTTTATTATAGTTATAGTAATTTCCATAAATAGTTATATATTCTGGAAGGTAACTTGATTTTCTACATTTCATATTTTTACACCGTGTTCTAAAACGTTGTGCAAATACCTCTAATATTTATTTTTAGTTATCATATTTATATTTTCTATGTTTTCATTGCAAGTAACATGCCATAATTGGGTAAAATTACCTTATGTTATCCCTCACCTTGTTGTTCTTCATTGTCTTTTGGTTGCATCAGAAATTAATCTTTTAAAATTTACTTCGTACAACATGTAGAAAAACGTTTGTAATGGTAATGTACAGGAACGTCAAGCTATTGAAACCTACCTTGAACCTTAGTTGCCTTTTGCAACATGAGATGTTTTTCTTTGAACACTTTATCTTGAATATAGTTGTACTGGAGTATTTTAATAAATATCCCTTCAAAGATCTAATTCGTTCCCTCGGGAGATTAGCATATAAATATATCTTCATTTTTTCTGGTGGCAGAGTAGTATTTTTTCTATGTAGGTTTGTAATTAAGAAAAAGACCTTTAAATTCATCCTTTTTTTAATTAAATTTTATAGGGAGATAGAGGAAGATGCCCTTTATAACTTACAAAAATTGCATAGCTTGATCCAAAACCAAGAGGGAGTATGTGTCAAAATAACATACCCATGTCAAAATTGTTTCTGTGTTTTTGATCTTCTTGGGACGATGCGTTTGATAAATGTAATTGAACTTCATACCCAATTTGAACTCAATTATTCTTAATAAAATTTAATGGGTAAGTAGATTAGGATGTCTCTATTACCTTGAAAATTTTCAACCTCTAATTTTAGTGCCATAATTGAGTAATATTTAGGACATTGGACCACACCATATATTAATGATTCAATGCATTGTTTTGCGAACGATAGTGAATGCTTTGGTATGGAACCACAAAACTTGTATTTGTCTTAAGAATTTTCCTTCTTTTCTCTATAAATTATCCTAAAATATATTTTTGCATAGAAATGATGTTTTACTTTCATGGCCTTGCAAACAAAGATGATGCATGCTATGGCATGATACATTGATTTCATTGCTATATCCTTATCATGCCATTACTCTTAGAAGGATTCTCTTATGAAACTATTGACTAAGGAATAAAATAGGATCTACCCATCAATAAAAGTTGTTGAAGAACTATACCTTCCCATTATGTTTGAGTTTGTCATAGTGCTTGTGAATTGTATCGATCTTTTTCTTGACCTTGCAACAAACTTTTTTGAAAACGTTTTGATATCCCTTCAAGTGCTTGAATATTTTCTCACCATGACCATTGTGCTTATGTTGTGAACTCTTGAAATGTGCCCTCCAAGTCATGTGGAACATGTATCTTTGAATCCATGTGATCTAATCCCCTAGAGGCATGTATTTATTGTTGGAAACTATCTATTTTTGTGTGCATGACTTATGGGTAGAAAAAGTAAGGAATCCAATGAAAAAATACTCGTTTCTTTATTTTTCTTATAGAAAGGGAACCTTTCTTGGTTTTCACCAATGCTTTGCGTAATGGAAACATTGCTAGTTTCCACCACGAGGTGTAAGGGTCATACCCAAAATCACATTACTTTAGGAGTTAGTCATGCATTGTATATGTACATCTCTTTGTAATAAGGCCGAGTAAGTTATTAGTCAACAATCAATGTAAAAAGGGTCTCTTTATTAATTAAGACCCACTAGGAAGTTGGTACTTGTTAATTATTTGACCATGTCAGGTAGTTAGGGCTTAGGATGTGGGAAGCCTATTTAAAGAGATACAAGGCTATGAATGATTTTGTTAATAATTATTGTAATAGAGATATTCTCAAATGAAAGGTCTCCCTAACTCAAGAGGCATATGAACATTTTTTCTTGAAATTATTCTCATATTTTAAAGTTTATTCCCTTCGATATTTATCTTTTTAATGTCTAATATTTCTTGTTATTCTCTATAAATTCTAGATTATTGCATCTTAATCTATGTATATCCTATGTTTTTTTAATTTTCAAGAGTAAAGAACACCACACGTGGTATCAAAGCCACGTTCCTAAGCTAGCGTGCCTTAAATATTTTATAGAAAATTTTAAGCTAGAGACATGTCTCGACATATTTAAATAACTGTAGAGATATTTAGTTCAATGGTTAAAACTATGGTTGGGGAACACCACACACATAGAATACAATTGGTATTTAGTCACGTTTCACCCTCAATTGGTATAATTGTTGCACACCGTTGTAATTCTTGTTGGTACCACTTCAAGTAGTACCACATTAGAGAGCACATGTAAGGTTAAAACCTTACATGTTGGATTATTATTTATACATATATATTTTGATAATTAAATGATATGAATACATAGTATTTCGACATATATCATAGTACATAATAGTGAAGAGTTACGATTATTCTGATGTCGTTGTTGCATTTATCATATATAATATTAATTAATTAATTAATCTAATTTATTATTTCATTTACATATTATTCTATTTGGTATGTTACAAGTCATCCCTCCTTGGAATGCTTCGTCCTCGAAGTATTGTTATGACTATATTTCATGCATTTCTTAGGGTCTCTATAAGGATCTTTTGATTATTTTTCCGCTTTCGATATCTGTATAACGAGTCTTGTCTGCTACAATTTCCATTATTGTGGAATTGCTATGGTACTCGAAAAAGTTGTCACTTCTGAATATCTGTTTTGATATTTACATAATGAAGTTGTGTTGACCTATTGATTTTAGATATTTTTGCATGTGGGTATTCCATGACTCTTTATTTGACATATGGTTTCTCCAGTGATGAACAATGCATCTTCTGGGTTTTCTTCTTTTTTTCATCATGACTAGGAACACTTCCACTTCCTTTATTTCCATGATGATACGTCTCCTCTACTTTTTTTTCTTTTTTCACAATTATTACTGATACCATCTTTATATTCATCATTATAATGTTGGATATATTCATCCTCTTAACAATAATAATCAACATAATGTTTCTTCATGTCTGGCGCATCTATCACTTTGTTTTTGTTATTATTAATCTACACTAGTACTTCTTCATGTTCATTAATATGTTGAACTGTAGGTTTGTTTTCATTATTGGCATTCACAACAACCTCTTTTGTAGAGTCATTTTGTTCTTCCACATTCATATCTTCAAGCATGCCCTTTTTATCTTTCTTTTCTTCACCATTGCTATCCTTTTCCTGATTATGACCTTGGTTATGGTTTGGATCCCTGGAATAGATTTCGATTCATACTTGTTTTGGAGTTTTTCTATCCATTTTTAACGATTTTGTGGTTTTGTAGATTGGACCATTCATGTGATTCATTTTTGTTCCTTGAATGAAACTGCAACGAATTTCTGGCATACGTGTATCTTTATGGCTAGTTATTTCTTTTTGCATCTTGTATTTCGAACGGTGGTTAATTTCTTGCATATGGGTATGTTTATGTATAGGAATTTCTTTTTGCATCTTGTATTTCGAAGAGAGGTTCTTATCCTTTCTTATGTCTAATTCCTCGAACCTTCTGTGAGGGGGTATGTAAGGTGTCAATGTATATGATTTTCGTAATTTTGTTGTTGTGGATGAAAAAGTAGTTTCCATCTCTTCCTTCCTTGAAAATATAGGGGTCATAATCACTTCTTCTGTCGTAGGTGTAGTAGCAATTTCATGCTCTTGTTTATTTGAAAATTAAGGGGTCGTAATTACTTCTTCTGTTGTAGGTGCAGTAGCAGTTTCCTAGTCTTCTTTACTTGAGACTTTGAATACCATAACTGCTTCTTCTTCTTCTTCTTCCTTCCTCTTAGATATTTTTTTCTTTTATTTGTAATAGCATTGTTTTCAGTTCTACATAAAATTCCATTTCTTCAAGCAGTCTTCTTTCTATTTCTTCGATTCTAGATTCTTCATATATTTTTTTTATATCTCTTTTAGGTTTTTGGAACGGGCTAATAATAATCTTATTAAATGAGGGAAACATGGTAGTTCCACTTATGATTTGATTTTTTTTCAAAATTTTAACTATTAAAAATAATATTTATAATAATAAATTATTATTTAAAATAACAATTCTATTATTATAAAAAAATTAATAGATTTTGGAAAAAGTAAAATATATATAATAATTATTATTATTAATATAAATAGTAATTAATAATAATTTTTTTTTATTATTATATAATTTTGTGGGGAAGACTAGTGGTTTTATAAACCCACACGTTTTTTTTGGCTTTAATGGGGGATTAGTGGAATGAAAATGGAAATGGGGGATTAATGGAATGAAAATATGAGGGAAGGAGAATGGAGGAGATGAGATGTCGAGAAACCTGGTAGCTCCGATACCACTTGTAAGGTTAAAAACTTACATGTTGGATTATTATTTATAAATATATTTTGGTAATTGAATGATATGAATACATAGTATTTCAGCATAAATATAGTAAATAATAGTGAAGAGTTATGAATCTTCTGATGTCATTGTTGCATTTAGCTTATATAATATTAATTAATTAATTACTTAATCTAATTTATTATTTTATTTACATATTATTCTATTTGGTATGTTACAGCACATGGACATGAAATATCACTTCCATGTAACCTTGGGTATACTGAAAGTCCCCTAGTCTACCAGTTTTAGATCATTAAATCATTGCCTTGTTTCTATAGTGGCACTAAGAAAAGAACCCAAGAAGATACTCTCACATACCTAAGCAGTCAGGTAGTATGGCTAAGGGCACATTTGAACCTCCTTAGTTAGTACCCAGAGAGATTGGGTCATGTACTATTGTTGTACCATACATGTGTATCAAAGAGATATATCACTTGACAATACCTTGTCTGTGGGACCTTAGAAACCCTAGAAACCTTTATCTTTTCAACTCGCTAGTGAATTTTTTTCATTTTTTCATAGCAATAAATGTAGAAATTAGATTATTTATGGGTGGCCATGTGAAATTCCTACATCTTTATAAAGAGAAACACCCATACAAACCTTATTTTTGACCTACCTCAAAATAATCCTTGCATCACACTAATTATTTTGATATATATATCTCACAACCTTTTTTGGATTGTATCGGAAGGCATTCTTTGTGACCTACCTCAAAAGACTCATTTCATCGTGATGATAATTTTGATATATATATTTCACAACCCTTTTTAGTGGACTCGACCCTTATTCCTTTGGTTTTCATACTTTTCAACTTCCATGGTACACACTCATAACCAATCCAACATGGAGTCTTCCAACCAAAATACGCCCCAATAAAATCCTCCCAATCAAATATGTATCCCGGCCTTCAATCCCTAACCTAAATACTCATGACAATCGATTAGAAGTTTGTGTAGAAGATGACCATGTTGCTATTAAAGTGACTAAAAACACCAACACCTTGACCAACCTTGATCATTTGTTGATTGTTATTTCCCAACATGTTGGATTTTCTCCACCATTCAATACTTTAACCAATGAAGTCGTGGTCAGTGAATACCAAGGATCTCACACTCTATTCCTATTAAACCAACATCACTCCTTTGAGGATAAAACTTAATGGTATTGATCTCCAAGTATACACATGTGAAAATTTGATGGCTTTGACACCTCACGTTGTGTGACACAAATGGAACATTATTATTCTCTCCATGACATCAAATATGATCTTTAGAAGTTGAAAAATTGGTTTTTTAATTAGATTATGAAAGATCACAATGGTGGTAGTCATACCATAAATATTATCACCATTATGTCACTTAGAGACAATTTGTGAAAATAATTCATGAGTGTTTTGATAGTGACACTCATTACTTGGGAAGATTTACCAAATTGTTCCAGACTAAACTATTTTGGACTATATTACAACATTTGAGAAATTAGTAATCTGCTCAAAAGGACTCTCTATTTTTTTTTGAAATGTTTAAACAATGGCCTTAATGAGGAAATTCATGCACATGTCTTTATGCAACAACCCTCCACTTGGTTGTAATCTTGTGATAGATCTTGAAAATATAAATTAGTGATCAATGCCCAACCCAAGAAACCTTTATTTCTCACTCACATAGTGTATCTCGTGGCTCCTACTCCCAAAAAATCTATTTCCCCACCACTTTGATTCCAAAAATTGTACCTAGATGCAATCTTTGAGCATAAGCACATATGCCTTTTCTATAACTATAAAGAAAAATACTTGAAAGGGAATAAATGTAAATAATAATAAATATTCCAAATCGAGGAATTCCCCCCATGATGCCTTAAAGGAAAAAATCATGGGATTTCCACCTGAAACAAAAGTGGATGGTACTATGACACCCCTCAAATATGCTCTTGATATACTAGTTCTTAAGGAGAAACCCAAAATTTCACTCCATGTTTTATTATGTTTTTACACACCTCATAAACTGAAATAGATTGGCTACATTAACCACAATAAATTCATTATGTTAAATACAATGCTAGCACTCTGAATTACATTCATCGACAAGTGGCTAAAGAAACCCATTTTTATATTTTCCCTATATCCAATTTCCAAATTATGATAGCCAATGGGAATATCATGAAATTGCTGGCGAGTGTGAACATGTGAAATTCTAAATGGGTGAATACCATCTCAAAACCCATATCTTTTATATTGACATGGGTGATTGCAATATAATTTTGGGGGTCAAATGGCCTAGGAACTGGGATCTTGTAATAGTGGATTTCAAGGATCTCTCTCTCTCTCTCTCTCTCTCATATTTACTCAGGTCGGGGAAAAACATTACCTTGAAAAATTACACTTGGTTCTCTAAAAATTATCTCATCCCATTGTATGGAGAAATTTATATTCAAGAAATGTCACTCGAGTTCCATTGATTTTTTCAATGCAATCGAAGTTCTAGAAACAAGTGCACTAGAAATTCACCCTGAGTTGCAACAAGTCCTTTCCCAGTATCAACATTTTTTTAGTAATCCAAGGGTTTATGTCCATCCCATGTGCCATGGGGAAAGTGACCATGGAATTCCTTTAATTCCACGAAGTCAACCCCCAATTTTGTCGCTTTCTGACACCCTTTTTCACATAAGAATGAAATTGAAAAAATCATTCAGGAATTACTAGAGGTTAGTGTCATTCATCCTAGCACACGCCCTTATTCTTGACTGGTGGTTATAGTCCTGAAAAAGGAAGGATATTTGTACATGTGTCTTGATTTCCAGGCTCTTAACAAATTAACCATGAAATATAAATTCCCCATTAATGTCCTTGATGATCTCTTAGATAAGTTGCATGGAGCTGAATTCTTCACCAAACATGACCTTTGCTAAGTCTACCATCAATTTCAGATTAAAGAGGAACATATACCCCATATATCCTTCAACACTAATGGGGGTCATTATGAGTTATTACTCATTCCTTGGGGACAATACGATTCCCCCCCACTTTTTAGAGCCTCATGAATATGATATTTTTCCCCTTCCTCCCCCATTTTGTCTTGGTTTTATTCAATGGTATCTTGGTCTACATCCCCACTTGGGAAATCCAACCCAACATTTTTCTCATACGTTGCAATCATTACAATATCACAAGCTATTTTCGAAACACTACAAATGTGCTTTTGGGGAAACTGAGGTTGAATACTTGGGCCATATTACAAGTCAAGAAGGTGTAAGGGAATATCCCAACAAAGTGGAAGCTATGTAGAACTAGCCTCACCCCAAAAATCTCAATATCTTGGGGGTTTCCTTGGAATTACTAGCTACTACAGTAATCTTGTGTCCAACTATGGGAAGAATGCATCTCCTCTTAAAAAATTTATAATAAAGAACTCTTTCTCTTGGAATAAGGAAGTGGAGCAGACCTTATCCACCCTAAATGAGGATATGTTTCCAATGTTTGTGTTAGACATTTGTAAATCAATACCAACCATCATATCTTCAAGTATTTATTGGAATAATGGTTGTCCACCCCAAAGAAACATAAATAGGTAACTAATATGCTAGTTTATGATTATGAGATCATATATAAGAAGGGTTATAACAATGTGGTGGTATATTCTTTGTCTCGACAACTTGAAGAGGAGGGTTAACTCCTCAAATTATTGTTACCAACTCGAATATGGATCAATGAAGCATGACATGAATGGTTGTCACATTCCATAGTTTATCACCTCATATAATGGCTATAATATGACCCAACCCCTATATTTGTTGAGTATAACTAGCATCACAATATCTTGTGGTATAAGGAGTGCATATTTCTCTCCTCATATTCATCCTTAAAACTATGAATATTAGAGGAATTACATTCACCCCCCATAGTAGGCCACTGAAAAAATATATCCACGACTTTGTTGCAACCAGTGACACTGGCCAATGGTAGAAGGGAAAAACAATGAAGTCACCTAATGCTTTACAACCAATTCCCATTGCCACCCATAACCATACAAACATATATGTCGATTCCATTGTGGGGATTCATAAGGCAGGAAATAAAAGAATCATAATGGTGGTATTCAATCATTTGACCAAATATGCTCACTTTTGTGCCATACCACAAACTTCCACACCCTCACTAGTGGCACAAATATTCTTGAATAATATTTTTAAGCTCCATGGCATTCCCACTTCTATTGTAATTGAACATAATTCCACTTTTACTAGCAACATATATTATTTTAGGGGCAAATTTTAGCCAAGGGTGAATTTTAAGGGGTTTTGAAATTATAGTGGGCAAATTTTTAATGTTAAACCTATTTTTTTCATTAATAAACTTTAACCTTGTTGGTCCCCATTTTGTCACTATTTTTGGGTTAAATAATTTACATATTAACGCATATTTTGTTACCTTTTGGCTTCTTTTGTACCATGCAACTCACCATTCAAGCCTCAAGTATGAATCAATTTAAGGTTTATATCAATTATGTTTGTTATCATCATTTTATGGTTTCAATGGTTAAAATTGACATAATATGAAGCGCATTCAATGTATTAATTCACATGTATTATTGTTTGCAGGTTATATGGTATTTTAGGCAGGCTAACAAACATACACATGTTCAGCTAGATATATGGGAAGCGTATCCATCTTGCTGTCCATATCACCAAACAGACCGCGCAATGTTGGTAGCATATTTATGTACGTCAAAGGCATGAAACGGCCAAGAACTGTCATCACCACGCGCCAACATCTCAGCATCAGTTTTCTTTTGGAAGAAGTGTCCATCTCATGTCTCTGCGTGACACTTTGACGCCAGCTCTGATTTGGATTGAAGTCATAAGCCACATCGCACGCAAGAGGGAACTCGATATGCGAGAGAAGAGGGATTGTCATCTGCTAGTTGTTAGTGCACTTATTGGCCATAATGACTTCCTTATCATGAACAACAGTCGAACACTAAAGGGTCTACTTTCTCACCTTCTATCAAACAATGTATATATAGACGCTGTCAGGCGAATTAGGAAGGTCTTCTTGGAGTCTTTTGAGTCTTTGTCTTTTATTTGATACAATCAGTGTAGTTTGAAAACTCTGTAACTCTACCCATTTAATTTAATGAAAGTCTTGTTGCATTGTGTATGATCATGTGTGATTAGAAGAAGCATAACTCTGTTCATTGGGAGGGACCCCCAACAATAGAGTTTCTATATCTTTGTGTAGGTTTTGTTACTTCTTTCCTTTCCAATTAGTATAATTATGTTTACAAGTTGTTTAGTTTTGTTTCTATAATCGTTCATGTTTCTTGTAGCATAGATTTCAGTTTAATATTATGTTGAGTATGTAGGATTCTTTTCATTAGTCAGCAACTGGTTGTGTCTAATATAATTTTCAAGTTTTTCTGTAAAGTCTTTATAATTCATTACTTGATTTCTAGATTAAATTCTTTTGATCAAAATATAGTTAATCTAGTTCTCTTTATTCCAGTTTTTATTGTGAATTTACTGTTTTAAAGTTTTAGCATTTTATTCAAACAGATTGTCATACAGATAGTCTGTTCAATCCTTTATACAGACCTTTATTTCCACCTGTTATACAGTCGTTCATTCAGTCCTGTGTGTTTCTAATTTGTTTTAAAGCTTATTTTCTCAGTTTTTCTGATTTTGTCTTGATGATAAAGGTTAGATAATGTTTATATTTTCTCTTAAAGATCCTTATATGAGGTTGTGTGGACTCATTGTTAAACCTTATTTCTCTTTCCTCTTTCTTTTTACTTTATACATAGGAATTATATTATGTAATTTAACTCATTGTATTGATCTATAATTGAGACTTTGATTTTATTTGTTCCTTTGTATATGAGGTCTAAGTTACATACATTAATAGATTAAATTATTTACACATAATGCAACTTGTCCTCTTAATCATGTAATTAGGGATCCATAAGATATAATTTAGATCACTTTTCATAAGTCTCATGTTTGAACAAAAATCATATCTATTCTTATATAGTATTTTGTGAGAAGGAGTTGTGTATTTATAAATAATCATGTTTACTATTTCTTGTAACTGAACATTTCTGAGTTTGCACATTTTTGTGGAGGCTAAACTAGATTTAATTCCATTAAGCTTTTATACTTCTTTTGAGAGCCATTTTGATACCTCTTTTGCCCCAGTTCCCATTACAGTAAATGCTTACCCTCAAAATAGTCAAGGAGAGTGGAATTAAGATAACTTGGTTTAATTTATGTACATTAGTTAGTGTATGTATAATATTGTAAATCCTTCTTGATGTAGTCATTCTCTCAAATAAAACTCAATAGAATAGTTTCATTGTCACAACATTGTTCATGATTGGATACCACTCTGCCTTGACCTTTGTTTTATTAAATTAGCTATATTAGATCCTTAGAAGTTCAACTTAAGGTCTTTTGATCTTTAGCTTATCAAAGTATTACCACGATACTCTCTAACTTCGCATATATTTTGTAACAAATCTAAGCCTACTAACACCAATCGATAATTAAATATTAGGTAAATTATTCAAGACAATATTTTTCCCAACAAGCCCACAATTTATTTACCAAAAAATGTTGAAAAGGAGGTTATCCAGCCATATTTCATAAGGAAATATGGTAAAAATAGCTTTCACCCTCTCGAAAATTCCTTCAAGATTGCATTCGCCTTGATTTTTCTAGGAATGGTGGTTGTTGGGGACAATTTCGCCCTTTTTGGTTCCTCGAAATCCATGATGGAGTTGAATTCACCCCAATTTAGGGATTGAATCCATTTTATAGTTATATTTGCCCCTATTTTTTGTTTGAATCAGGTTTTAACCCTTATATATATGTTATTTCTACTGCTAGGTTGCAATCCCTACTCATTTGTGATCTCTCATCCCTTGGTTAACATGCTGGAAAGTACCAATTTTTCTGTGTTTTTATCAGATATATGAGTTCCCGAAGGCACACACTAGTGACTAGAGGATGACACTGGGTTCTTATTAGATATCATGGATTCCAAAAGAACATACTGGAGGACGACAACTTGAGGTTAGTGTTCATTTCTATTTAGTGAATGGCCTCGAAAGTCAGTCATTCAGACTAGTCTGTTACTCTGTAGATAAATTGACCCTTATATATAGGAATTCATGGATCTGACACGAGGATTCAACAGGGAGCATGGTAATTGAACTGATCAAGATCCTCCTCTATTAAAGTTGTTGAATTCCATTAAGAATGGTGGTTCAGTATTTAGAGATAGACCCCTTTTTGTAGGCCCTAGGGGTGAGCATATTAAATGAAGTGTATAATCTAACTGTTCTTCTGAGAAGTTAAAAACTCTAGCACTTTTAGAAATAAAAATGAGTCTTATTTCATAGTAAATCAAACAAGCTACAATATCAAGAACAGACTGATAAGGGGGTAATCGGTATTGCTTGTTTGTTTTATTATTATTATGGTTCTTGCATTTGAGTCATGGCTTTTGTGCAAATGTTGTGGTCATGATTTATTTGATTTTTGAATTGCATTTCTACATTGATAAATTGATAATATGTAGTCTTACAGACGCATCAATCCTGAACTAAGCAACCAAATATGTCCCTGGAAAAGTGGATCACATGGCCCAAGGGAGATGAGTGTGATATTTAAGAGTTAATAATAGGGTATGATGGCCACCTATTTTAGCATATTATGTTGATTTCAGCATGGTGGTATTGATATATGATGTTTGATTTTAAGGGGATTTGTAAGTCATACTTGCATTTTTCTTGACAGAACTCTGTCGATTGGGTGATTAACAAATATGTGACCATCTCTCCATTGAGAAACCTTATGTGTTGTTTCTGTTTTAAGATAGTTCTAGGACTTTAACTTGAACCTGTTGTAACTACTCTCCCCATCCAAGCTCCATAAATTTTTGTTTAGGCTTTTAGATAGTTTTGGGACCATCGATTGAACCTGTTGGAAGTGCTCTGTCCATTCAAACTCTAGAAATATTCTTTGGATGTGGTTGTCATGAATCCAAAATATGCATAGGAATTACTATATATGAAAGTAGTACAAGAGGAGAGAGACTTGCCAATAGGGGAAGCTCAAATATTTTTTTTCCTCAAGTTATGGGCTTGCTCTCAATGCATACAACATGCTTATTGTTTTTATAAATATTGAATTGTCCCTCTATGAAATGCACAGATGTGTATTTAAAGAAAACATCAACATGCTTTGTAAGCATGATTATCTTGTACCTTTATTTCTTATGGCCTTGAAAACTTCTTGTTTTACTTTTGTGAAGTGTATTCTACACATTTATATTGCATTCGGTTACATGCTTCTTCTCTATTGGTTTATTAATATATGTTAAAGAAAACTTATGCATTCATTTGGTGTTATTCTTTATGAAATCTCTAGGCCATTTGAAGGATTTGGTCATCTATGGACAACCAAATTACAAACCTTGGTTTATCATACTAGTTTCCATTATTAGCACCATTGATGGCATTAGTTGTCTGTAGCCATCAATATAGTATTTATTCTATGATCATTAAGATTTAAGTGTAGATTTTAATTGCTTTATTTTCTAGTGGACATTAACATAGTTATCTATTTTGTGTTTTCTAAGATATAGAGTTTGAATTCACAAGGAGAATGAATAATTAAAATGTAAAATTGTGTTTAAGCCAATTTGGTAGAGTTGAAGAAGTGCCATCATCAAGGATCATAGATCTCAATTTCTAAAAATGGATTATAATTTTTGGACTACTAGATTACAGTAAACATAACTTTGGAAACTCATTTCATCCCTCCAATAGGTGGGTACCAATTGCTTCTCCTAGGATTTGGGATTTGTAGTGGAAATAAATAAATAAAATACTATATAGTGACTTCCATAGATAACTAAAAATGGTTAATGAGATGCATACATGCTAGAAAAAAGCAAGAAAATGTGTAATATTTTTTCGTCTAACGATTTGGATCAACACTGAGAGTACTTACAAATATGTATAACTTGTAATGCGAATCTCATTTTTTATGCAAAAATTTAGAGGAAGACATTCAGAATGGTGACGAGAAATATTATGCCATGAGATGTAGTAAAGCATATATATCAAAAGTGGATTGACAATGTTGCTTATGTTGCAAAGTGAGTTTATATTTCTAGAATGTAATGTATATGTATTGTTTTTTGTACTTAAATTAGAGAGGTCCTAACCTCTTCCTTGAGATATTATCCATATGGAATTAAGCAGTTCCTTTGAGAAGTGATTAATAAACTTTGTAAATGTTTTTAAGTAACATAAAAGTAATTCTACATGTTTCTTGAGTTCTTTAATATTCATTGCATATCCTTTCCTAGAGCAAAGGGATGAACATTGATCCTAGCTTGATTATATGTGTCACTCTTATTTTTGGTATCCTTAAGCAGTAGTCAGGCTCAATTTGTGTCAACCTCATTTACTAAAATACTCATCTTCAATGAAACCGATGAGTGTTGACAATAGCACAAATAAACAATTATCTTATTAATAAATTTTTAAGCACTACCTTTCAAATTTTCTGCATTTTGTTGGTTGTTTTATAGGGTGGATACTTAACATGGGGACAAAGAACTGATTATCATGGAAAATTCCCTCTATGAATAATTTGCTTCATGTTTTAAATTGTCATGTGCTTTTAATATTGTCACTTTTTTTAGATTATGAAGGAAAGATTAAGTTATCAATCAATTCAGTACACGTGATTAAGGCCACAAACTCCATGTTTAATCATCAAATTCCAAAATGATTATAGTATCTCTAGTGCATAAGAATGAAGAATAACATTATTGGAAAATAAAACTTGCAATCGTAGAAACACAATAAGTAATACTTGTGTACAATAAGAGTTAATAATCGTGCGTAAGTAATATTTTTTTAGTTGTGGTGTTCCCTAAATATGTTCTCTAAGGTAAATATCTAAGTAGCGAATGGGAAAGCGTGCATCTGTCTACAGCTCCAATAATAGTTTATTAGTAGTATTTTTATTGAAAAATTGGTATTTTCTAAAAAATATGGGTGTTGGTATAATAATATCTTCCTTATTCCTTACCTGGCAGAGTTCAACTGGATGTCGTACTTTTTATGATGTTTATAAATACATAGCAATTTGTAGTTTGAGTTGAATACCATTGGGAGTTGTGTCAGTGTTGTGAAACATTTTAATATGTCTCAAAGCCAACAGTTTTCCAAGACTGTTGAATGCATATAAGTATGACCTGATTTAAACCAATTATGAACATGGAACTACAAATTAGAATAGACATGTCAAACAAAAGGATTAAAGAATGAAAGTTTGACTTTTCAATAGATTCAGTACAAGTGATGAAGGCCACTACTTCTGTGTTTCATTATCAGTGACCAAAATGGCTATAGTATCTCTGGTGCATAAGAATGAATAATAAATTATTAGAAGATAAACCTTGCAATTTTGGAAACAATATAATAAGTTTGTTTACTGTGATGTTCCATAAATAAGCTTTGTAAGGTAAAGATCGAAGTAGCCAAGGGGAAAACTTGCATCTATCTTTGGTATAAATCACAAACAAGTCACAAATCATGACTATAGGGTAGAGATATGTATTTCTCTTTCTTTGCAGTGTCAGATACACGGGGAACTTTCATCCCATGCCCTTAGATGTTTTTTATTGTAGTTTCTTGGATGTTTTTTATTGTAGGCTCTTAACAATTCAACTAGTGTTCACTTCACAATTTCTATTTTCCTATCTATCTATGGTTGGAAGGAAGTGCTCTGTTTTAGTTTAGTATCCATCATACTCCAAAATAATCAATGTGGTCCAAATATGACACAAATGATGCAACCTATATAGGTGATAATGGATTCTAACACTCCAAAATGCTCCCAAACATGGCTGAAAAATAACTTGGCTTATTCATCTCCTGATAACTATTTTCTTATAGTGGTATAAGTACTTCCATTTTACCAAATTTCTCAACTATGACAAATAATTTGTCACATCCCTACCTAGTTTTGGGAAATCCTTCAATCAAAATCAAGGAGAAATGAGATTCTTTCCTATGGTTGATTTGGTACTACAAGAGGTGTGTATAGAACCAACATTGTATTTGTTGGATTAGAGGTACGCCAAAATGTGAAACCTATAATTAACTTAGTGAGATCATTCACAATAGGATTTGAGCTCAAAATCCGTCGACAGAATCTGTCGACATCCGACGTAAAGTACATTTTTGTCGGATTGCAATGATGAAAAGTATTGTACCTTCCGATTTTTTTTTGTCGTCTTGCAGCATCGTCGGATTTTAGACTTCCCACCTCGTAGGTTTTTCAACGAGCTTTATTGTCAGTTAAGCGACCTAAGTTCTTCATATTAGCGACGACATATGATAGGAGGGTCGTTGAATTTGCAACGACATGTGATAGAAATGTAGTCGAATTTGTGTCTAGATGTGAAGGAAAGATTCCCTCTTATTATCATGGAAAATTCCCTCTATGAATAATTTGCTTCATGTTTTAAATTGTTATTTGCTTATGATATTGTCACTTTTTTGGATTATGAAGGAAAGATTAAGTTATCAATCGATTGTATACAAGTGACGAAGGCCACAAAATATTTGTTTAATCATCAGATTCCAAAATGACTATAGTATCTATGGTGCATAGGAATTAAGAATAACATTATTGGAAAATAAAACTTGCAATCGTGGAAACACAATAAGTAATACTTGTGTACAATAAGAGTTAATAATCATGCGTAAGTAATATTCGTTTAGTTGTGTTGTTCCCTAAATATGTTATGTAAGGTAAATATCTAAGTAGCGAAGGGGAAAGCGTGCATTTGTCTACGACTCCAATAATCATTAGAGAAAATTTCAAGTCAAAATGGGCCTCCTAAGGAAAATTAATAAAATAGTAGTTAAAATAATAAAATAATAGTTATTAATTTTGGAGGAATAAAAGACAAAACTACTTTTTTGTTCATATTTTCGACATATCTCTCTATGTTTTTACTCAAATTTTGATTGGGAGAGTTCATTGTATGCAAAATTAAATTCCTCATCCAACGAGTACCCACTCGGCATACTTTTGACGGGCCCCGCTACCCCAAAAACAAGAAATACCTGAAAAAATGTGATGAGGACATCATCATCACACTTTTTCAGGTATTTCTTGTTTTTGGGGTAGAGAGACCCGTCAAAAGTATACTGAGTGGGTACTCGTTGGATGCAGAATTTAATTCCGCATCCAACAAGCTCTCTCGAATGAAATTTGAGTAAAAACACAAGGAGATATGTCAAAAATATGAACAAAAAAAGTAGTTTTTTTTATGATACCTATCCCCAAATTTATATTAAAAATTTGTCTAAGAGGTGCTCCCTTTTTGAATTTTAAAGAATTTTGATTGGCTAATACATGATGACATGGAATTTGTATTATTTTTGGAAGACCCATTTTAAATTGAAATTTCCTCTAGTGAGTTTTATTAGTAGTCTTTTTATTGATAAAATGTTATTTTCTGAAAATGTGGGTGTTGGTATAATAATATCTTCCTTATTCCTTACCTGGCGGAGTTCAAATGGATGTCGTAATTGTTGTGATGTTTATAAATACATATAAATTTTTAGTTTGAGTTGAATACCATTGGAATTTGTGTCAGTGTTGTGAAACATTTTAATATCTCGCAAAGCCAACAGTTTTCCAAGACTGTTGAATGCATAGAAGTCTGACATGCTTTAAACCGATTATGAATATGGAAATACAAATTAGAATGGACATGCCAAACAGAGGGATTAAATAAGTAAAGTTTGACTTATCAATAGATTCAGTACAATGATGAAGACCACTACTTCTGTGTTTCATTATCAGTGGCCAAAATGGCTATAGTATCTCTGGTGCATAAGAATGAATAATAAATTATTGGCAAATAAACCTTGCAATTGTGGAAACGATATAATAAGTTTGTTTACTTGTGATGTTCCCTAAATAAGCTTTGTAAGGTAAAGATCTAATTAGTGAAGGGGAAAACTTGCATCTATCTTCGGATCCAATAATAGTTTTATTAGCAGTCTTTATAATCAAATGGTATTTTCTCAAAAATATGGGTGTTGGTATAATAATATCTTCCTTCACGATTCATCCGTACCTAGCAAAGTTCAACTAGTTGTCGTACTTGTTATGATGTTTATAAATACATAGAAAATTTTAGTTTGAGTTGACTACTTGCCATCATTAGCTTTTGAAAGGTTTGCAGTCAAGGGATAAATTGTAGTTGTAGTCTTGGAATGTGACGAGTTGAGTGGTTTGGGCTGAGATCAAAGTCATGGGAGCCACTAGAAAAGATTGTCGCCACATGTTCTAGTTGTCAAATTTCCTTTAGGGTGGGTTGATGCATGAGAGGAAGTGGAAGGATTCGCTACCATGGGAATAAGCCCCCTGTTTGAGATGTAAAATCATTGCTAGGGTAATCGTTGTTATAATTGTATTGTTTTCTTATTAGGGAGCCACCGATACAGAGTCTGTGTTAGATGCCAAGAAAAAGGTACACAGAGGTATAAGATTTAATGGAAAGGCTCAACATTCAACGAGGAGTAATTTAAATGCTTCCTGACACTTTGACAATCTAGAGAAAGATTACCATCTGCATCCAACAAGAGTCGGAATATGCACTTGTCATTGTGAACTGTAGAAATATGACTCTTTCCTTCTAAATAGTAATTTATTTTTCACATTTTATTTTTCTTGGCAGATTAAAGTTGGAACCTATTTCTTTTTCTCACTTCTTCAGGTGCATAATGTTGGTTTTGCAAAGCTGTTTTTTCAACAAATGTGCATTGCTATTTATGATATTGGTTAGCAATGCAATGGCAAGATTCTATGTTGGGTCATGACATTTGTGACCATTTGTGACCTTGCTTCAACTTGTGTACTACAGTAGATAGGGTCGTGACTTTTTGTGCTTCCATATCTAGCTTGTGAACCTTGTGGGATTCTATATCTGAACCATGAGCCATTGTTGGATTGTTAAACTCATTCGTGACTATTTAAAGGATGTTTGGATTAAGACGTGACCACTGGAAGACCTCTAAGGTTGAGCCGTAAATTTCCTAAGCCATGTTCAACTTGTTAAAAGGGGATGCAATTGTTTTAGGCATGTTTGGACTAGGATGTGACCTCTGTGGGTTGTTTGGACATATTCATTGATGCTTTATAGTTTTGCACCTCATTACAAGCCAATGATTTCTTTCTCAAATGATGAAATACTACCATATGCCCCTTTGAACCTGGGTTCCTTCATAGTCAAACTCACTAGATAGGACAAATGGGTTACCAATAATACCATTGGGTTATCATAATTGAATATTTATATTTAACTCATGAGTTAGGAAGACAAATCATAGACAAAATCTCAATAGTGATTCAAATTACTTGGAGACTCCATTTTCCATCCCATCAGTCTCTTCATTGATTGATTAGTATTACTTTATATTTTTGAATATGTATTGTTATAAATAGGACATAGTGTTGGAGACTCCATTTCCCATCCCATCAATCTCTCCATTGATTGATTAGTATTACTTTCTATTTTTGAATATGTATTGTTATAAATAGGACATAGTGTACAATGTGTGTATAGCTCAACATTTCTTTGTTGCATTTTTTATTATATGTGAAAGTAATGCATATCACTTGGTATTAGGGTTTAACAACCATGACTCTTTAGGGTTCAACAATTTAGGTGTTTAGAGTTTCTCCGACCCAAAATTCCACCTCGAACTCTTAATTATTCACTAAGATATCAACTAACTCATGCATCGGTGATTGTTAGACATCTTTTACAAATAACTGATGTGTTTTCTCTCATAAATTTGTTCAGCTTCTCCTTTATCCTGCGCATATGTTTGTTCGGAATTGTTGTTGTGTTCCAAAGTAGTGGAATCTTTACATTTGTTTTGCATAATTTGGTGAATTTTACTAAAAAAAAAATTTCGCTTACAATTCTGTTGTATCTGGGAAAAAACGAGTAGAATTGTGAAAACTAGTAAATTTTTGAGTCATTTATGCTGGAAAACTGCACTTTTCCAGCAAAATTGTTGCTTTGCCTCATTTCCAATGGAACAGTTGGCCAGATTAGTGAACTTTGGTTTTATATGCCAACCAGGCATGACACTAATCCTCCATGAGAAGCTAAAATTCTCCATCTTCTAACAAAACAATGGTGCCAAAAGAATAAATTCTTTTACATTAGTTGGTAGAATGACTCCAAAAGCTCATTGATAAGATGGAAAAATTGCTTGAGCAATGTCAACATTAAATTGAGTTCCAAGAGAAGATCATGTAGGGTGTGACATTCATGTTTTAGCAAATGATTATTGGCCAACAAAAACAATTGGAACAACACAAGTTGGTTCCCATTGTCATTCCCATCATGGCAAAGCCATTCAAGTTGTATGCATTTTTTTTGTTCTCTACTTTGGTGCTCCATCAATAGCAATAAGGTAGATGCATGGATGCACAATCTTGAAGCCTAATTCAATATTTAGTCTAACTTCTGTGACTAATATAATATTATGGTTTCTAAGGTTCACATGGAACCCACATGTGGTGGTAGACTTGCACACAATAGTTGGTGGCTTCCAATACCAGTTAATCGCTTGTCACCTAGTAGGATGGTTTCAAGGACAATGTTTGCAAGAGATTCGATCCCCTTGGCTATAAGGATTCCCTTCTTGTTTTCAATTATGTCAGCTTCCAAGCTAAGACAAGTTATATGCATTTTTTACAGAGTACATATAAATATAGGGTGGCAACTTCAGTTAAATGTTTTTTCTCCAAATATTTAAAAGGGTCCATGTCTTTGCATCTCAGCAGGTTTGTCTAATTTTCTATGTACAGTGCAACATTCTTACATTTTCATTTTGTCTCCAAGTTGTAATCTTATGATGTAGGAAGTAATGGAGTAGATTCTCTTCATCCAACATTAAGGATCCAAAAGGCTCAAGTTTTTTTTCATTTTTTCAAAGTACATATGCATATATGGTGGCAACTTCAATTGAAAATATTTTTCTCTAAAGATTTAAAATGATCCATGTCTTTGCATCTCGATAGGTTTGTCTAATTTTTTTTATGTAAAATGCATCCTTCTTACATTTCCATTTTCTCTCCAAGTTGTAATGTTCTTATGTAGGCGCTAATGGATTAGCTTCTCATCATACAACATTAAGGGTTCAAATGGCTTCAAATTTTTTGTGTTTGTTACAGAGTACACATATGCATATATGGTAGCAGCTTCAGTTGAAAACATTTTCTCTAAATATTTGGAAGGACCTCTTGGGTTTATTTTCTTAACTTCTCATTCGAACCTCTTTTTGTTCAACTAGATCCCATACCAAGTCCCATTCTTCAAAATTATGGCCCTTTCTAAGCATGTCGTGTCTATCTATATATATCTGTTGGGTATTTTGCAAGTGTTCTTGTACCTTTATATATATATATATATGTTGGATTCTATTGACAAACTTGACAAATTTTAGTTTTCATTATTTGATGTAAATACTTTATTCCTACCTTTTCCAAAACAAAGATCAAATGGAGTTTTTGGTATAAATCACAAACAAGTCATAAATCAAGACTATTAGGTAGAGATATGTATTTATGTTTCTTTGCAGTGTTAGATACATGGGAAACTTTCATTCCATTCCCTTGGATTTTTTTTTATTGTAGGCTCTTAACAATTCAACTAGTGTTCACTTCACAACTTCTATTTTCCTATCTATATGGTTGGAAGGAAGTGCTCTTTTTTAGTTTAGTATCCATCATACTACATAATAATCAATGTGGTCCAAATATGACACAAATGATGCAACCTCTATAGGAGATAATGGATTCTAACACTCCAAAATTATCCCAAACATGGCTGAAAAATAACTTGCCTTATTCATCTCTTGATAACTGTTTTCTTATAGTGGTATAAGTACTTCCATTTTACCAAATTTCTCAACTATGGAAAATAATTTGTCACATCCCTACCTAGTTTTAGGCAATCCTTCAATCAAATTCATGGAGAAATGAGATTCTTTCCTATGGTTGATTTGGTACTACAAGAGGTGTGTATAGAACCAACATTCTATTTGTTGGATTAGAGGTACTACAAAATGTGAAACCTCTAGTTAACTTAGTGAGATCATTCAAAACATAATTTGACCCCAAAATATGATGACAAGATCCAACGGCATCCGACATAAAGTACATTTTTGTCAGATTGCAATGATGAAAAATACTGTACCTTCCGATTGTTTTTTTCGTCTTGCAGTATCATCGTATTTTGGACTTCCCTCCTTGTAGGTTTTTCGACGATCTTTATTGCCGGTTAAGCGACCTAAGTTCGTTGTATTAGCGACGACATATGATAGGAGGGTCATCGGATTTGCGACGACATGTTATAGAAATGTAGTCGGATTTACAACTATATGTAAAGGAAATATTCCCTCTGATTATCATGGAAAATTCCCTCTGTGAATAATTCTCTTCATGTTTTAAATTGTCAACTGCTTATGGTATTGTCACTTTTTTGGATTATGAAGGAAAGATGTTGTGCTATGTTCTTGACAATAAATTGCAATATTGTTCAACCTGGATTTCTTAGTTGGCAGGCGGGTTATAGTTTGAAGGAGAGAACAAAATAAAAGAGTGAAGCAAGTTTAAGATGCAAAAAATGGTTAAATATGAATTGTAAATTTCTATATAGTTAATTTGGAAAAAATTATGTAATATGTATACCATCTTCATGCAAGTATATTGTCTTATAGGATGATCCTTAGTAATTAGGAAATAATTATTATGTCAAAAATTTATAGCTATAGATTTTTCCACCGGTCTTTCTTATGAAGAATCATATAGATCTTCTATTTGACTGTTAGCTAAAGATTATGCTATTGGTCCCTCTTTTGAAGACTCAGATGAAGCTTGGTTATGAAGTTGTTACTGCTTAATTACAATTGCATCACCACCTTCTGCTTCTTCTTTTAACCCACCTTTGAATTGATTGAAAGGAATACTATTTGATATGGTGCTAATAAATGAGGTGCTATTATATATTTTAATTTTTCAGGGAGTACACATGCTGACAATTTTAAGTACACCATACATGGACACACCCAAGATCATGTATCATAGTAGATAATGGTGTGTGCATGATCTTGATATTTGGGAGGAATTATGTTGCTAGCATTTTAGTTTTTGTTTGTAGTTTGAATAGCTTGTGTTTTCATTTTTATGTTTTAAAGCCGTATTATTCCCTAGTACAAGAAATACTTAGGATTGATTTGTACTCAAGTTAGAAGAGCTTCTCCTTAGTTCAATACATACATATGAAAATCAAACTACAAGATAAAAAGGTTTTCTATATAGAGTAGGCATTTAACAAGTTCAATATATTATGATCATTTGATGCCAAGCTGAACCACATAACTGATTCAAATCACCAAATTGAACCAGTAAACCAATTTGAACCAGCTTCCCCAGGAATAGTTAGGTTCTAAGTTTAGAAGAACCTCTAAACTTAGCTTTTCTGCTAAGTCCTTCCGCAATGCCGCATTTTCTGGGTTGCGGGTGTACACTTTTCCAATTTAAAACGAACCTTCAACACTTACGCACCTGCAACAGTCTTTATGCATGCGGGTTGTGGGTTGCGGACACACCTTTTCATTTTCCGAAGTGTGACTCTCGCAAATATTCTCCTGCAAACTTCTGTCCAAACCATTGATCTTCTGCAGGGTAGATCTGGACCGTTGGCCTATTTTCCTTTGCGTATCTAATATCTAACCGTTAGATATTTGCGGATCCAATATATATAATCGACCTGACTTCCTTTGCGTAATTTTCTTCCTTCCACTACTCTCCTGTGGAACTTCTCCCAGCTGCTGAATCTTCTTACGCTTGATCTCGTCTGTCCAAACCTACATAGGTTTAGATATCAGTTCTCATCAATCCTTATAGTGATCGATCTCTGCAGACCCTGAATCCACAACAACTCTGCACACGCATTAGTCATTCACGAAATCTGAAGCAGATTATTCATCTAACTCTCCCATTTGATTGATTGGAGGCTCGATAAATCGATCTCTGTTTCCTACCTCTCAGAATCAATCTTTCACATAATGGCTTATCAGCTATTAATAGGGAATAAATCAAACATTAATTTCATGAAATTACATATTTAAACAGAGATGAATTTACACATAGATATTTAGCTGAAATAGGATTTTGCATTCACACATAGCAACTATACATACAAACTAATCTTAGAACCCGTGTTCTGATTTCCTTAGTCCTTATACATCTTTAATTGTCCTTTCCTCTGTCTCCTACAAGTCTTACTGGCCTCCCTATCTATCTATCTCGATCTTCTATCTCTTTTATATCCCATGTTTATCTATTTATCTATGCCTCACAGGCTTACATTTATACATAATTAGATTCATGAACCATTATGGTTTAGATCCTTAATATTCTCAATAACATACTAAATTAACTCTAACTATCAACCCTATCCTATGACTCGCTGCCCTAATTGAAAGACTTGGTACATGATTATTCAATTGACTCATCATCCACCTAGTGACTCACCCAACTGACTCACCATCATCTATAATCAAATAAAACATAGTTTATTTACAATGTTATGGTTCGAAGACCATCAATTCAGATTTTGAAGACCCTTTCTAGGCCTGATCCAACATTGAGCTTGGAATTTGAAATGGAGAGCAGGATGCTCCTGCATCAGAATCCCCATGAAGAAAGAAATATGACCTCCAGGTCATAGCCTTCCATATTCAATATACCTGGATCCCAAACCTTATTCTGTAACTGATCATCCATCTCATCATGTTGTTCTATCTTTGTCATCTTTAGTTCTCCTGGTTTCCAAATTTTCTCTTGTAATGCTCCACTAGCTTTGCTTCTGCAATCTTTTTCTATCATTCGTCCTCTGTTGTTATTTTTCTTCTTTGCTTTGTTGATGAAAATATTCATTCTTTCCTCATGCCTTCTTTAAGACATCTTCACCATCAACAACCTTAATTCTTCAATTTCCATGTCCAGTCTATCCTTTGGCTGGTACACCTGCATCTTCTTTTTCTGATACTGTTGTTGTCCTCTTGACTCTTTGCTGCTATCCACTAAATTATAAAATAATTCAGTGCTTTTATCTGTTGTCTGCTCTTTTCCAATGCTGTCATCAAATGTTAAGCAGTCATGTTTATAAACCCTTGGATTGATCAGCCAGTATTCTAACATTTCTAACTCTTCATCATACTCTCTGAGTGTAGAAAGTTTCTCTTTATCTTCGGTAGTCAACTATGCAACAAAAATTTCTTCGAGGTACTGATCATCCTCTTGAGACACTATAGTCCCTTCATGTGTCATGACAAATTTCTTCCCCAGTCTGTTAGTAACACCACTATCCAAATATGCAAGTGTTCTCTTTTGTTTATCTTCATGAGACCATGTCATCTCATCCTTCAATCCCAGAAAAAACTTCTGGTTTTGGCCTATTGCCGCCTTACACACACATGGGTCACGTGGCAGAAGTCTTCAAGCCACTCAGTGTGTCCTTGGGGAAAAATCTTGAGTCAAGGCTGTCACCTTGTTCTTGACTCCTCCGTTTAGGCCCAACTCCTAACGAAGCCAAGGGGGGTAGACCCTATTAAGTTACTAAGGCTAAATTACTTAGTACGGTGATGTTAAACTGAATGAGTTACTTAGGAGTTTGAAAATTAACCATAAACAACCATAGATGACAAGATACAAAAATGAGCGCATGAAAGCACAATGCTGAGACACAATATATATAGCAAGAAAATAACTAGTGCCTTAGAATGGATTCAAAATAAAATCAATGTACTTGCATGTGCTTGGAGTGAATGTTTTGCAATTGCCTCTTGGTATGTTTTAAGTTAATGTGAGGTGTGAATTGATTAAAATTAGGTGAATGGGTGGACTCCAGATATACCCGAGAGTACTTGGAGTATGTCCAAAACTAAACCTTCATGGCTACCCGCAAGGAATATGTGGGATGAATGGAGTCTCTAGGGCTATTGTTCATAACGCACCCATTAGGGTGTGATAGATATCGGTGCCCCAAGGTCACTTTTCAGAAGTTCCCGCTTCCTTTGGGTATTTTGCCACCGTAATGGTTTGATCTAGGTGTTGGATTTTCACCTAATGGTTTGTCAATTTGGGAGAGTGAGTCCTAATTATTCTAGTCACTCAAATGATTTTAATACAGCTTGACTGATCGGATGAACCACATCCAAGTGCAGAGCATACAAACCGGAGTCTTGTCAATTTTAGTAAATTTTAAAAAGGGTGTTCTTGTTAAAAAGAAAACCCTCCAAGAACCTCTTTCGATCCAAGTGGATCTCAATCGGGGAATCAAGGAGGGGTTAATTTTATAATAGCTGAAGAAACAAATGATGAAAAGGAAAACACAGATACACAATTCCGGTTTTCTAATTAGTCCTACCACGCATCTCTTTCCCCTTTCGGGTCAATCGGGAAGTCGTGGGGTAAGTATTAAGATTACTTTGAAATATCAAATATGGAATATGAAATTGATAATGTATCAAAGTATACTACCCTGCAGATTAGAGCTATGCTAGTTTGAAAAGATATGAACAAAAATTAAAAAAATGACACTAACGCAAATCCCCCCAGGGGGGATGGGGAATGGGCTCGAAAGAGCCTATTCAAAAATTATTTTTATTACCAGTGGTTACAATATCAGAAAACTGATATGATGCCTCTTGATCCTTATATAGAATGAGATCAAGAGCTTACAAAGTACGAAAATTAAAGATTTCAGTAAAAAAGGGAGACCCCTGGGGGGATTTAGAGGCCCAAAGTCACTTTCGAGCAGCAGCTCCTCCTTTTTTCTGTTATGCCTGCTAAAAACCAGCAAGCTTATTATACTAAAAGATGCCCAAAATCACTTTGAAAGTACCTTTGGTTCAGCCTACTTTTAACCAAAAAATGCTAAGTAAAAACTAGTTAAAAAACGGTAAAAAAGGAACCAAGGAAAGCAAGATTTCCTTGGGATCTTGGCTTGGATTTTATGCAGCCAATATGATGTGCAACGATTTCTATATTTATCTTTTATAACAGCAAACAGAAATCTAATGCATGCAAGCTACAAATTTTCTTTAGAATTCCATGCAAAAAGGACGATTTCCCTAAAGCTAGATCTAGAATGCTCATGAAACCTTTTAAGAGCAAGATCTAGACTATGGGCTTTGAGAAGATATATCTATGTTAATTTTACTTTTAAGATGATAGATCTAAACAATATCAAATCTATGAGCAAAGTAATCAGGTAAAAGAGTTGATTTTGAGGGAGGAAGAGGAGGAGAGATATGCTAGTAGCCTTGAAGATCCACAGTGAAGATTTCAGGTGGAATGTCAAGGGACTATGCCTTTGGAAGGTTTTGGAGAGAGTGAAGAAGAAAACTAGATCAGCATCCTCTCCAATCTAGGAACCTGTAGCTCAGTTGAAATAAAAAAACTTGCCGAAAAACTTGTGAGATCTGATTAGTACATACACAGAGATTCAGAATAACATGCATATAAGCTTATAGAACATGCTGAATCTAGAGCTCTAAAAATGCATCAAAGGAAAGAGATAGCCAATAAACTTATTGAAAATCACCTTTCCTATCAAGATTATAATAAGCTTATTATCAATCTTAACAACGAATCCACAAGAAACTAGCAAATTATGAATACAAATACAGGTTACCTCAGTAAAACAATGGCAATGATCATCCACACATACAATGGCACAACACCGTCTTGCCTCCAAAGCTTCTCTTTATTTCAAATGAACAATAACAATAGTACAATAGCAACAGCACCTCAATCCCAGTTCTAACTAGCTTGGAAGAGGCTGCTGTGCTTGGATATATACAAAAACCAGGAGATCCAACCCAAGGGGGGCGCAAATCCCAAGGAGATAGACCAAATATGCTGATGGAGAGTCCATAAATGCTTGATCTGTGCTTAACTGAGCCAGATCTGTGTCCCACTGAGTGCAATTGTCAATCGGAGAGCTGATCTGACTAACACCTCAACCTGTTGACTGAAGCATCCACCAAAACTCATCCAGATGAGACAAAACGTGTTGAGGAGAGAGGGAGGGAAAAATTCCCCATAAAGGATGCTGAAGATCAACTCTGGATCTGATTTGATCACCTCCTTCAGTCAAGGATTTGTCAGATCCAGTCAATCTAGTTCAGATCTGACTGATTTCAATCAAATCGGCTGAGAATCCACTGATCTATGATTTTGTATTTGCTCCATTATTCATCAATTTATTAATTAAAATAATCAATAAATTATTTTTTGGGGCTTTCTGACCCGAGTGATGGAAAATCACTCAAAACTAGGAAATAGTGGGTCCATGGGTTTACATGGTGCTCTTAGCTTGAAAATGAGCACC
>LPNX010262631.1:0-76426 GCA_001517045.1 Pseudotsuga menziesii
GCTTTTAGTGGGATTTTCAGGGAAATATGGTAGGTAAATGGACGAATGAGCCATGAAATGGGGGAGATGAGGTAGTTAACCATTTTTGGGTGTTAACAGCAATGCAGCCTAATCTGTCCTCCAAACATTACATTGTCGAGAAGAACTTAGGATTGACAATTTTTTCATTCTTCAACCCATGTACATCTCCTTATTAATTTTAGAAGGGATTATGAAACCGTCCTCACCTACCTTCTTTCTCTAAACATTTTGTGACTTGTAGTTTCCATATTTACGACCTACTTTGTTGAATCTGTAACAAGTAAAGGTTTTATATATTTTAACCGTATGTCTAGTTCTTTTGTACTTCCAAAACACAATGTCTTTTCTTGGTTCCTTTCTTTCTTGGTGTCTACTGCTTTGTATCCTATACCAAACCTATTGGGATAAAAACATTGTTTTCTTAATATCTTGTTTAACACTTCTATTATTTCGTTAAACCTATCATTTATCTTAATATGGGTGTGCAATATTTCAATTTCATACTCCTTTTCTTTCAATTTCCTTTCATTTTCATCAAATGAACCTTTGTATCTGAGATTTATTTCTTTGAGCATGATCATCTCGTGTTGTTTGGCTTGAAATTTGTTCTAATGTTCACTGATCATTCTGTAGGTTTAATCACTTTGACATTGAAGTTTCTACATATGGTATTTTAGTTAAAGAATTGATCGAGTTGACTTTGTAACATCCTTTGTTTTTTATTCCTTTGTATCTTCCAATTTCTTTCTTAGAAGAGCGATTTCCTTCTATAGTTTCTAGTTTTCTATTGCATCTTGCTCCAATTTCTCTTCGAGTGCATCAATCTTGAGTTTTTTAGAATTACAATTTTCATCCATCACTCACAATTGATTGTTGAAGTATGCTTTTGATGTTCTTAATTCTTTCTCTTTCATCTTTAGTGTCTTCATGGCATTTCTCTCAACTCTTTTTACATTTTATATGGTATTTCTTTGATCTGAGAGAATAACATGCACAACAATCAATAACAAGAGACAATAGACAAAAATATTTTCCTCAGGGAAACCATAAAGGAGAAAACCCCACAAATTCCTCAGATATAGAATAAGCACCAATGGCAGCAGTAAAACCCAAAGACGGTAAGATGATCTCCGCCAGCTATTCTCTCTCTTATCCTAAATCCTTCTCTCTCACTCATGTGCTACAATTGAGTGTGAGTGATTGTGTGATAAATAGAGAGACTCACTCGCTATTTATACTAATTTTTGACTTGACATTAACTCACAAGGGTTGACTTCTCTAGGAGAGTCTAACAACCCTAATGTCCCACAACTATGGGGACTTTATCCTATGATTAATAAGGAGGGTTACCCTCTATTACTTTACATAAATTGTTTACATTACTGGTTCTCTTGATAAGAACATCAAGGTATGACCTGAATCAATTACATTACTGATACTTCCTGATAGGAACATCAGCGTACAATAGATAAGATATACAAGTGAATACATTCTGAAGTTACAAATGCATCAACACTCCCTCTTAACTAGGAAGGTATTCTCTTGACACAATTCATCGAAACAATTCTTCTTCTCTTGATCAAGTCTGTATCATCATCAACGCTGGATCATCACTGGATCATCATCAAAACTAGATCATCACTATATAATCATAAAAAATTGATCATCACTTGATCATCATCAAAGGTGGATCATCCCTAGATCATCATCATCACTGCTTCCTCTATCTTGATCAATTGGTGCTATCTCTCAATTCTACTTGTCATAGGAATTTCTATAGATCCAGCCCTTTTTCATGATGGTTATAGGCCTAGCCTCCATTTAGGTATTCATCTTATTCAACACTTATATCTGACCATGGGAGGAACACATCCAACAACCATGTCAGAAAGGCCGCCTAACACTCACATCTGACCATGGGAGTAACACATCCAACAACCATGTCAGAAAGGCCCAACACTCACATCTTACCATGTGAAAAACACATCCAAAAACCATGTCAAAAAGCCTCTGTACTTACATTTGACCATGGGAGGAACACATCCAACAACCATGTTAGAAAGGCTCTGCACTTACAACTAACCATGGGAGGAAAACATCCAACAACCATGTCAGAAAGGCTCTACACTTACATATGACCATGGGAGGAACACACAACCATGTCAGAAAGGATCTACAGTTACATCTGACCATGGGAGGAACACATCCAACAACCATGTCATAAAGTATATGTGCTTCCATCTGACCATGTGAGGAACACATCCAACAACCACGTCAAAAAGGATTTTCACTTACATTTGACCATGGGAGGAGCACATAAAACAACCATGTCAGAAAGGCTCTGCACTTACATATGACCATGGGAGGAACACATCCAAAAACCATGCCAGAAAGGAACATAGAATCATCACTTCGCCTTGGAGGGAACCTCGGTCTGGAGAACACCAAGCTTCTCCTTGAAGTACTCAAACTTCACTCTAGCTAATGGTTTCATCAACACATCAGCTATCTTCTCATTTGTCACAACATACTGGAGCTTCACTACTCCTCTCTACACCATATCCATGATATAGTGATATTTTCTCTCGATATTCTTTGACTTGTCATGGAACATCGGATTATCAGACAACTTCACACAACTCAGGTTATCGCAATATATACAAGTAGTATCCAACTGAAGATCAAATAAATCATATAGTAGCTTCCTAAGCCACACTACCTCACAACTAGCCGAACAAGCTGTGAAATACTCTACTTCGGCTGTACTCAGTGCCACATAGGATTGATTCATGCTAAACCAAGAGATCATGCCTAATCCCATACTAAAGTAGCACTAGGAAGTTATATTCTTATCGATAGCACCACCTGCCCAATCTGAATCCATATAACCTTCCAGATTAATCATTTGATTCACCAAATACTTGAGCCCATGATCAACCATACCCTTCAGATACCTCAGAATATGCTTTGGAGCAATCAGGTGAACATGTCTCGGATATGTCTGGAACTGGCTCAACATGTTCACAGCAAAGCAAATGTCTGGTCTTGTATTGGTCAGGTAGATCAAGGACCTAATCATCTGATTATAGATTGTAGCATTAACTGAATCTGATGAAGCATCACTCAATAGCTTCAGGTTCGATGCCATAGGTCTGGTCATGGCCTTACAGTCCATCATATTTAACCTCTTCAAGATCTCTACTGCATACTTGTCCGAGGGATATTCCATCCACATCCTGCCACACCTCCATGCCTAGAAAGTAATGCATCATACCCAAGTCCTTCATCTCGAACTCAATAGTAAGCTTCATCTTTGTGTCAACAATCAACCCATCCTCACCTCTTACAAACAGGTGATCTACATATCATAAGAGTATCACTGAGTTCCCTTCCTCAACCTCATAGTAAAGGTTGGAATCTTCTTTACTTTTGGTAAATCCCAAACTAGTCATGAAGTTGTCAATTCTGCTGTACCATGTCTTGGGTGCCTGTTTCAAACCGTACAGGGATTTATTCAATATTCACACATGAGTCTCACTATCACGTGTCTCAAAACTGAGTGGCTGCTCTACATACACTTCCTATTCTACTACACCATTCAAGAAAGTTGTCATGACATCCATCTAGTGTATCTTCCATTTCATTACTGCAGCCAAAGTAAGTATTTATCTAATGGAAGTGTATCTGGCTACAGGTGCAAAATTTTCTTCATAATCTATTCCTTCTTTATGGGAGAAGCCATGAGCCACAAACCTTGCTTTATATTTATCTATGCTTCCATCTGCAACATGCTTGATCTTGTAGATCCACTTGGAAGTCACAACAGACTTACCCTTTGGTCCTTGAACAACATCCCAAACATCATTCTTCATGATCAACTGTTACTCTTCGATCATAGCATATTTCCACTATTTCTTTTCTACTGATTCTTCATAATTGGAAGGTTCTTTATCAATGATGTCACATAATAAGGCTACATAATTGGAGCAAGACCTGGTTCTTTTCTTCTCTCTATGCATCTCTTCTAGAGCCCCATATCTTTCTGTACCTTGGATAGCTTCTCGTAGCCATGTAGGTTTCCTGTTGTGAGGATTATTCTCTTAGGATGGATCTATAGGTTCCTGGGGTTATTCTATTTCTCTATATTCTTCTTAAGTTGCATCATTTATAATTGTATCTCGAATCTTGGGTACTTCTGTTTCTTTAGGGTCTTTAGCTGCTCTCTTTCTGGATTTGTTGTAAGTTGAGTCTTCGTCGAATTTTACGTCTCTGCTAATGTTGATCTTCTTGAATCCTGTGAAGTATATTCTATAAGCTTTCGATCTTTCATTATATCCCACGAATATACCCTTCTTTCCTGAAGGATCTAACTTTCTCCTTTTTTCTTTTCGAATGTGTATGTACACTGGACAACTAAATATTATGAGATGACTGACTTCTAATTTCTTGATAGAAAAGACTTCTTTAGGTGTCTTGTTCTCGGGTACTCTATGAGGAGTATGGTTTTGTACAAACAGCTGTCCTGGAAGCTTCTTCCCATATATGCATATGAAGATCTTGATCATGAAGCATTTCCTTTGTTTGGATAGTTTCACAAAGGATTCCTTGAATTTCGTCATGTGTTTGGAAGACCCATTGTTTGGAAGACCTCTGCACACTTAGCTACAGAGGTCGTCCACACACTCAGCTGAGTGCACAGAGGGTTTGGAAGAAAGGATATGCAGCTAAGTGCGCAAATTTGGGTTGTTGAGCAGATTTGCAGCTGAGTGTGCAGATCAGAACTATGTGTTTGTAAAGTGTTCAATATAAACGCAGTTCTGTGGACGTAGCCCCTACACTGGGGGTGAACCATGTATATCTTGTGTTGTGGTGGTTCTTGTTATGTTGTTCCTGTTATTTTTATGCATTTGATAAGTAGGTGAATGATAAAGTAAAATAAACTGTTAAGTATTAACTTCGCTGTGAACTCCCAGTTAAGGGTTAAGCAAGTAACTGTCTTTTTATCTAAACTACGAAGCTATTTAAGTGAATGTTGAAGCTCTATATTGTATGATCATTATTTGTTAAGGATAAAGGTATAGTAATATCCCTCTTTTTCCTACAGAAACCTAATTCTGTGGCACCCCATAGCTATTTTGGGTGAGACTGCAACCTGTTCGTAGGTTGTTGCCGAAAGGGCCAACACTATGGGTCTCTTTGTTGGTGCGAAGATAAAAGGATAAGAACTCGGGTCTGCCCTAAGCCCAACAAATTGGTTCCGTTTCCGGTTGAACCAGTATCTGCTTTAATAGGGATCTACGTCGTACCTCTAGGGATATGTTTTGGAGGCCCTCAGTAAAAGAAATCAGTGACTGGGTTGAAGATACTTATCTGAAATTTGCTGAACAAGAAAATAAGGATCCTCATCGTAGCTTAGATGACTTCTTGCAAAGGTATGTTTTTAATGATATTTATGAAATTTTCTTTAGTAGTATCCACATAGAATTGCACCAGTGGTTATCTAGGTTGACAGAAAGAAAGAAAAACTTCAAATAAGATCAGTCTCCTGCCTGAACCCCGGAAAGAATTAAGCTATTGAAAAGAGTGAAAAACACGGTATCAAGAGTTGTTGACTTCTGGACAATGCGAACCCTTGAAGCATTTGTGACGGAGTTCGCCATCGACACACATACTTCTTTCAATGAAGCATAAAGACAGTTTTTCAAAGGACCAAGGGGTAAGTACTTGAATTCATTAAGTCTGAAAATTAAAATGCTCTGGGCTGAGAAAGGCATATTGCTTATCGAATCAGATTGCTAGATTTATTATTACTAACCTATGTTTGGAAGCGAAAGTGACTTTGATGAGCAAAGTGGTTTGCTTCGAAGCAGTAAAAGATACAAGAGAACTTTTGGATCCTATACCCTAGACTAGAATACCGATTATACCCCAATAAGTCTAGAAGAGTCTGAATCTAAAGAAACCCATTTTGTTAGAAACCCTCCGATAACCACGCAGTGAAGACCTATTATCCCTGAGAGATAGTCGCAGTCCAAAAGTAACCCTAACCCTAGTAGTCCTGTCGCAGGTCAGTCTACCTCAGTAAGTTCCCCTCCCCCTGTTATCAGTCCCCCTCCTCCCCCCCCTTGATCCAATATGGCCCATGTGAATGATGATATCAAACTCCCATTCTTTAAAGGAACTGGATCAGAGGATCTAGAGCAGTTTTGGTTCTTATGCGATGCTATTTGGACTACTAGGAATATTATGGATCAAAATACAAGAAGAGCGCAGCTGGTCATATATTTCAGAGACTGAGCTTTGACCTAGTTTATGAAATTTTCCAGTACTCAGAACTATATGCTGGATGATATTAAGAAATCAATGATCGAATAATTCAAGAAGCCTAAATTAGAGTCACAGTGTATAACTGAACTAAAAGAAATTCAGTAGAAGCGAGGTGAATCAGTTTGGGACTTTGACCAGAGGTTCAAGGTTCTGTTGGATCAAGTTAGTTTTACTATTGGACTAGAACAGCATAAATAATGGTTCATTTCAGCACTATTGCCTCATATCAGGACTCCACTTATGCAACAGAAGGTTGCTAATTAGCAAGAGGCTTTGGAAATTGCTATGAAACTTGAAACAACTCGTGTCGGAGATAATTCTGGAATAGCCCAGATACATGAGCAGTTAACAGAAATGGATTTGGAGCTTCACGACATGAAAAAAGGGAAAGATAATCACAAATATGTTTGGTGTACACGATGTAAGACAGAAGGTCATGACAAAGAACAATGTCCTGCACTAAGAAATTATTTGAATACTAGTGCACCAAACCCGTTTAACCCTAATGTCCTATATTGTGAGATCTGTAGAACAACTGGCCAGCATCGACCTGAAGATTTCTATATACTACAAAGATATGTTCAAGTACCTAAGAATCCCTACTACAAGTTCTGTAAGTCAGTTGGACACAACGAAGATGAATGTTGCAACTTTGACCTCATGAGAGAGCGAACCTATGATGCTTATAGGGTACAACCCAATGCACAAGGAAATGATGGATATGGTTACCATGGTAGTACATCAGGTCGAGGTAATTTCAGAGGTCGAGGTCGTGGTGGTATGCCTGAAAGAGGACGAGGCCAGGTTATTTGCTATAACTGTAATCAGGCAGGACATGTATCTAGAGACTGTCAGAACCTAACTACAACATGTCGATATTGCAAAGAAGTCGATCATGTGATTGAGCAATTTCCACAGTTGATAGCCAAGATACAAGAAAGAAATGACACTCCTACTCAGAATGTTTAGATGATTTCTGTAGAGAAAAAAACTGTCCCAACCATTAATATTGTTACATGGAGTGGAGCTATGACGCAGGTGCTGAACAAGGGGAAACAACTTGACGAGGCTTGGGTCCGTAAGACCCCAGAGAAAATTCCATCCTTCGATGTTGGAAGAGAAAAAGGAACATTTATGGAAGCTAAAAAAGACTTTGCTGATCCAAGAACATCAGAAGCAACTACGCAACAGCATCAACAGCAGTTACAGTTGCAAGAAGCTTCGCCAAATCAAGTACACTGACATCATTTTTACAGAGTTGTATGAAACTATTAAGAAATCAGAATGCTTTGAATGAGTTACAGAAAGTTATTCAGTCTTGCGAACCTTAGCGAAGCTCTGATATAGGAAAAACTATTAATAGAGTTAGAAGGACTGGAAGAGAAATGAGATTGCATGCTTAGATAGGATATTATGACATGACTGATATCATTTTAGACTTGGGATCCGAAGTGAATGTCCTAACTAGGAAGACATGGGAACAAATGGGAAGACCTACACTTGAATGGTCCCCTATACAGTTGAGATTATCCAATCAGCAGAAGATTGTGCCTTTGGGAAGATTCCCGAGTGTACCAGTGGACATTGATGGAGTCAGTACCTTAGCATATTTTGAAGTCATTGAAATAATTGATGATAGAAACCCCTATCCATCCTTGCTAGGAATTGAATGAGCAATAGAAAATTATGTAGTAATCAACCTTAAGAATAGACAGATGACTTTTGAAGGAAAAGGATTGAGAGTCATAGTACCGTTGGACCCTTCTCAAGGAGAAAGGTATACAGAGCCAGCCGGAGATGGAGATCAAGATGTTTTGGATCATATTTACAACATCACAGCTAAAGAAGAATACTATGTTAACCCTACTGCCAAAGGTATAATGGATTGGCAGTGTGACAGTTCTTGCATGACTGATTCAGACGAAGGCCTAGAGAATTGGCAGACTAGACTTTATGAGCTACATGGACATCAATGTGCAAGAATTACTAAGTTTATCAGATGGGTTGGCTCACAAACAAGAGTCTTACCTACTTTTGATGGCTTGACAGACCCAGAGGATTTTATTGTGCGATTCTCAGAGCAAGTACCAGATTCACAGAAAATGGAGACTCTAGATTCCGTATTCAGAGCCACAGCTACCAGATGGTGGAATGGTCATAAAAAGTATATTCATAGTTGGGGAGCTTGTCAAAAGTTTCTTCACCTGAGATTCATGGATCAACCTCAGGAGGTGCGAAGCAGATTTAGTGGTAAGACTAGCCCTCACGAAAATTTGGAGCAGTGTTATAAAGCATGGAAGCATGTACCTTGTGAAGAATGGGTACATAGGTTTATACACAGTCTGGAACCTATAGCAAAGAACTGGTATGCAGAGGTGGAGCTTCTGCATGGTACTGTAAGTTGGGTTAGCCTTACTGATAGTTTTGTGCTGACATTTTCTATTAGTGAGGATTTCCCTGCTTTAGACGCAGCTGTTAGGGTGATCCATACTAAGGTGTTTGATGATAAATAAATAGCCGAGCACAAACTTGATTGGAAGGAACAAGAAGCTAATGCAGTAGAATGCTATAACCTCACTGTTAACACCCAAAAAGGGTTCAATACCTCATCTACCCCATCACATGGCTCATTTGTCCATTTTCATACCATATTTCCATCAAAAACCCATAAAACCATCTAAAAAGCCTCCAAAAGGCTTAAAATGCCTCCAAAAGGCCATAAAACCCTCTTTTCCTCCAAAAAATATCCAAAATTCCTCCAAAAAAGCAAAAATCTACAAAAGGAAGAAAAAATATAAAATAATGAGGAAAAGGAGGAAAAAACCTTAAGCAGCTGAAACCCTAACCCTAAACCGGCACTCCACCACTATAAATAAGTGATGGAGACCCCTTATTTCAAATCCACAATCACAAGTATCTTGCCTCTGCCAAAATTTCTCTTGAAACCCTAGCTCACCCTTGAGCTACTTTCACCGTGAGAGCCCCTTTTGGCCCATTTCCACCATTGGAGAAAGAGAAGGAGCAGCTGGAGCTCGGAGCAACCTCTCGGATCAGCGCAACGGGCTTCACGAACCTCCACATTGGAGGCCAGATCAATAAAAAATCATTCTTTACTTTTTGCTATTTTGCTTCATGAACATGTTTAGATTAATTTTTATTACTGTTTAGCATATTTTATTCACATATTATTGAACTGCTACTAAGGAATCCATTCTCCTTAGTAGGTTCTCATTCGCACAAGCTAGGGATAAAACCCTAGCTACAGTTTTGGTGACTCCGCTGGTTTTTATTTTTATTTTATTTCCCATTTTGTCCTTTCAGCTGTCATTTTCAGCCGCCGTAAACCGCAGTTTTTTCCTCCGCAGTCGCGTCCCAACCGCGTTTTTCAGGCCCTTTCCTGCGACCCGACCGTGCCTTTCCAGCTCTTAGCTACGACCCGACCACACCTTTCCAGCTCTTAGCTGTGACCCGACTGTGTCTGTCGTCCCTTTTCCTGCGGCTCGACCACGCCCTTTTTCCTGTTTGCTGCGTTCCGACTACCGCTGTTAGCCAAAAAGCCGCAACCTGAGCGCGCCTGTTTCCTTCAAACCCACGGCCCGACCGCGCGATTTCGCCCCAGACCCACAATCTGAATTTTGCACTTAGCCCCTTTGCTGCCATATTTTCTGCACCTGCACAGCCGTTTGTTCTACCTGCAGCCTTACAGCCATTTCTGCACCATTATTTCTGTTACCTTTTTACAGCATTGTTTTTAAAATTTCAGCATTCTTATTTCAGAAAATCTTGCATGTTTAAATTTTGAATTCAATAGTACTGTTACTTCAATATTACTGTTAGTTCATCACCTCATGAGCACACACTCTGTCACCTAATTCAAGTGAGACTTAAAAACTACTTAACTCAACCAACATTCTAACCCCATTTGGGGAACACAAAATAATTTTTGTAGTTAGGTAGGATCGAGGGGATAGGCTTCCAATAACACCCCTCGGTTATTTACACTTGAGACATAGCTGTTGTCCAGTAGGGAACCAAAATCCCCTAGTATTTTTTGACACGGTCACAACCGGTTTATCACAGGGCCTCTCCCTTAGGAGGGTTGAAGTTGTGAGATTGGTTCCGGAGGTATGAGGGGAATACCGAACTCCATTCAGTAACTAAAGGGCTACCTTTTGCAGTTCTCGGGATATCCCTGTATAGGGGTATTGCGGTAAAAGGACCAAGCGGCAGATTTACCTTTCTAGATGTGTCATGAACGGGGTATCTTAGTTGCCATTCTTCTAGGATTTGACTACCCGGTGTCCCTCCCGGTAGGGGGATACCTTAGCCACTTAGCTTCCCTATTCATATTTTCTGACTTGGATTTCATCACCTTGCAGAGGATATGTCTAGTTGAGTCATAATACTTTTAGTTAGGTGTTTGCATGCTCCCTTACCTCCTTTTGGTCTAGTGAGTCCACCATTTTTTATTTGTAGGCAACCTGCTGTTTTTTGGTATTCTGACCATTTCTGTTGACACTCCGCCTATTGTAGCACGCAGTTACAGTGGGTTTTTTGAGTTGGTTGTTGGCCTGAGCGCCCTATTTTTTGAGCTCTCCTTCTGCACACTTGGTTGCATTAGAGTTTTCGAGCTGTTTTGTACCTACCTCAACCCACAAATATTTGACACCATTTGTCACCATTGAGTCCCCGAGACATTCTTGGCGCCTCAGAGGCGAGCCCCCACAGCACGGTTCACTTGACACCACCCGTCATCGACACAGATCATCATCACTTGATACCACTCATCATAGATCTCGAGCCTTGTCACTTGACTGCACTCGTCAGTGGCATAGGACTCCGTCACCAGATGCTGACGCCCCTTATTTTACCTCCGATTCTGAGCCAAAATCTGAGAACCCCCTTTACACTGCCCCTACTAGCCCCATGGCTGGCGTGACTCCCACTCCCATCTTGGTAGGGACCGTTGGTGGCACATCCACCATGACACCAGTTACCACACCTACTTTGGGTATGCCCTCCACGGGGGCCCCCTCTACTGTTCCCCTCACAGCATCGATTCCCGCAGCGGGAATACCTATCCCCACTCCATTAGTGACCCATACTACCCATGGTGGTGCAGGACCGTCCTATACCACCTTAGTTCCCCCATTCAGGGGCAACCTCCCCAACACTACCCCTCCACTTGGGAGCATCGGCCCCAACTTGGTCCAACCCACTACTGTGTCACATCCTCCATCCTGTTTTCCATTCATGGCTAGCCTCAACCTGTCTGACCTAGCCAGATTAACCAATGATCCTATCCGACACGACCCTGCGTGGCCTCACATGCCCAGCAAGCTCCCCTCTGACATCCCTAAGTTCGAGGGAAACGCAGGTGAAGACACGCAAAACGATATCATGTCCTTCCATCTATGGTGTTCCTCCAACTCCATATTAGATGACTCTATTTTCCTCTGTTTATTACAGCGCACTTTCACTGGCTCTGCTGCCAAGTGGTATATCGAGAAACCCCATGGAACCCATGCCACCTTTACGTCCCTGGCCTCGACCTTCCTCCAGTTCTTCTAGTTACCTGTCCGCTATGATGCAGGCGTTGAGATCCTCCTATCATGCAGACAGAACACGGCTACCCACATCACATACCACATTCATGAATGGCGTCGACGCCGTAGCCTATTCAAAATCAAGTTAGACGACCGGATCATCCTAGATTGGTTCCTCAAATCCCTCCTTCCTATCATTGCTAAGGATGTGGCATCCGAAAGACCCCAGTCTGAAGAAGGGGCCATCCTTAAGGCCCAGCAATTTGACCTCATTTATGCCCAGTCGGGTTATCTCTATACCATCATACCTGATGCCCCTCGTGGCGATACCTCCCAGCCCGATACGCTGGGGGCATCCCACGCTGCTGACGGCATCATTGGCCGTGTCTCTGGGCATCCTCAACCATTTTCCATAGAACGTCCTACCCCTGGCCTGGACTTTTCGTGGGATACCTCACAGTTTGGCGCACCCAACTCGTATGCCCCCATGACACGTCACCACCATTCCCATGGACCCTCATGTCCACCTTAGTGTTTCGGTCATGCGATTCCCTCCTACGCTTCCTCGGTCGCACCTTAGCCCTACTACCACCAGCAGGCTGCACCAGCTCCTACACCTTTACAAGCCCAACCCGCTTATTACCCGCCACAGGAATCCCCTACGGCAAACCCACAACCCACTCCACAGCACTATCAGCAACCCCCTCAAGTTGTTAAACCTGCGTAGCCTCCACCTACATATCATCCACCGCAACCTGCTCCAACACCTGCACCACTTCAGAATCCACCTACAACCCAAGGGCAAGTTTAAGCCCAACAAACCCCGCAGCAAAACCAGAACAACCAACGTAACCAGGACCAACAAAACCGCGGCCGGGGCCGGAATTTGCGAACAAACTATCCTTGTTCTATTTGCGGGGTCTATGGCCACTACACACATTTTTGCCCCCACATGGAGCGCGTTCGGCAACTTTGGGCTGAAGATGCCCGCCGCGAAGGGCAGCCGGCTCCTCAAGCACCACCCAAGCCCCCACAACCTCAGCAGCCACATTTGGTGTTGCAAAACCCCTTACCAACCCAAGGCGTAGTGAACACTCAACCGTTGGCTCCCCCTCAAGCCAACGCGACAACCCAACAAAAAATCACTTACGCTGCTCCTGATCAACCCGTACTTGAATCAGGTACCCACCACTTGTTGATGATGTCCTCTGATGAGGTCAACCTCCAGACCCGACAGAACCAATATGGCTCCACCTCTGAAGCCATATGTACCCTGTCCCATAATACGCAAACTCCTACTAATCAACCGCCCTTGTTTCCTAAACCCCCTTTGGTACCTAGTCACATTGGTGCTACACCCATCCATACCATTCCTTTCCTCTTCCCTCCCTCAGGAGTGGTTAGCGCCCCGGTCATGGCTACCCTCAGCCTCCCTGGGTTAACCTTAGGATTACCCATTTGGTATCTTTCGCCTCCCGTTCCCCCGCTGACACCATATGTCGTCCTGCAACTGGTGCAACCCATTGTCACTACTAGTCAACCACCTCTCGGTGTCACTACCCCATCGTCCTCCGTGAACCCCCCCCTCCTCTTACCAAACCCACTGGGGGCAGAGATTCCCAACCTTACACTGCTGTCCCACCTCTTAAGACAGTCAGAAACCCCCCTGTGTTTCGTGCTCCTCCCAAATGCGCGCTGTGCGATGAGTTGGGCCATGCGACTCACCTATGTCCTCAGTTACCGGAATTACAGGAACACATGCAAATTCTTGATGACGACCCCACTATCCTGGTTGTCCATCTCGATCCAACCCCTAATCCTCGTGACAAATCCCTGCGCACTAACCACCCCTGTGCCATATGCGATGTTTACGGGCATTACATAAATCACTGTCCCGATCTCCCCAATTACAGAGCAGCTGTCTTTGAGATGAACAATCTGGATCTTGAGACGGCACCACCCACCATTGAGGAGATCCACCCCCCGATCTCTCCCCCTTTTGGAGAGGTTAATACAATTTATATGATCTCTTCCATCACTACTCCCTCGTCACCCGATTTGACGACGCAAACATTCCGTACTGATGAGGAGATTCTCTAAGCTCTTACTACCCCGGATTATCCCTGGGATGACATGCACCATCGTTCCTACTTCCTCCCAGATGAATCCTCCTCTAACACTACTACCCAATTTGCAGTTGAGTCCAAAGATTTCCTTCCCTCCAAAGTCGACTGGTTCAAGGACCCTATCCCTACTCCTGACGCCTTCGAAGAGGGAAACATGGCCAACATCTCACCTGTCATCCAAATTGACATCACTGCCCTAGGAGGCACCCTCGAACTCATCACTTTAGGAGCCTCTTGCAGTAAGCAAGAAATCAAGGAATACAACAAACTCTTCAGAGAATTTTGTGATGTCTTTGCCTGGTCTTATACCGAAATGCCCGGTCTTGACCCTGCCATTATAGAGCACCACATCGACACATGGCCTGATGTACCCCCCGTTCATCAAAAACAGCGTCCCATTCATCCCTAGCTACAGTTTTGGAATCAGCACGACGAGGCCATCACGATGGTCACCTCGTTGCATTATTTTTTCTACGTCATTTTTTGCCCATTTTTTCAGACACCACTCGTCGTCTCAGTTCACGCGCCACTTCGGCCGCTATCCATTTTTTAACACTTTTTATATCGCCGGATTCATTTTTCCGAGCTTGTGATGATGCTTGAGATCATTTCTCGCTCTCACTTGGTACAATTTCAACATTGGGTCCCGACACCTTGTTGCCTCGATTTGCGCGCCACATCGGCCGTCAATGGATTGTTCCACACTTTTTACATGAGCCATCCACTCCTGTCATACTGCAAATGTTTCGTTACATTAGAGGAATTTTGGGTTCTAAAATGGACCTCCTAAGGAAAATAATAAAATAATAGTTAAAATAAAAAAATAATAGTTAAAATAATAAAATAATATTGATTAATTTTGGAGGAAGAAAGAAAAAAACTACTTTTTGTGTTCGTATTTTCGACATATCTCCCTGTGTTTTTACTCAAATTTTGATTGGGAGAGCTCGTTGGATGTGGAATTTGATTCCGCATCCAACGAGTACCCACACTGCATACTTTTGATGGACCTCACTACCCCAAAAACAAGAAATACCTGAAACAATGTGATGATGATGTCATCATCATGTTTTTTCAGGTATTTCTTGTTTTTGGGGTAGCGGGGTCCATCAAAAGTATCCAGTGTGGGTACTTGTTGGATGCAGAATCAAATTCCACATCCAACAAGATCTCCCGATCGAAATTTGAGTAAAAACACAATGAGATATGTCGAAAATACAAACAAAAAAAACTAGTTTTTTTTAATGACAAATATGTCAATTCAACCATTATGGTTCACTTATTTTATTGAAATTCTATTGGTTCTTGAATTCCAACTCACAAAAACTTATTTTGGCACATTTTCTTATAAGGCCCATTTTAGACCCCAAATTTCCTCTAATGTTTTGCCACTATTCACTCCCCCCGCAAGGAGGCCCACCAGTGTTCCCCCCCACCCTCACCTCGCCATTGATGAAGACGATGACCCTCGCAACATTAATATTCATAGTTGGGGAGCTTGTCAAAAGTTTCTTCGACTGAGATTCATGGATTAACCTCAGGAGGTGCAAAGCAGATTTAATGGTAAGACTAGCCCTCAGGAAAATTTGGAGCAGTGTTATAAAGCATGGAAGCATGTACCTTGTGAAGAATGGGTACATAGGTTTATACACAGTCTGGAACCTGTAGCAAAGAACTGGTATGCAGAGGTGGAGCTTCTCCATGGTACTGTAAGTTAGGTTAGCCTTACTGATAGTTTTGTGTTGACATTTTCTATTAGTGAGGATTTCCCTGCTTTAGACACAGCTGTTAGGGTGATCCATACTAAGGTGTTTGATGATAAAGAAATAGCCGAGCACCAACCTGATTGGAAGGAACAAGAAGCTAATGCAGTAGAATGCTATAACCTCGCCATTGATGAAGACGATGAAAGAATGGGTACATAGGTTTATACACAGTCTGGAACCTGTAGCAAAGAACTGGTATGCAGAGGTGGAGCTTCGCCATGGTACTGTAAGTTGGGTTAGCCTTACTGATAGTTTTGTGCTGACATTTTCTATTAGTGAGGATTTCCCTGCTTTAGACACAGCTGTTAGGGTGATCCATACTAAGGTGTTTGATGATAAAGAAATAGCCGAGCACCAACCTAATTGGAAGGAACAAGAAGCTAATGCAGTAGAATGCTATAACCTCGCCATTGATGAAGACGATGACCCTCGCAACATTAATATTCATAGTTGGGGAGCTTTTCAAAAGTTTCTTCGCCTGAGATTCACGGATCAACCTCAGGAGGTGCGAAGCAGATTTAATGGTAAGACTAGCCCTCAGGAAAATTTGGAGTAGTGTTATAAAGCATGGAAGCATGTACCTTGTGAAGAATGGGTACATAGGTTTATACACAGTCTGGAACCTGTAGCAAAGAACTGGTATGCAGAGGTGGAGCTTCTGCATGGTACTGTAAGTTGGGTTAGCCTTACTGATATTTTTGTGCTGACATTTTCTATTAGTGAGGATTTCCCTGCTTTAGATGCAGCTGTTAGGGTGATCCATACTAAGGTGTTTGATGATAAAGAAATAGCCGAGCACCAACCTGATTGGAAGGAACAAGAAGCTAATGCAGTAGAATGCTATAACCTCGCCATTGATGAAGACGATGACCCTCGCAACATTAATATTCCTGAGTCCGAAGGACATTGTGAAGTACACGGACCGACAGTCGAAGCACCTGAAGTAACTCAGCCCTTGAAAACAAGGAAAGTAAACATTGGATCAGAAGAAATGCCTAAGTACGCTACCATTGGAAATTATTGGGATGAAGAAATGGTAAGCAAAGTGACTAAAATTCTCCATGAGTATCAGGACTTATTTCTGATGAAGTTCTCAAAAATGAAAGGTATCCTTGGTGATATAGGAGTGATAGAAATCCCTTTGAAAGTTGATGCGAAGCCTGTGAAGTAGCGCCCTTATAGGTTGAATCCTAAGTATAAAGAAAAAGTCAGGATGGAGCTAGATAAGATGCTCGTCGCAGGAATCATTGAGCCTGTCAAGGAGTCCGAATGGGTCAGCCCTATGGTGGTACAAGAAAAGAAGACCAAGGGAGAAATCAGAATCTGTGTTGATCTGAGGAAGCTGAATGATGCCTGTCTACATGATCCTTTTCCTAATCCCTTTACAGATGAAGTTTTAGATAATGTCAGAGGTCAAGAAGTGTATTCTTTCACTGATGGATTTTCAGGTTACCATCAAATCAGAATTGCTCCAGAGGATCGACATAAAACAACATTCGCTAGAGAAATGGGATCTTTTCAGTATACTTTTATGCCCTTTGTATTAAAGAATGCACCTGCTATGTTTTCCAGAGTAGTCATATCTGCATTTAAGGAATTTATTCATAAGTTCTTGGAAGTTTACTTTGATGATTGGACTATCTTTGGTTTATTGAAAGATCATATAGCCAGTTTAGGACTTATGCTAGACAAGTGTAGACAGCATCAGATTTCATTGAACCTGAAGAGGTGTATCTTTTGTGCACCTTTTGGAATTATGCTAGGTCACATTGTATGCAAGCAAGGATTGATGGTGGATCCTGTGAAGATAGCCATTATTGTGAACTTACCACCTCCGTAGTCTGTTAAGAAACTTCGCACTATGCTTGGTCATACTGGATATTATAGGAAATTCATTAAAGGATATGCTCAGATTATAGCCCCTATGGAAAAGAAATTGGAGAAAAATATTAAGTTTGAATGGACACCTGAATGTCAGGAAAGCTTGGACATTTTGAAAGAAAAGATGGTAACTGCCCCTATCTTAGTATTCCTTGACTGGAATAAGGAGTTTCATTTTCATGTCGATGCATCTTCCATTTCTTTAGGCGTAGTATTGGCTCAGTCAGGAAAAGGTAATATTGATCACCCTATTGCTTTTGCAAGTAGAAAATTGTCCACAGCAGAAAAGAATTATACTACGACAGAACGAGAAGGTCTAGCTATGGTTTATGCTTTGCATAAATTTTGACATTATTTGTTGGGATCTCATTTTAAGATGTTTATTGACCATTCTGCTTTGAAGTATTTGGTTAACAAGCCTGTGTTAGGTGGAAGCATATGCAGATGGCTGATTTTGTTTCAGGAGTATGATTTTGAGATCATAGTTAAGCCAAGAAGACTTAACCTAGGGCCTGACCACTTGTCGAGGCTCGAGTCAGGAGAAGAACCCACTAGTTTGGACAAATGTCTTCCTGATGCCCAGTTGTTTTCCATCCAGATGGTTGATGACTATTTTCAGGATAATGTTCAGTACTTGTCTACAGGGTTTGCACCTTCTAAGATGACAACACAGTAGAAGAAGCAGCTGGTGGTTAGATCAGCTGACTTTACCTTGATAGAAGGATAGCTATATAAGATGGGACCAGATGAAATACTGCATAGATGTGTCCTAGAGCATGAAAATCCATTGATTTTTGCTTAGGCACATTCTGGAGCAGCAGAAGGTCATTATGCAGGAAAAGCTACAACACAAAAGATTCTGACAGCTGGATTGTGGTGTCCTACGCTTCATAAGGATGCAAGAGAGTATTGCCACATCTACGATATCTGTTAGAGGACAGGAAAACCATCCAGGAGGGATGAGATGCCTCTGGTTCCACAGGTAACTTTACAAGCATTTGACAAATGGGCTATTTATTTTGTTGGACTAATCAATCCCCCTGCAAAGAAATCTGGAGCAAGATACATTATTACAGCAATTGATTACCTTACTCGTTGGGCCGAAGCTCAACCAGTCAAGGACTGTAGCGCTGCTATAGCTATGAAGTTCATCTTTGATAATATCTTGTCAAGGTTTGGGTGCCCTAGAATTCTTATGAGTGATCAAGGTTCACATTTTCTGAATAAGACTAATGAAGCATTGACCAAAGAATTTCAAGTATATCATCAGAAGAGTACTGCCTACCACCCTCAAGAAAATGGAACTGTCGAAGCCTTCAACAAGATTCTTGAGCACGCCTTGACGAAGGTTTGCAATGTTAATAGAAATGATTGGGATCTCAGAATTCTAGCAGTATTATGGGCTTATAGAACCACTTGCAATAAGTTGATAGGCCACACACCTTTTAGGCTGGTGTATGCACAGGAAGCAGTTATACCCATGGAGTACATTGTTCCTAGCCTCAGAATATATACCTTCATAGAGATGGATAATCCAGCTATGTTAAATGAAAGACTGGAAAAGATACTAGAGATAGAAGAAGACAAATTCACTGCAGGTTTCCAGTAGCAAGTACAGAAAGCTAGAGAAAAACAATGGCATGATAGACACATTAAGAAAAAGCATTTATAGAATGGTGATCTTGTTCTCTTGTATGAAAATAAATTTATGAAGTTCCCAGGTAAGTTCAAGACACATTGGAAAGGACCATACATAGTTCATAAAGTTACCGATGGTGGTGCAGTTCAGTTAGCTAAGTTGAATGGAGAAATCCTGCCTTCCATGGTGAATGGAAGTAGATTAAAGAAGTATAAGGATGGGCCTGTACCCCCTGATCAGAAGTAATAGAAAGAAGAAGAGTCTAAGTACCAAGAATAGTTGAAATTGGGTACTAGACTATAATGAAGCTATTCTCAGAGATATTTGGTAGATTGTTGGAAGTTTTGAAGGGTGTCGAAGCTCGAAGTTCTGTCGAAACTATGTCAGGATGTGTCGAAGGTCTGTACTGTGTCGAAGGTCCTTAGTGTGGCAAAGCTGAAGTTAGTGGCCTTGTCGAAGAAGAAAGGTGTGTCGAAGCTTAAAATATGACCGTTGAGAAAAATCAGATTAGGCGGCGCCGATACGTTAACTACATTAACTGCCTATAATGATGAGATTTTAAGGAATATAGCACTGTTTGGACAAGATCTAGCGTCGTTCGGTCATATTTGGTGTCTTTAATGCACAATTATGGCATATTTGGTCATGGATTATATAAGAAGACATCCAGACCTGCGAAGTTTGCATTACGCATTTTCCTGAGTTTTACAGTTCAGTCCATGTCAGCTGATCGCGAAGTCCAGGAATTGTTGAGAGAATTCAGATAGAGGGGTCTGCAGAACCTTATGAGCAACCCACCTACATCTGCACCTTGCAAAGAAACTCCCCCAGCACCAAGTCAACCAATGCAGACGCAGTCAACCAGAAATAAATTTAAGGCAAAAGTTCGTTCTAAGTGGAATGAAGAAAGACACAAGCCATCAGGAAAGACACCAGAGGATCCCAAGATGAATCTTGCTGGTTCTGCAGAGCTCCCACCTAAAGGTTTTGAATACTTTGGTGAGGATGAGAACATTGCACTGCAGCGTCCACCATATCTTCTACCTATTCGATCAGGATTTCAGCCACCCTGGCGGACATCCAAGTTCACATTACGCACCCCTTCGCTGCCACAGGGTGTGCACTTGGTCGAAATGATGACATGAACGATAGACTGGCTTAAGTACATAGACCACGATACAAATGATCGTGGGAAATTTCCGCAGTTTGCACCTAGAAAATACTTGCACTCTTTCCATTATTTGGAGGCCGGTACGACACTACTGGAAGTGAAACAGTGGGCTGCTGGCTTGGAGCAAGCTGACTTATTGAATATGCTCAATGTTTCCCACTTTGGTCACAGCACGCAGGTTACCATAGTGGTCAAGCAGCTATTAGTGTTGGTGCATGATGGGCACCAATGGATAGGAAACCAAAAAGTTCCTATTGATGGAGAGCTCATTCACAGGATTACAGGCTTGCTGAAGGAAGGGCCTAATCCTGGCATTGAGTTCGTTGGAAAACACGAAGACACGAAGCTGGTGCAGCACATGAAGGACCACTTCAGGCTGACAAAAGGAAAGTGAGGATATCCAACCTTAACAATTCGACATCAAAACATCCACTTCGCCATAGAGCTACTAGCATGCAAACTAATGCGGAAGTGCAGAACCAATGAAGTACCTGCCCCGATTGTCAGTATTGCTACGAACTGTGCCGAAGGCTACAATTACAAATGGGTAGAGTACATTGCTAGAGAATTCCTCAAAGATGTCCGTGATGCACAAGAGAAAGGTAGACCCTTTCATTACTCATGGCTGTTACTGCTTATTGCACTGGTAGGAAGGAGAGAACCTACCGAGGCACATTTTGTTGATGTGCCTTCACACATGCCTGGTGCAACAAGGTACGCATCTCTGTGGGTCTCACAAGATAAGGAATTATAGCAGATGATGAACTATGTGTTCATCTTCTACGCCCTGAATATTTCATATGAGATTCTGAAGACACCGTGGCTCAGTAATGAGCTATTTTCTCAGTATGCGGGAGTGGCCAATTTCAGGGCTGACATGCATCATGTCTTCATCCAGGCCCACGCCGATAACAAGCATAAATGGTCAAAGTTTCCATATGTGGTGAACGAGGAAGACATCCTCGTAGTAGTCAAGCAGTGGCCGACTGAATGGATGAAGGACACAAGAACAAGGCTGAGCATACCGGTTCCCCCAGTAACAGATGTGGGCACAGGTCCTAGCCAGATGTAGTAGAATGACCCACTCGAAGAAAGCGACGACCAAGATGAGTCACAACAGAGCAAAAGTGACCAGGGTGGAGATGACGGAGCTGATGAAGAAGAAGAAGAATCGGTCAAAACCATCTCATACCCCAATTTCCCAAATAAGCGCAAGTCTCCTGAAGCAGAGGAAGTGACAAAGCCTTCGCCGAGGAAGAAAACTAAGCCGTCGAAGGGAAAGAATATTGTTGAACAACCTGCTATGATGATTAAAGAGATTGATCAAGCTCTGACAAAGTCTACAGAATTATTAACCAGCAAATGGTCAGAGTTTGCAGCTATGCACCTTGATGCGCTCACTGGTGTAGCGCAGTGAATTGAAGAACTGAAGGTGTTAGCAGAAAGAAAAACAACTAGCGGTGCAACAAGCAGTGCCCCAACAAGCGTGCAGCCAGATACTCGGCAATGGCTAGCTAGAAGCAACAGAGGACAAGACCCAAGTGAGGCCCTCATAATAACTGACGTAGCATCTTGATCACAGATGAGCATGACAGTTGAGATAGACTACGCTAAGTTTTCTATGCCGGAGCTGCATCTGTGTCAATTGGCACTCATGAAGGGGATCTGAGAACAAGACAGCTACTCACACACGCAGTTAGAAAATGCAATGAAGCAGAGTGAGAGCCTCACAGCACAGTTGGAAGAAGCTGAGCAGAAGAAGAGGGAAGCAGAAAGCAAGTGGGCTACACTGGCGTGAGTATTGGATGAGGCATGTCGAATTCTCCCTGACTTCGACATACAGGCTGAGGAAGAACCAGAACAAAGGATAGTCAAGCTGAAAGACTATGCACAATAGTCTCGAAGCGAGATAGAGAAGATAAAAGTAGAGCATGAGGCTCAGATTGCAGAGCTTCAACTTCGCATCATTCCTGAGAGTCCACCAGAGGTTAGGGAACAGCGCTGTAGAGATATTCAGGCCTCAACGACGAAGATCTCAAATCTTGTAAGTAGTGCCTCAAAGATGCTAGATGAAAGTGTTGAGGCTTGGGTGAACTTGCAGGACAACCCAAAAGTGGAAAAGCTGTAAGAAACCATCAAGCAACGGCAAACAGAGCTAGATGTAGTGAAAGTGGAAATCAAGACATTGCCTCCTATGCAGAAGATGCTTAAGGTGAAGCATAGCAATGAGCTCCAGAATTGAGGCATGCAGAAGGAAAGAAACACTGTTAGTGAACTCTGTGCAGCCCCTCATTAATAAGGATTTGGAGTTGAGCACTGCTGCGGACAACCAGCTCAAATTCTTGAAGGAGTATGATGCGTTTGTATAGGAAAAGGCCAATGAAGCATCTGCAGCAACAATGTAGGAGATAGTGGAGAAGGAGCAAGCAGTTGAAGATATCATGCATAGCCTCAACAACCAACTTAATATCATGTGTAGTAGAGTGTCCCGGGACGAGACACTGGTGAGTCTTAGGGGCCTGTTGGGGTTCGACCTTGAAGGTCCTTAATTTTGGCAACTCTGCAGTTTTGGTGCGAAGCTTGTAAGCGGAGTTGCGGCCCAAAATAGTCTTAGGGGTTTCGGGGTTGGTTCGAAGCCCCTCGTTTTGTAATTAACCCATGGTTTACAATCATGGTTTTTAATCCCATGGTTCAAGCCCATGGTATTGTAATAGTGCACTTGTATAAATAGGCACTTATGTAGAAGAAGAAGAGGATTTTTTTGGTGTTATGATGTTGTTATAATACGACGAAGCTAAGATCTATTTTGAGGGTTTAAGGTCAAGTCCCAGCTGAGTGCATGGATGACCTCTATAGCTAAGTGTGCAGAGGGTTTTGTAAGAAAGGTTAAGTCCCAGCTGAGTGCATGGATGACCTCTGTAGCTAAGTGCAAAGAGGTTTTGGAAGAAAGGATTTGCAGGTAAGTGCATAACTTTGTGTTGTTGAGCAGATCTGTAGCTGAGTGCACAGATCAGAACTGTGTGTTTGTAAAGTGTTGAATATAAAAGCAGTTCTATGGACGTAGCCCCTACACTAGGGGTGAACCATGTATATCTTATGTTGTGGTGGTTCTTGTTATGTTGTTCTTGTTATTTTTATGCATTTGATAAGTAGGTGAATGATAAAGTAAAATAAACTGTTAAGTATTAACTTTGTTGTGAACTCCAAGTTAAGGGTTAAGCAACTAACTGTCTTTTTATCTAAACTACGAAGCTATTTAAGTGAATGTTGAAGCTTTGTATTATATGATCATTATTTGTTAAGGCTAAAGGTACAGTAATATCCCTCTTTTTCCTATAGAAACCTGATTCTGCAGCACCCCATAGCTGTTTTGGGTGAGACTGCAACCTGTTCACATGTTGTTGCCGAAAGGGCCAACACTATGGGTCTCTTTGTTGGTGCAAAGATAAAATGATAAGAACCCAGGTCTGTTCTAAGCCCAACATTTTGAGGAGGAGAGTAATCCTAGCCCGGGACCACTCAAAAATTCCTCTTCAGTGAAAATACCTAATTTCTCGACGTAATGGTAGGTCAAAAACTAAATTGTTTAGAATCATATTCTTCTTCGATGGAAAGAGGTGCCCTTCAATGAAGGTTCATCCTAGCCTCCTTTTGTTGATGGATTATGAAAAGAGACCCAAAAAGTAAGAATCCATAGCTTTCGCAGCTACACAGTGTCTTCTTCTCAGGTTAGCTCTGATACCATGCTAGATTTTTATCAATTTAGACAGTATTATCTTAGGATATTATCTGAGAGAATAACATGCACAACTATCAAACACAAGAGAAAATAGACAAAAATATTTTCCTCGGGGAAACCATAAAGGATAAAACCCCACAACATCCTTAGAGATAGAATAAGCACCAATGGCATCAATAAAACTCAAATATAGTAAGATGATCTCTGACAATTGTTCTCTCTATTATCCCAACTCCTTCTCTCTCACTCATGCACTACAACTGAGTGTGAATGACTGTGTGATAAATTGAGAGACTCACTCTCTATTTATACTAATTTCCAACTTGAAATTAACTTACCAGGCTCGAATTCTCTACAAGAGTCTAACAACCCTAGTGCCCCACAACCGCGGGGACTTTAACCCTTGACCAATAAGGAGGGTTACCCTCTATGACTTTACATTACTTGTTTACATTACTGATTCTCACGATAGGAACATTGGGGTATGACATGACTCAATTACATTACTGATACTTCCCGATAGGAACATCGGGGTACAATAAATAAGATATATAAGTGAATACATTTCAAAGTTACAAATACATCAACAACTAAGCCCCTAATGAGCCTACTGTTCACCCTGAGTAGCTGTCTGGTTGACTTAGAGGATTCTAACAAGTCAAAATAGTCCTCATGTCTGAGGTTTGGTGAGATTCTAGCTAAGAATATTAATGCTCAACTAGTAGACTTCCCCAAGGCAAGAAATTTTAGGTTCCGGTCTTTCCTACTGAAGATGTTTGTGTCTTTCAATGAAGAGGACATCCAGCTCCCATAAATGGAAATCACAAATTAAATAAGTAGGGATTATAGAAAATTAATTAAATTATTGATGCCAGAGTTCTATAATGCTTTCTTCAAGCAAAGGATTCCCATAGTACTACCCCAGATGAGAGATACCTTGCAATTCTCCCCTAAGAAGAGAATGGAGGACTGGTTTTTATTAGAAACATAGCACAGTGAGAAGGCTATATGCATGTTTACATCAGCCCTTTGTACTACCTGCCCTTTTGACCCTTAGAGTGTATTCTTTGGAGATGATCAGAAAAATTCTCAAAGTAGAAAATTGTAGGATTATTAATACATCCTTAGTACATAGTATTGACCTTAGGCAAACTTCATTTGAATATTTGCAATGATATTGTATAGTTTAGACTTAGAGAAATTGTCTATGAGGTGAAGTGGTTATTTTTAGGCCTTTCACACATGTATCAAGGATATAGTTGGTCAAACCATCACATGTGCACCCTCATTTAATTCATTAGGGCTCTACATCCTTGATTTGGGTGATATGGGTTTGACTAGGGGGTGCTAGTGGTGTATTTGTTCCGTTTTGGCTCTCCTAGGACCATTTATTACCACCTTGAGCCTCCCACTCACCTCTATCATCTCACCCATGCTTTTCTAGGACTCACTAATGACCCAACACACTTCACCAACATTCACACCTTGGTTTGTGACTGTTTGGGCTGATTTGGGGCTCCATTGGTCCACCTACCGGGGGATTGAGGTCAATTCTTACCTTGACACATGTACATCTCCAATTGGCTTCCAGATCCACTAGAAATTTTCAAATGTATTATAAATGTGTATGACAATAATATGATCAACAATTAGCACCTTTCACATGTTATATTCCAGCTATTTCTATCTCTTTGTTTTCTCTTGCATATTTTGTCAAACGCTTTGATGGTGAAATTTTTATAGCTCCTAGATCTAACTTGAGAAGATATTCTCACATGGTATCAGAGCTAGTTGTAGATGCAAAAAAATATAGTGATGTTTGAGTTTCTATTTAAGGAATATTTCCAGAAAATTTGAGTGTATTCCTTGCAGGTTCCTACAACAACTTCATGGATTCGAAAGTTGTTCTTCTCCTTTCTCCATTCAACTATTCTGAGTGGAATCCAAATATGTGTGCATATCACAAGATGCAATGTATCTATGATGTATCCATTGGTGATGTGATAGAGATATATTCCTATAAAGAGAAGTGTGTTTGGCTTAATGGCAATGATAGATCCTATCGAACTATGTGTCTATCTATACCTCCTACAATGCGCTACCTCCTTTATTTTTTTGATTACCCATTCAAGCTTTGGAGAAATATAGATGAATCTCTTAGAATGAAACAAATATATGTGAACTACATGGAGAGAAATAAAATGGGAACCTGCTTATTTGTTCTTCCTCCTATGATGTCGTCCTCATGCATTTCTCAAGAAGTTGTTCGAAATGAAGAAGAAGAAGTAGCCAAAGATTCAGCAAATGATCCAACTCAAGTTTCTTCCTCAGTGGCTTCCTATCCTTGTCAAGAATCTATGTTTCATGAATATAGAATAGAAGTTTCTTCCATCACTACTTCTAAATATTTATCTATCCACTCTACACCCTTCTCCTCTATGTCTTCTTTTATGAATGGAGAATATGTATTGCTAGTTTATGTCCATAGTGAGCCTTCTCTAGAAGATGGGTTTTCTTCACATGAGAGTATTGGTTCGAAATATGGAGAGGTTTGGATGTCAAGTGAATATATCTCATTGCTTCACACTATTTTTCCCATGTATTCCTCAACCATTACTAATAGATTTCCTTCAATTTCATATGAATATGGATAATCCCTTTCCATCAGAATGATGCACCTTCTTGGAGCTGATTACAACCTTCATTCAAATTTGATGCTTAAAGATCCTTATGACTCGCTTGGGGTCACTAATTATCAAGCAGTTCAAGTCTCTATTGGGCATGGAATATTTTTTGGTTTGAGGTTCAATACTGAAGAGCACCATTCACTTTCCTATCAGTTCATTTCAGTTGTTCTACATGGTCTAAGGACTCATCATGTTGTTGTTCTTAAGGTGGTTGGGCACATTCCAATTCTTCCTAAGAAGAAGATTCCTCTAGACATTTTTATTTAGTTTGGAGTGTATCCATCCTTGATTCCATATCATAATCCATTTTTTTAGGAGATTTTTTGTTCGATGAGGTTTTACTCCTTACCTCTGTTACATGGATCAATAGAATTTTGTTGTAAAAGGCCGCTTGTGCCTTAGTTTCCAATGCCTTTATAAATGTTTTTGATTAAATTGTACTAATTATAGATTAAGGAGGGGTGTAGGAGCATTAATACATCCTTGGTACACATTTTTGAACTTAGGCTAACTTCATTTGAATATTTGCAATGATATCTTATAATTTTGACTTAGCAAAGCTGTCTAGTAGGTGAACTAGTTATTTCCAGGCCTTTCACACATGCACCGACACTATAGTTGGTCAACCCAGCACATGTGTGCCCTCATTTAATGAATTAGGGTTCTACATCCTTGATTTGGGTGATCTAGGTTTGAATAGGGGGAGCTAGTTGTGTATTTGGTTCATTTTGGCTCTGCTAGAGGCATTTATTGCCACCTTGAGCCTCCCACTCACCTCTATCTTCTCACCCACACATGTCTAGGACTCATTAATGACCCAACACACTTCATAAACATTCACACCTTGGTTCATGACTGCTTGGGATAAGTTAGGGATCCATTGCTCCACCTAGGGGGGATTGAGGTCAATTATCACCTTGACAAATACAAATCCAATCAGATTCCAGATCCACTCAAAATTGTTCAATGTATTATAAATGTGTATGATAATAATATGATCATCAATTAGCACCTTTCACATGTGCAATTCTAGCTATTTCTATCTCTTTCTTTTCTCTTGCATATTTTGTCAAACACTTTGATAGTGAAATTGTTATAGCTCCTAGATATAACTTGAGAAGCTATTCTCACAAAAATTAACACTTTATTAATTTCAAGAAGTCTTCAGATATCAAATTCCTTGGTCTATAGCTCCCTTTGTCATTAAAAACAAAGTTGCTCTTCCATTGATAGAAAGTATATTAAGAGAGATGGAATTCCCAACTGAATATCCCATCAATTACGATCCCCATTATATCATCTCAAAAAAAAATGTGTTAGCACCTTTTCTTAAATTTAAATATTTTTACATATGCATTTGCACTAATTGCCCTCCTAAAGTTTAGACCAGTGAAAGAAAAATGAAAAATTATTGAAAAACCTGGTTTTTATCCTTATACATATGCCTAAATAAGAAATATATGAACAAGGTTAAAATATGACCTGAATGGAGGAACAAGATGCACAACGGAGAAGATCAAAGGCCACAAATCATTTACACCAAGGGAAAACCGGGAGCGGAAGAGCGAAAAAGACAAAACTCGGTTATGAAAGATGGTAAATCCAATTTCCGCTTTCTGCAGTCCAGGATCTGACGGTCATGAAAATATTCTAGGATAAATAAATGGTCCAGGAGGAAGCAAAAAGGGCCAAAATTTGGTTATAAAATTTTGTATTTTTTCCTTCTACTTTTCGCTATTTTATGAAATGAAAAAAATCAGAAAGTAGAAAATACAAAAAAATGGTCGTGAAAAGTTAGAATACCGATCCGCAAGATAAATGGTATGGAGAGCTTTCTTCAAATATCAACATCCTAGAAAGAAGTATAAAGTTGAAAAGTGGAAATATAAAATGTTAGCATCGTGAAAGCAGAAACCTTGACTTCCACTTTCTGAAACCCGCAGCTTGATCTCAGATCAACAACTATGGATGAATCCGACGGAAATTAACGCTACGAAAATATAAAGGGAAGAAAGGATTGGGTGGGAGAAAAAAGATCAAATTGAGCCTCAATAGATATATAATCCCACCTTGTGTGATATTCTTTCCACAACTTTGATCACATATCAATGGTGCAGGATGAATCTTGTGGAAATCAACGGTTAAAAAGAAATTTCGTTGATTGACACTACAACAAATCCTGGAATTAGCATCCCATTTAGCATCCTTTTTAGTGTAATTTTTTTTACATTTAGTGATCAAACTAGACACTAAATGGGATGTGTCATGGACAAAAATTAAAGCATCTCAAAAGACATCTTTGTTTCCTTCCTAGATAGCATCCTTTATGAAGTCCAAAATAGCGTCTATTTTTTTGCTTCCAGAATAGCGTCCAACTTTTCTTCCTAAACAACATAGAGGTTTTCTTCCTAAATAACGTCCTATTTTGCTTCCTAGCGAGTGTTTGATTTTTCTTCTTAAATGACATCCCCATTAGTGCCATATTTTCATCCTTAATAGCACCAGGTTAGCATCCAAATTAGCATCCAATATTGGATCCATTTTTTCTACAACTTTAGCATCCAATTTTGCACCATGTTTTACTTCCAAATATGTGCCAATTTTCGCTTCCAAATTTGCACCAATTTTTGCTTCCTTTTTTGCATCATGTTTTTGTACCAAAATGACACCAAATATTTTTCTGTTGTTGCAGCATATTTTTCTTCCTATGTAGCGCCATGTTTTGCATCCAAAGTAACACCTTATTTTTCTACCATATCAACGCCATGTTTGGCTTCATCATTAGCACTATGTCTTGCATCATTTGTAATGCCTAGTTTTGCATCTTATTTTGCTAGCATATCAATGCCATGTTTGGCTTTCGACATTAGAGCCACATGTTGCATCCTTTTTAATGCCTAGTTTCGCATCTAGAATTTTTTGGTCACTAATTTAGTCATTTTTAGTATTTTTATATACAAATTTTGGTCATTTTGTTTGGTCACTTATCTCTCATTTTTTGGTCACTTATCTCTTATTTTTTGGTTACTAATTTAGTTTTTTTAACCAATATTATAATATCATTAGGGCATGGAGGAATCAAACCACCAACCTCCTACTTGTAAAGCAAGCGCTCTTCCATTGAGCTAGCACCCTTTAAGAATTTGGGAACCTAACGTACAAAGTCCTCTATAATGGTAAAAATGATCAATACACAACTTTGAGTATCTAATGGTAGGAAAAGGATGATAGATTGTATAATTTCGCAATATATGATCAAGTAGGTTATGAAATCCATAAACCTTTCTAAGAATTTTGAACAAAAATCAAGAAATTGGCTTAATGGGATTGCAAAAATCACTTTTCCCTAGCAACCGTAAGTGTACCACTATATGAGACCTATCAACAACAATTATCTTAGTGTGGATTCCAAGGATATAGTAGATAAGCATGATCTTCCTAGATCCATGTATAAGTGGAGCAATAAGGACAATCAAAAGAGGATGCTCAACCCAATAATTGGTGCTTCACATGGATCCTATCCACCATGGGATGAGAAAAGTTCCTTCTTCCATCAAGCTAATGAGTATATACAAGGACAAATGGTTAGGATATATTGTGATGCCAATTCATAATGTTTATTTGCTTCCCAGGGTGATGTTCTAGGGATTTCTGTGGGAGATCTTCATGATCCCTAACAACATTGTATATAAGCATATTCATGGGGGCAATAGAGTATAGGATGAGGTTGTATTTTTATCTTTATCTTTGGAAAACCATGCATGATTTGAAACACTGGGAGAAGGAATAGAATTAGATATACTTAACAAACTACAATCATGACAGGGCATAGGACTCTACTCTATTCATATGCCAAATATTGGAGATCTATTTGGTAAATGTGTTTCATATCAAGCAAAGTATTTGGATGGTTATTTAGAGACATGAAGGTCATCAAACTCAATAATTACAAGCAAGTGAATTTAGTGACAATGGCTCAGTTAGTCACTTTAGCGTGAATCCAAGTGTGACTATAACATTTTAAAGTGAGCACAACCATATTTACTCATCCACCTCCAAAAATAGTATCTACTCTTTCCAAAAAGGTTTCTCATATAAGATAAATGACACCCCCAAAGGCAGAAGGAAATGGTGTTAATCCAAATCCTTGGTAGTGGAAACACAACTGCCAAAGGATTTCCAAGTGAAAGTGGAAAATTTGTCAGCTTCATTGATAGAAACCCAAGGTGGAGGTCATGCAAAAGCAATTGAAACTGAGTTTAATGGACTCTAGTGTCTTCTTAGGAACATGAATGCAACCTATGTTTGGTAACTAAGAGGCTCGTTATGTGGAATAAGTAAACTTGTTTGGAATGCTAACCCTAGATTGATGACTTCGGTAGATAAAGTTGGTTAGGACTTACAGTATCTACAGAAGGCTCTCAAATAACTCATAGAGATTATGGGTGAAACAGACTTGAAGTTTTGTAATCATGCATAATCTATCCCAACAAAACCTCACGTGGAACTAGCTATCCTAAGCCCACTTACAACAACCCCACATGGACCTAGCTATAAATGTTGCATTGTCTCTTGAGGTATAACTAATCTAGGAGATGGAATGGTGTTACTATATACTAGCCTCTTAGTTCCCCTATCCACTAGGAGCATTGGGAAGAAAGATTAGATCCTCTAAGTTGTGTCTGGTCATGTCACAAGTGGGGGACAAAGAATGTGAGCTCTAATATTAAACTAGTCATACATTGATTTTCCATAGTACATTAGCCTACATTGATTTTCCTACAAAACTGCACTTTAAAACCTTCATGAACAAAAGAGAGAAACCATTTTCTTGCAAATGTTTCAGACATGATCATATAGATAATATCATTAAAGGCTGCTAGCCTTTCTAACTTTAACTAGAACTTCCTCATTTTAGAATGTTCATTGCTCCTTGTATTTAAAATGTTGCAATGCATATAATCCAACGCTTTCTAGATGGATGCATCTCAGATTATGGGTACTATTTCCAAGCTTGAGACAACTACCCTAGTAAAAAATGTGCCCCTGGCATGCTGGGTGATTAGTTGGATGATGATTTATTGAGGTCTCCAATTTCTGAAGGGATGGATGTAGATTTTAACTGACAACAACAACTCCATATTTATGAACTTACATTGTTACTATCCATGGGTGAAATCCAACTACTTCTATTTATCATATTGATTAGCCTGAAATTGGGCTACAATACTTTAAATAAATGTTGCTAATATATGTGTTAGAATGGATTAAAACATAGATGAAATAGTTAAATACTCAAAATATTTTATCATAGGACTAGAGAGACATATGACCATGGGTAAGATTCTATGTCCATAATTACATAGGCATTTCCACTCCAATACACAATCACAATTTCTTATTGTTTAGCAAATACTAATAGACTTCCAGTTTCAAGAGAGACAAGATCCAAGAATCAAGAAATCCAATGTAACCTTACTAAAACCATTCCATCAAGAAATAAATTTATAAGACAATTGAAAAATTGGATGGACTTTGTCGATTCGTTGACTAGTCCAATATTGATAACTTTGCTTCCAACAAACCATCTTAATTCTACAATACTAATTTGAGTGACAACAAAAACATGAGAAAAAAAAACTTTTTTTGAAGTAGCTTCTCAGCTCCACAATTATAAAATCTTGCAGGTACTCCATCAGCTTGAATTCACAAATCCCCGAATTCAGACCGAGTTCCTGGATCTCTCAAATTCCTGAACTCACGAGTCACTAGAATTCCCAAATTTATGAATTACTTGGATCCATGCCAACTTCATCCCTGTTTTATTTTCCCAGTATTGGATATTCAGCTACTCTATAAAAATCACTCCCAATTTTTGTGAGCATTGTCCACACCCTCCTTTTTTCATTGGGATAAACATGTTTCTTTCACTGTCCTCAGCAGTGAATGGTCTCTATCTCAACATATTCTCAAATTTATAAAATATGTCTTAACTTCTATGATTTCACCAAAATTTTGGATAATTTTTCTTTTTTACTGGGGGAATCAGTAACTGGGTAGTTCTGGTACTCATGTGACACAGGGTCCATTCTCATCGGCTGCCACTATAACCCTAGGTGCATCCACATAGTCTGCAAGCATGGGGCGCATATAAGTCAGGGTGAGATTTGAACTTGAGACCTCCTTTACAACATTCCTTCATTTACATGGCACTTTCCAGTCAGTGTACACCCTTGCCATAAATTTTGGATAAATTATTGACAACTATGAAAGCTGGGTATTTTATAACTTACATTATTTCCAGGTCAAAATATTAAAAAAACCAAAACATGAAACTTCTGACAAAATAATTTTTATTTGTATGAAACATCTGGTGAAAAACCTGGGTTCTTGAAATAAAAATTATTTATATGATTGCTTATGCTCAACTCAGAAAGTTCAAAGGAAATAAATATATCTACACTTGTTTTAGAAACTTTCCCTTCATCTTTTCAATCTGTTTATATTTTTCTTTCTTCTCAGTAGTGATGTTCTGGACATTTTTTCATCTCTCCACCACTAGAGTTTCGCTAGTGATGGGCATGATTCCCAAGGTTTGCTTTTATTTTCCCTTAAAAATATATCTCTTCTTCCACATTCACTGTTGGTTGGGGCCATATATTTCCCTTTACATCCATTCGTATCTCCAATCCTTTACCTACTACTTGGGTATCCATCCTCTTTCCAGAGGTATATCCCTAGAAAATAACTTTCCCACTTACTTATGATAAATAAAACCACTTTATTTTGTGCTCATTGAACAAATATATTTTCAAATGATACTTTTTGTAGGAAACTAAGAGCTTCCAGCAACAAATGTTTCTGAAACCCTAATAATTCTAGTGTCATGCCCACTATATGCCAGTTAATTAAAACTTAACATACATGGTGCTAAACATAAATTATCAACCCGAGGAAGTCTTTTATTTCAAAGATATCATGCAAGATATATGCAAGTACAATTTCTACCTGACATTGTTATCTATTGATATGCAATTGTAACTATTTGTAAAATAGATCACAACTTCTTGAAGGTAAATCAAACCTCGAACCTATTCATAAATCAAACTGTAAATCGAACACACTTTAAACAAGATCTATTCCTATGAAACAAGATTTGATTGCATAAATCTAAAATAAGTATTGTGTTGGCCAACGATCTATCAAAATGAATTAACATGAGAACACTATGATAAATCTAATGAATAAGAACATGAACTGAATAACGAAACAACTACGATAAATCTAATGAATGAAAACATGAATTAACAAATAACAAATCTACAAAATAAAACACTTACAATCAACACTACCAGCATCTGCTCAGGGAAGAGGGCCCTTCTTCCACTGAGCAGATCTGGATGTCCACAATGAAATTCTACAACTCCAGAATTAAGAAACTGTCAGCATGTATTATCATAATGGAAGAATTACAATAGATCTGGATCAAATCCTACATCATAACATTGTGTTATCTCCTATTATGCCTAATCCTATCTTACATCTCCTATCATCCTCTATCATCATTCTCAATGAGATTGATTACATATTTATACATAAAATTATCTCATGGAAAATAAAGAACTGAATGCCCAGCGTGTGATCTGTAACAGCTGGAACACGGCCGTAACTGCTGGCAACTTTGGAACCGGCCGCAACACCAAATATGGAAAATACCCTCTTGAAGAACCACCTGCATATCGCAAACCATAGCTTTTGTTGGCAAGTTCCTCGTGATTCAGGTAAATTAGGATGCTATGCACAAAACCCATGTATTATATTTTTGAGATTCATTTTCATATGCCCGAAAATCAAGACACGAATCAAGGTGTTCTTATGTGGCATGCATTTTTGGTTAAGGCTGTAACAGCTGGCTATGAGCGTCATGTACGTAACAAATCATTCCATAAACCATCATTAGTAAAATTATGCATAATAGTCTTCAATTCATCAAAGATAAAGGAAAATAATCATTATTAACCACTTAAAACATCAATGAAAGTAGTATGTTGTTTTACGCACAGCTACAACAAATAGATGGAAAATGGAATGATAAATGGGCAATAATGGTAAGAAAATGGATGAAAGGTATGTCGATAAATGATGGAAAAATGGACAATTCCAGGGCCCAACATCTCCCCCAAACTGAACTTGTTGCATGTCCTCATGCAACCTAATACCTGTGTAGCATCCAACTTGAAAAACTCATTCACTTGTTCCTTCATTCGTGCAGCTACAGCTAGAATAAATGGAGTGTTTAACAGGAATTGGCAGAGTCACTTAGCGGAGGATTTAGCAGAAAATTTGGTGGAGTCACAGCTTATTTTAACATAGAATTTGGCGAAGGTTTTAGCGATGATTTTGGTGGAACAACGCTAAATTTAGCGGCGAATTTGGTGGAGTCACAGCTTATTTTAGCAGAGAATTTGGCAAAGGTTTTAGTGCCGATTTTGGCAGAACAACGCTAAATTTAGTGGCACATTTGGCGGAATCACAGCTGCCAAAAAACGGACGCGTAGTTGCTGGAAAATAGACGTGCAACTACTGGAAAATAGACGTACATCTCGCTGGAAAACGGACTCGCAGCTGCCAAAAAACGGATGCGCAACTGCTGGAAAACAGATGCGCAGCTTGCCGCAAAATGGACTCACAGCTTGCAGCTGCCAGAAAACGGACGCGCGGCTGCTGGAAAATGGGAAACGGTGTTGCAGCTGACAGAAAATGGGAAATGGTGTTGCAGCTAACAGAATGGGAAACGATGTTGTAGCTGACAGAAAATGGGAAACGGTGTTGCAGGTTGACGGAAAATGGGAAACGACAATATTTTATGCTGTTGCAGCCTTTTGAACGAGAAACTTCTGAAGCCATTTTCTCCCAAACGACAAACTGGGTTGGGCTAAAATTTTGCAAGCAAGTAACTACCACTCTAATTCATCTATAGGCCAAAAATTAGACAAACCCACATCATGGATTTCAATAAAAATGCAAATTGGATATAGGAGATGATGGCCATTTTATCAAAAAACGTGCACTAGTTTGAGCTGAAACTTGCCACGGTTGTTTTTCATGATTTTATGCATTCCTTGTCAAAATTTCAGGAAAAACTAGCTCATGGTTTGCAAGATATCCTTAAATCAAAGTCTGCATTTTATGTGAGGAACAATATGCATGAGAAACATGAATGTGAATGGAAAACCAGCAAGCATAGTAGCTCCTCCCCCAAACTGAATAATTTGTCATGTCCTCATGCAAAAGAAGAGTTGTCATCTTAGTTGTAAACAACCATCTCCCCCAAACTGAGTATTTTAACTTCCATTCATGAAATCAAGTGAACTTTGGGAGTTTTGTTTTCTTGTATCTGCACTATCACTGCCAACATCCAATTTTTATATATGTGCTAGCTAGAAACACATACTTGACTTACAAAAATGACTGTAGGTTGCCTGAAAAATGACGATATGCTCTTGGAAATTGACTGTGTGAGCTCGATTTTTTATTCCACATGGTTGTAGTTAAGTGCTCATAATGTATTGCAGAAATAAAATAAAATGACAATGCACAGGAAATCTTCATACCAGCAAGAGATCACATTTGCAAATTTCTTTTTATGATGACCCAAGTTGCTCAAATATCATCTGAGAATCACAGAATTTTTAGACCCTCCATATGTCACAAGTGCCAAAAAAAAAATATCGGTGATCTTCACAAGCCAAACTCTACTACAGGAATTATCATTCATGGGAAATAAAAGAGTTTTAGAACCATTTTCTCATCAAATTCATGGCAAATTCCATTGCAATAAACCATAGTAAATTTCATCCATTCTCATGGTTGAATGAAGGCTGCTAGAATTTTCTTTGGTTATGCCCTTATTGTGGAGTGCTTTGTAACACTTCAAATAATGCCAAACATTTTTCAAACACTGCCATAGACTTCCTTCTAATACTATAGTAGCATCCTGAATATACAGTAGAGATTTTGGAACCCATGCTATCCATTCTATATTGAAGATGCACACCATAATTTCCTGTATCTGATACTCTTGGCTGCACTTTTTCTTATGACAACTTCTGGAAATTTTTGGCACAAGAAACCCCATATGCAATATGATTGGGAAGATAATTAATGGTTTTTTTTTCAAATGCCAAGAGAGTTGCATACTTGCTGAAGATAGCTACATTAATAAAAATCAGAACTGATACAAATGGATAAAAAATGACTGTGATTTTTAATGAGGAAGGATGATATTTTTTTGGGCAGTGAGAATGTATGTCTAAATTCCAATCAACAAAACCCAAGCATTTAAGTTCTATGAGAGCATATGTAAATCAAATCTGACTGTATATCAACCCATAGTATCAAGATGCCAACTCTAACTTCTCAACAGTTGTGTGGAAGTGAACTAACTTGTGTACAGGCTATCCTTTCTTTCAATAAGTGTATCAGCTGCTTTATTTCTCCTCATTATTTTTATATGGCAACAGAGCACCGTTTCTTACTGCTAGTTCTTGTGTGGCAGCAGCAAGACTTATTTTCTTACTACTGGTTTTTGTGTGGCAGCAACAAGACTTCCTATTGTTGGTTCTTGTGTAACAACAATAAGACTTCCTATTGTTGGTTCTTGTGTGACAACAATAAGGTGTCCTTTTTTCATGCTTGGTCAGTTGGGTTGGTGAGATGTTGGGTTGGAATTTGAAGTGGATGTGCATGAATGATGAAGTGTTAGAATTGAGTGGAAAATGATGGAAATGGATGGACATAAAATGCTATATGGAAAATGGAAATGGCTAATTCATAGTGGTTCTTCATGACATTTCCCTAAATCTTTAATAAATAAAAAACTCATGCTATTTTACCTCAAGTGTTACCTCCATGGAAGCCTTGGTTGACATGAATGGACTGGTATATGCTTGAGCTATGTAGGCCGATCTGATGCTGAGACATATGTACATGAGAGCTGAAACTATATGAGGCTGAATTTGATCCATGATGTTGTGCTGGTTGCATGTAAGACTAACTACCCAGACAATTGATGAGGAGAAGTTCTACCATAGAAGCAGAAAGCCCATTCTCTTATTCTGAAAATCAACTACTGAAATGAAAATGGAAAGGAATTGCAAAACTACTGAACAAATGATGCTGCAAATCATTGTTGAAACCATTAGATCACATAATCTTCAACTACTACAAACCGAGGTACAATTCTTACCATGTGAATGAATGTGCTGAAGTTGAGCATGGAAAGAAATCATTGGATTACCAGCCATTAATGTATGCCGTTATCAATGTGAAGAAACTTGACTTTGATGACAGTGAGATATAAAGTACCTTGGTGCATCTTGAAAGGTACGAATGGATGTGCTGGAGTCGAGTCACCTGCAAGATTTGTTAATGAAGAGGCATTGATGAATCCCCATGATTAACAACAAGAAAATTTTCCATTGATTCATGCAGATACCAGGGCACTATAAAACTCTAATCTTGATCCCAGATGATGTGTCGGAGTCGATGGGACAAGACCATTGGAAGGTGGACCTTAATGAATTCCACATCATCCAATACGAGTACAAAATAAATGATTGTGAAGAATCATAGTGAAAAATAGAACCAACATGAAACTCAGAAGTGGAAAGTATATGTGAAGTCATGATGCAGTAGAGATGGAGAATAAAACGGTTATGGTGACTACATAAGTAGTGGAAAATGGGACTTCGACATGAATGGGTTTTTGGGGTTTTGAAACGAGGAGGGTGAATGAATCTATGATAGTGCAATTGGCTTCTTGAGGGGTTTCTTTTGGAAACAAGTGGGATGACAGGTGTCTAAAAAGGATTCTTGGCATGTTGCAATGAGACTTGTCTTTCAGAAACATTGGAATCTGTATGGTTTGCACATCAATCTCTCCATTTTTTTATGTGCTCAATCCATTTTCAAATTGAGAAAAGTCTTCAAGAGTCACTCGTGCATGCGTTGACCTTCTTCTTCCAAGGACCTGCAAAAACCTAGCACTTGCCTGCAATAAAACATGAGATGATGGAAGAAGAGAGATGATTGGTCTCTCTTCACCCAACACTTGTGAAAAAAACAAAAATCAATTACTTATAAAAAAAAATTCAAAGAAAAATGAACAAAGCAAAATCCATTTTATACCTGCACGGGAGCAATGTCCATCTAGACTCACCAACGGTATTCTGATCATAGATTCTTCGTTCCTTCTCCGATTTGAGTGATTAAAAATAAAAATGAAATTAAATTCATAGGTATATTTCCATAAGAAACATGTTTTTAAAATTCTATGTAATGATCTTCCAAATCACTCAGTAACAGCTTGCATGACAAGGTGTTTTTTCTGAATTCTGGACTAGACCAATAGTCACGGTTTTAGGATTAGCTTTTTCATTTGATAACGGATTGATGTGATTTAAATTGGAGATAAAATTATATTCATGTAGGTATCTCAATTAGAAACAAGTTTTGAATCCAAAAATAATTGATAGGTCAAATAAGCCAATGAACATTCTAGAAAAAAGAGTTTTAGGAATGTAGATTTGGAATAGGCAGTCGGTATTTTGGTCATAAAAATTACATACGATATCAGAATGGAGTGATTCAAATTGCGTTGTAAACTAGATTCATAGGGGAATATACCAATGAAACAGTTTTGCAATATATGTCCAATAAGGCATCCAAAAGTTGACTGTCCCAGCTCTGGTCCTAAGCTGCCAGCTTGACACCCTGTTAGTATTTTGGCCATAAAATTTTCGTTTGAAACCCAATCATAAAAATTTAAATTGTTTTGGAAAATAGATTCAAAGGGATAATTGGGATGTAAACAATTTTCAAAAATAATTTCATTTGGTCTCCCAAAAATGGACTTTCCCGATTATGTTCTAGTAAAATTTTCAAGCCAAAATGTCACCAAAAATTTAATAAATGAAATTTGACCCCAAAAAGTGATCGGAATAGGTGTGAATGTTTTTAATGATGTAAATTTAATTATAACACACATCCATACCAAAAATTTCAAGCATTGAACACCTATATTGACTTACACGGTCTGTTTCAGCTGCAGCTACAACTGTTAAAAAATGACATAATGTTGAAATAAAGCATGTGCATTTTTATGGAAAATAAAAACTAAATACAAGCATTCATGAAAACATCTCATACCCACTCCTTATCTTTGTACTTTCTAATCTTCCATATTGCAACAAGGTGTAGGAAGAGAGCATACTTATTCAAAAATAAAAACTTAAAAAAAAACAAAAGCATGGTTTTATTATGTTATTCTACCCTACCCTATTTTACTTGGGAAAAATAAATTGTTCAAGTGTATGCATATCTCCAATGAAGCCACTTTAGAAGTAGCGAATCAAGTATGCTCATACTCCCAACAGAAAAATATAACTTTACAAATGGTAGGATATGTGAGATCAACTTCCCTTGAAATGATGGTGCCAAGAATTGGTGAAGCATGGAATGATGCTGCAGACCGAGGACAGATTGAAACCAAGATTCAATATAGTCTTTGTAACCATGAATATCCTTATTAAACTGATCTTCCTCAATGCATAAGAGTTTTGGATCTAATGATGTGAATGATGCTTTTGGTTCCAATAGTTGTTTTCCATCAAATATCATGTGTGTCTTGTTGATCTTGTCTGCTTTCCTATGAGGACTAGAAGAAACTCCATCTACAAAAATTGGATTTAAAACATGTTCAGGCCCCGTATGGATTTGCTGCAACAATGTACAACCTTTTTGCAATTGTGTAGATGAGGTAGAACAAGAGGGAAATGTAGGAACATTTTGCATTTCAACACTGTAAGCATATTGTACTGCTTTATTATGGTTAGGGTGGAGGGTGAATTGGACAGGAAATTGTGTTGGATACCAAGGAGTTTGATGAGAAAATAGATGTGGCTGATGTAGATGATTGATTTGTGAGGTTGATATTGAAGTACCAAGTTGTGTTGCAGCATGAGAGAGAGTGGCCATGTGATCATAAGATAGGCCATTCCAACCTTGTGGATAAGGTAGGTAAGAGTTAACTTGAGGCTGCAACAGCTGCCATGGTGGAAGAGTATTCAATGGTTGAGTATGAGAGTAAGGAAATGGAGGGATATAATTTTGAAATGAGAGTAAGGAAATGTAGGCCATGGTTGACATGACTGTTGAAACGAGTTGGCTGCAACTCCCAAATCTCTGTGATATGTTTCTTTCATCTTTGGTAAGGAGGGACAATGATCTGTGGAATGATTCAAGTCACATATACCACAACTTTCAAGACTATCCAAAGGGAAATCCCTTCTCTTATTTCCTCCTTCTTTTCCTTATCCTGCAAAATAACAAATTCTGAATTTAGTGAATCATTGATACCACCATTAGAATTTTCAAATAAATTACAGATTTCAGCTCATAAAACTCTTGTTTTTGCAGCAGATTTCAAAAATAGAGATAAAAGTTTCTTAGAATTCTTACCAGTCTTGAAGTTTCCTCTTGAATACCTTCTACATAGCTCACAAATATCATCATATGCTAACTGAAATACATTACCTGTTCTGATCAGATTCAATATTTCTAAACATTCAGCTTGGATTCCCTTGAGTAGAAGTGTTTTTAAGATCTCCTTCCCCAGTTTCCTCTGTTTGGATCTTTGGAGGTTATATTGAAAGTGTTCTATGTATTCCTCTAGACTCTCTTCTTCTCCTTTTGTCATTTCAAAGATGTCTTCATCCACCCTGCAATAATCTTGGTACCTTTTCAAGAATACATGTTTCATGTCTTCCCAAGTTTGTATACAATTCCCACCGAGGCTCATGAACCATCAAAGGGATGTTCCTTTTAGAGTAAGGGGAAACACATTCAACTTTTGATCATTAGCACAATAACCATATCCTCTACAAAGTACTTCAAATTGAAATAAAAATACATCAGGGTCTTTGTTTTCCAAACCGTGAAAATTTGGTAGAACATGTGGGGGAATTCTTTTCGTTGGTGCCACTCCTCTCGAATCTATGATGGGAAATTTGAAGGTAACAACTTCTGCATCTTTCTTACCTGCCATCTCTTCATTAGATTCTTTGTGTGATATCTTGAGGCTCCTCTGAATGTTCCTGTCAACTTTTTAGTAGAATGGGTGGTGCTTACAACACCACTAAAATTTATGCTGCAATGATTGAAAATGAAATAAAACTAAATGTAAAAACATAAAATCCACACTCAAAATAAATTCAATAAACTGAAATGTAATCATGCAACCTACATGCCCTACTTTAACAATGCATCTACAAAACAATGTCAGATGTACTTTTGAACAATTAATAGCTTCCCTGGTAACGGTGCTAAAATGTCGTGCCCACTATATGCCAGTTAATTAAAACTTAACATACAGAGTGCTAAACATAAATTATCAACTCGAGGAAGTCTTTTATTTCAAAGCTATCATGCAAGACATATGCGAGTACAATTTCTACCTGACATTGTTATCTATTGATATGCAATTGTAACTATTTGTAAACTAGATCACAACTTCTTGAAGGTAAATCAAACCTCGAGCCTATTCGTAAATCAAACTGTAAATCGAACACACTTCAAACAAGATCTATTCCTATGAAACAAGATCTGATTGTATAAATCTAAAATAAGTATTGTGTTGGCCAACGATCTATCAAAAGTAATTAACATGATAACACTATGATAAATCTAATGAATAAAAACATGAACTAAATAATGAAACAACTATGATAAATCTAATGAATGAAAACATGAATTAACAAATAAAAAATCTACAAAATAAAACACTTACAATCAACACTACCAGCATCTACTCAGGGAAGAGGGCCCTTCCTCCACTGAGCATATCTGGATCTCCACAATGAAAGTATACAACTCCAAAATTAAGAAACTTTTAGTATGTATTATCATAATGGAAGAATTACAATAGATCTGGATCAAATCCTACATCATAACATTGTGTTCTCTCATATTCAGCCTAATCCTATCTTACATCTCCTATCATCCTCTACCATCATTATTAATGAGATTGATTAAATATTTATACATAAAATTATCTCATGGAAAATGAAGAACTGAACCCCCAGCTTGTGATCTGCAACAGCTGGAACGCGGCCGTAACCGCTGGCAACTTTGATACCGGCCGCAAGGGCCAAATCTGGAAAATACCCTCTTGAAGAACCACCTGCATATCGTAAACCGTAGCTTTGTTTGGCAATTTCCTCTTGTGTTAAGTAAATGAGAATGTTATGCAAAAAACCCATGTCTTGGATTTTTTATATTAATTTTCATCTGCCCAAAAATCAAGACACAAATCAAGCTGTTCTTATGTGGCATGCATTTTCGGTTAAGGCTGTAACAGCTGGCTATTAGCGTCCTGTACATGAGAAATCACTCTATAAACCATCATTAGTAAAATTATGCATAATAGTCTTCAATTCATCAAAGATAAAGGAAAATAATCATTATTAACCACTTAAAACATCAATGGAAGTAGCACGTTGTTTTACGAACAACTACAACAAATAGATGGAAAATGGAATGATAAATGGGAAATAATGGTAAGAAAATGGATGAAAGATATGTCGATAAATGATGGAAAAATGGACAATTCCAGGGCCCTTTCCCTTCGTCTTTTCAATCTGTCTATATTTTTCTTTCTTCTCAGTAGCGATGTTCTGGACATTTTTTCATCTCTCCACCACTAGAGTTTCGCTAGTGATGGGCATGATTCTCAAGGTTTGCTTTTATTTTCCCTTAAAAATCTATCTCTTCTTCCACATTCACTGTTGGTTGGGGCCATATATTTCCCTTTACATCCATTCGTATCTCCAATCCTTTACCTACTACTTGGGTATCCATCCTCTTGCCAGAGGTATATCCCCAGAAAATAACTTTCCCACTTACTTATGATAAATAAAACCACTTTATTTTTTTCTCATTGAACAAATATATTTTCAAATGATGCTTTTTGTAGGCAACTAAGAGCTTCCAGCAACAAATGTTTCTGAAACCCTAATAATTTTAGTAAGAGACACTATTGTAGCAAGTATCTCCTCACCCTAAGTTATCAACACTAGCAACAAATATTTTTTCAAATGACACTTTTCTTTAAGGAAAGAGAGAGATTCCAGCTGAAAAGGTTTTTTAAACCCTAAGAATTTTAACAAGAGACACTATTGTAGCAATTATTTACTCACCCTTAGCTATCAAGACTAGATATAGTTGTACAAACGCTATCTCAAATATATTGAACGACAACTCCATTTTTTATAGGAAAATATAAAACTAAATTTTGTAGGAGAAGACCACTAAACACTAGACTAACAAAACAAGGCCATCGAAGCAAGTATTGGGCAACCTCAAAGAAGAATTATCTAATGGATGCACTAGAGACAATATAATATGAGATTATGAGCATAAAGTCAAAATGAGCAATGGAAGCAATTGACTTAGAGAACAAATAAATCAGAGCAAACATCCAGGAACTTGAAAGAAGTATTTAACGAAAAAAACTTAAGGCATATAATCAAAGATTCTTAGCAAAAATAGGAACTCCTAGGAAAGTAAGTCATTGAAGCAAAAGTACATATTTTTAACAGCAAAGGAAGTAATCAAAATTCTCAAAAGGAAGCATTAGAATCTTATTGTAGAGCACTTATTAATACAACAAAAAAATCCAACATGGAGATCAAATTCCAACTAGTGGTTACAGCCTCTGAAGCTATCCAAGAAAACTATTGTTCTGAATGCAATACTTTTTCCCAAGAACAAAAGAACTACTAGGGATCAATGTCCCCTAAAGTCTAATCATTTTTGTTACACATTATTGGAACGGAGTTATAATTGTCCCTATAATTCATTAGGACTATCCATATCTGGAAGGATGTTGGTGACAAAATAAACAATCAAAGAACAAGTGCAATTTTTTAACAGTGAAACTGTAAATCTAAATTTGCAAAGGACTAAATTCTCACTGCAAAGCACCCTTTAAAACAATGGAAGAAGTAAAAATAAAAAATAAAAATAAAAACAATGGAAGAAGAAAATATGGGAATCCAATGGCTAGAGAACAACAGAGTCCTGAAACAATTATTAACGATTAATCAATAGACTTAATGTTTCAACAGCCATCTTTTTGAGGCTATCAGAGGACTTCTAGCAACATAAATGTTGAAACCATAAGGATTTTTGATAGGCATATTCTGGTAGCAGAAAAGGGATTATTTTAACACTTATTATGCACAAATTTTGTTCTAAATTTCACCCTTATAAACTAGGGTCTAGGGTTACCAACATACTACTATAATTGCAGAAAATCAACTTTTACAGAGAATGGAAAAAGAATAGGAAGAAAGTCTTGACTTACTCGATGAACAATGGTTGATCCAAGCTTGATCTTCCCTTGCTCCAATCTTCTCCAAAAATTCTAGGGATGCTTCTCTTCACCTACAAAGAGTCAATTATTCAAGCAATATCTAATACGTATATAAATCAAGGGTTAGATAAAAAAACACAATAATAACATCATTGAACATATTCATTAAACCAATATACATGAGATAAACAATACAAGATTGGAAGAATAATTCTCTTTATTAACAAAAGGTGAATAGGTAAGAATACAACCCAGCTTCTAACACACGGAGTCCTCTGCAACCAAGGAATCTGAGTTCTGCTGCTCGAAGAATTTGAAGATATACCACCAGCATAAATTTTATCTCCAAAAATTGATTGATTAGCCCCACCCCAAGGCGTCTATTTATAATTTGGGAAATAGAGTGGTTTCAAAGGTTTGGATGGTTGAGATAGTTGGGATTGTTATGGATTAGGACCCAACTAATCTCATCTAATCATCATTTATATTTTCTAAGGTCGAATTAAGGTATATGTGGGTATTAATATAGGCAACTCGCGTATAACACACATGTTGCTCAAAGGAAAATCGTGTATGAAATTATACACTGGTTGTAATGCATATACTCACGCATGATACATGAGTTCCAATGCACATAGTCGCGTATGCAACCCAAAACTAAGAATAAAAATATATAAGGATGATTTAAGGATAATGCATCAAAGGTCATGCACATCTATAGTGTTTTGGTCACTTCAATCCAAATTGTCCTTTTGTGTACCGACATGATGAATGTCAGCACTTGGATGGAGAAGTGCCATTTTTTCTGATAACAGATGCCCCCTAATGTGTGAGGTCAGAGGGAAGTGATGGCTAAAATACATTATAACCTTAGTCTTGGAGAAATCAGAAGTATAAGGAAGCAGAGTACGTACCTGAAACAAATACATATCAATGTCATATACAAAAACATATCTAAGGATGCCATGTTTAATATACTCGAACACTAGCTCCTTTACAATATTTTATTACATCGTATAATACGGGTACAATACCACGTATATTACAAAGGCAGATCGAAGCCACAATAAACAATGATGAGTCTTCAAAATCTAGAAGCTATGCAAAATGAACACAAAAAAATCTTGTGTAACTTCAGTTATTGATGTGAACCCAAGGTCTTCATCAAAATCCAAAGGAACCAGTACAATCTAGGCCATGTGAATAGATGTGTTGAAGTTGAACATGGAAAGGATTCAACAGATTGTCAATCAATGGGTGACACTGACAACTGAAGCAAAGGAGTTCACCAATGATGAAAGTGAATCCTAAGGTACCATCATCAAAACTCTAGGTCTTCATCTTCAAGAAGTGCTGATGAGAAACCATGATGTGATGAGGAAGGCAATAGATCCTCCAACGAATCACAAGAGTGACTAGGAACTAGATAAGGGAAGGCAGACACAAGTAATAGTCAAATAGGATAATGATGGAATCAAGATAATAAGCAGAAGCATGGATAAATCCTTGAATAGTGAGCACAATATAGAGATGACCCAAGGTATATTTTAACTTTGCATATAGAACAACTAGACTTATATGTCATGTAGGAGACATGATCATATTCCCCATGTATAAAGGACAAGTGGAGGAGTAAGACAACTCGAAGTGATAGCTGAAACTGAAAATGTACACTAAAACATGAGTATCATAAAGTTTAGAGAATTCTATGTTCAAGGAAGACATGCTTCCACCGTTTGTAACCCAAAAAGAAAACTTCTTCCTTATCTTTCCTATTAAATTTTAACGAGTCTAGGAAAGTCAGCTCAGGTCTCTTTTCATTTTTGACAAGATTGAAGAAGGGAGAGAATAATGCTTGATGATGTCACTGATTCGTGGATTTTATGAGCTTGAACTAGTACATGCTCATTGGTATTTTCATATTTAGAGAGTCAAAAACTCCGAAGAAGACTCCAAGGGGTTCCTTTTTCATCCAATTTAGTCTTCTGAGGCTAGAAAAGTATAAAACATAACACAGAAGAAATATCTTAACTTCTGAAGAAGAAAAGGCGAACCTTTTTTGTACTTACTCAGGGAGGTCCAAAAAAGATTAAATTACCACCTACCCAACACTCCTTCAAGAGCAGCATATATCTTCAGTTTTATGAGTGTGAAGCAAAGCAATATCACTTGAAAAGATCCATTAGATTACGAGGAATGGGGCTTACAATAGTAAACTCGATGCTTTGTACTTAGTGTTTAACGAGAATGACAAAGACATAAAGTACACTCAGAATCTTTAACATGTTTAGATCCAGAGCATGAAAAAGAGAAAAATAAGCTCATATCGGACGCTCCTTTTCTGTAAGTTTAGTCCCTCAGGTCCATAAAAATGATAAATCTATGTCTGAGAATACTCTTCTCAATTTCGTAGAAAAGAGAGTGATCCTTTCTTGTATTATTCCACATGATCTGAGAAAGTTATAACCTACCACAAATGTGGATGCCCATTCACATATTCTTAACGAGCCTAAATGGACAAGTTTACTCGGTAGTTAAGTCTATTTTGAGGAGTTAAACCTGGGCCTAAAGAAACTTCATAAGGGCAGGGAACCTCATAAAGAGGATAGCTTGTAAAAAGAGACCAAAATGAGGTTCAATTTGGTGTGAAAAGTAGCTAAGGAGGTTCCCCTAACCTACGACAAATGTGGCATGAGTACCAAATGACAAAAATGTGTTCTAAACTAGGGTGCTCATGGAAGGAAATCCATATCCACGAAAGAACAATGGCATAGACAAGGTAATAATGGTTAAATACCATATTTCGTGGTTAAAGTAGTGATCCTAGGGTTAAAACAGATTATGTATAAATGAAAAAATGCATATAGATGACCAATATCCTATCCTATATGAGTGGAAACAACTTTGAGTAACCTTGTACCTGTTGCATTAGGAAAACATGACATGGAATTAGTTTGATTTTTAAGAAAAATTAAAACTACAGGCTAAAAAAACCACATTTTGATATTATTTCCATAAATAGTTAAAAAATAGAAATCAAAATCACCATTTCATATTTTTACCCAATATAGGCCATTTTTACCTCTAACTTCAATTGCTTAGTGTGGAAAAACCAGTAAATGAATTTCAAATCCGCAAGTGCCAGGTAAATCAGCTCTTCACTCTCTTTCATTTCATCTAATCAAAATTTTAATTTTATGTAAAATTTTAATGTTGTAAGCCCATTTTAGGAAGGTCACGCTGTATACACGTGTATGCAACTTAGACAGTCACGTACACTCATTTTATACGCGACTTTCTCGAAGGAAACCCGCATATGATACACAACATGTCCAAAGGACAGTCGCGTATACTATACGACATAGGAAAAGCATAATTAGGGCCAAAATCAAAGTTTTTGAATGTCTTTTAATATTTGAAAATGGCTTTATGGACAGGCTAAAACATGGTATTGGAGTGGAGGGAGATAGAACATGAAACCATGGACCAATATGCACTTTGTAGTGCCCCCACGGTGCATGCATTACGACAAAGTGGGTTTCTAAATTTCTTTTGTACTTCACCTATGCGATCTAATGTCCGTTTGTTGGAGATTTTGATCAACTACTATGATCTTGATCTAGGTGAATTTGACCTACAAGGTGAGATTCTAGAAATTGCACTAGAAGACATCTATTTTATTGTGGGTTTGTCATTGTAGTGAGAATTTCTCCTCACTACAGGGATAAAAATGGCTCCCTTATGCCTATAGGGCACAAGGGTAGGTTTCTACCCTTAGAAAGTAGTAAAAAACGGAATGCAAAATGGTAAAAAACAAGCTGGGAATTGAAACTAAGCTAAGCTACACTAGAACGAGTAAATGGTAGCTATTCTAAACTACATCTAAGACCAAATGATAGGAAAAATAAAAGAGAAGCAATGATGGAGCATTGGTGAACCCCTCTGTACACAGTAGGTTAGGGTTCTGCCTCCAAAACCCGCAAAAATAAACCTATACTACTCTGAAAACAACCTGCAAAAGATGTTAACGGAAAACTTGCAACTAGAAATATTCGTTAGAAAATAAAAAAAGTAAACAAACATGCATAAACAAAAGCTATACCTCACTTGGGTGGAAATGGGCCACCATGCCCTAGATCATGGGAGCACCTCTCTCTTTGTTGGGGAGCAATGGCTTAGAGAAATGGAGATGGAGGAGACGGAGAGTGTGTGGTTTGAGAGCAAGAGGTCTCAAAGCATCCACGGGTAGCATAACAATATGCAAATGAGGAGTGTTTTGAAAGTGACCCCCCATCCTCCTTTTATAGTTTTTCCAAGGGATTTTAGGGTTTTAAGCCCTTGGTTAGGGATTTAGCCCCTTTTTGAGGGCTTTAGCTCCTAGGGGGATATTTTGGGCTCTTTTTTAGGGTTTCTATCCGTTTTCTTCATGCTTGGGCTCTTTTGGAGGTGTGGGGGTCAAATGGAAGGTATTATGGAGTGAAATGAGTGTTATGAGATGGTGTCCTTGGGTGGTGTAGGCCATTGAGAGCTATGTGGGGGATTTTTGGGTTAACAGATTGCCCCTTGATGTGTGAGGGCAGAAGCTCAACATATGGCCGACATACATCATAGGATTTGTTGATGAGAGGTGGTGCTTCTAGGGCTGGGGCACGGTGGATTTTGGTTTTGTATTAATTTGGTTCCCATTAATGGGTGAGATACATTAAATGTGTGACATGTATATGGATGAGGTGAGCATTCCCATGCTCATGACAATGTCAAAAGAATCATTTGATCTATGCTCTAAAATACAAGAGACTATCATATACAACTAATGTTACAATGTTGGTTGCCTCTCATGTGAGGCTGAATACAATACTGATCTGGTACATTGGACCCAAGGGATTCTCATGGAAGGCTATATCTTCATGACTGACGGTCTGCTGGATTAGGAATGGTACATAGCTACATGGACTTGTTGATTGAGAGTCAGAGTCTCTGTGGTACAAGTATGTTGCGTCAATCATAAAGGTATACCGAAGCACTACTGGGGCTTCTGATCATTGTCTCCAACACAACCCAGAAATAAGAAGGGACATAACCTGTTTAGGTCCCTCGAGTGGACTCACCAATGTGGTAGAGTCAGGTGACATCTGGGGTCTTTGAACAAGTACTGTGCGGAACAAACCTTGTACAAATCTTAATGATGCGATGATGGATTTGAAGTCGAGCACGTAAGAAACAACCATCCCAAGAGGCACTAAGGAATCCTCTCAAGTGGTCCAAGGAACTCATCAATGATGTTAATGAAACCAAGGTACAGGGACCTCTGGGTCTATCCTCCAAAATATGTGTGTTGGCATCGACAGAGGGAGACCTTCTCCTAGTCAAGGCAATGATGTTTCCTTGACCAGGAGCGTGAGGGATAACCGAAATATGTGAAGCAATCTGCGGACTGACTCACTAAATTGAGGGGGAGGGGAGGGAAGGGAAAAATTGAATAGGGGCAGGGGGGGAGTGGGAGACTCAAAATTCCTTTGTTCAGAGTATGACGGCAAGGCGGACTTGGCAGCAAATGAAACTTGACTCATGGTAATGGGATCATAGCTGTAATATCGGGAATGTCGCTGCAGATGGGAAATACTTGGAGGCGGAGGACACTTTTGATACTGATGGGATCCAAGGAAGACACATTCTAGAGTACTCTGAATAAAGGTGACCCAATGTGGGGATGCTGCCAAACTATTTTTTGTGGGGTGGTGTCTAGGGACATCATTGTGGTACGATCTCGTGGATTTTTGGTGAGCCCGAGAAGGTAAATGCTCGATAGTGCTTTCAATTTTAGAGAGTCCGAAAGCATGAAGAAGACTCCAGTGGGGGATCTTTTTCGTTGGTAGTCTCTAGTGCCCAAAAATGGATAAAAGTATACATAGGAGAGCTCACCCATCATGGAGGGGATGAGAGACTTCTTTACCGTTGGTAATCCAATCAGGCCGAAAAAGGTTAAACCTATACTGACTGGACGGTCATTCAAATACTTTTATGAGAATGAATGAAACCAAGTTTGCTCGGCAATATTTTCTTATTGAGATGGTTGGAAAAGAGCTTAACGACAATTGGTGGTGAGATTTTTTGTAAAGTGCAGCCCCTCTACCCGAGAAAGCACAAAAGTATGCAGAGGGGAACAATCTTGGCTTGAGTGTGCCAAGGAGGTCCTTTTCATGAAATGGTATACATGGTCCATAAAAGGACATAAATGAGATGATGTAGACGCCCTTTCCTATACTTTAGCGAGCATGAAAGGAAGCAGTTGCGCTCAGAAATCTTTTCATTGTTTTAAGGAGTCAGAAAAGAGCTTAAACAAAACTCCAATGTGGTCAACCGATGGTGGCACGAGTGGTGCCCCCTTGTCGGGACGGAGGTCCATAGGTCTTCTACATAGTATGGATGGAGCAAGAGGATCTCAAACATACCAATATGTGCGTGGGCTATATCGTGGCAAAGCCCTGCGAGACAGTGCGATAGACTCATGCAAATCGAGGTGGCTCTCGGATAGAGGTCAGGAGAGCATGTGTGTGTGTTGCAGTGGATGAACTTGACTACATGTGATGTGAGTACAAGTCCGGAGGCATTTATATGCCAAATACATACAAGAAAAGAAATCATTTTGTGGATAGTGGTCCAGAGGTTTGCGTAAGGTGTGGTGAATGCAAAAGACAACTATGTGTTAAAAGTACAAAATAAAAGCTAAAATTACAGTTATTAATGGCAAGGGGCCCGAGGACACTTTTATGTCAAATATATAGATGAAGAAAAAAAGTGTTTTGTGGACGATGGTTCAGAGGTTCGCATAAGGTGCGGTGAAAAAAGACAATTATAAATATAGAAAGTAAAATTATAGTACAATCCTTAACGAGCGGTGGCCCGATTGCTCGCATGAGTTGCGACCGGGTAGTGTGATACGAGTACCGGTCTGTAGACACTGGCATCGTTGTGTCATGGCTTGTTAATTGAGGTGACTTGTGGGAAATGGTCCTCAAATTGACTATTTAAACATGAGACAATGGTCTCTTAAGTAGATAAAGGGCAGAATTCTTAAACCAGTGGCATGAACGGTGCCTCAAACGGAGTCCGTATGGTCTTGTTATGTTAATCGGAAGAAATTAGGTCAAATGGGGCCTATAAAAGGGGAGGGTCCACATGGTGAAGTGTCATTGTCACTGTTCATTGTGGAATTATAGAGGTGGACCCTAATTCTTCATTTGCTGATTTCTCTTGATTTGATCGACGGTTTTGTGAGCCGCGACTTGCAGGTAAAATCTCTCACTAAACCTCTTCATTTTGATGCATTTTTTACTAGATTTGACCACCTAGAGGCCCCCCATGAGATGTTTGGGGTTTCAAATGCACCAGGTCGCTCATTTCGAAGGGAAAGGTGTGCCCTGGGTGCATCTGTTAGGCCATTATGAGTGCCCTGGGTGCTCCTTTTGCTCAGTTAAGTGTGCCCTGGCCCTCTTTGGGTGGTTTTTTGATGGTGGGGAGGTCTGACCTCACAGTTTTTGCCTTGTGCAGGATGGTGGAGATCAAATGGAGGGAGAGAGATTGCAAGCCAGTCTGAGATGCATCATTACAAGATGGGGGTGTTAGAGATACACTGGCCTACTGTGGGTTACTAAATTTTATGCTGATTCCACTCATGTGGAGCTTGGGTTTGCTGATGAAAACTCTGATCAGTTTTTGGGATGTTACTAAGGAAGTGTTCCTCTTCCAGGGACAGCGTATTGAGATTACACTGGAGGATGTGTACTTTATTACTAAGCTCCCAATATTGAGAGTAGTTGGTGATTTGGATCCTATTTTATCTTGAGGGGTGACATTGGAGGATTTATGCGAGCGACACTGTTACACTACGGCGTATGTGCATGGTTCCTACATCCTGATGTGTGACATCAAGGAGTTGTCTATATGAGTGGTGGGTACTTTACTACAACGCATATTGGGTTCCATAGGGAGCCACAAGATTTCTGGTGGTCAGCTGCAGTTGGTCAAGCATGCCATTGGTGGTACTTATTATGCATGGGGCTAGATGTACTTACAGGCTGTTCAGCGTTAGCTGAACAGGTTGAAGACTACTGGCATAGGTTTTTTCTTTGGCTCCTTTCTATGTGCTTTCTTCTTTGAGAAAGTACCTACACTTCATCCTCATCGAGCTATGGAGGATAGTGGTCCATGGGAGCCGAGGATGTATAGGTGGTGCCAGATGATGATCCACAAGGGTGGCGGTAGAGTGGGCCGCTTCTTCACGGAGGAGTTGTCGGAGCAGTGGCTCTAGATTCCTGTGGTGATCGATGAGTACCTGTACGTGGGTATGGACTTCGAGGGAGATCCAGAGATGCCTGAACCTCTTGGTAAGGATTGGGGACCAGCTGGTATGTATGCTTGATGTTTTTATGTTCATCTTTGTGCATAGTATAGTTGAGCTGGTTAGTGATTTTCATGTTGATGTATGTGGACTGATGGTGTCCTTGGTTGTGTGTGCAGATGGTGGTCCTTTCCCACCACCTGGGCATCAGTGGTGGGTTGTTACTGTGCCTCCTATGGTAGCTTCTATTGTGGCCCCTTCTGGGAACCCTCATAGGCGATAGCGGGTCATGGATTGTATGGTTCCATACATGGAGGAGGTGGCTACTGGGGTGTCAAATGTTGGTTGGTAGCATCTGAACATCAACTCTATCGCTGCTATTCACAATCTTCCTCCCGAGCTGATAGGTTTGATGAGGAATATGGCAGTGGCATGCGAGCACTTTCGTGAGACAGCGAGAGGTGGTGTGCTTGCATTAGATTCGTCTTCTTTGGAAGATGATGAGTCCGAGTCAGATGATGGGCCTGAATCAGATTAGTAGCCTTGTGGGGCTAACCCTTAGTGTATAGGTTCCCTTAGGGGTTTTTGTATCGCTTTTTTATATCATACTGAGAAAGCATATGTGGCTTCTCTCTTTTTGTATTGGACATATTGTGGACATGCGACTTATGGATTTAAGTTTATACATATTTTTGACACACGTGGATGCGCTTTTATGGTTTTATTATGCAAGTATTTTATTATGTTGTGGAATGCAAATTCCTATGTGATGTATTGTTACACTGTGTGTGTATTTTTAGACATGATTATGCATTATGTTATGGTTGTATGTTTTCTATATGTTGTTGTGGATGTGCCAATTTAGAATGTCATTAGCCATTTGATCTATGACACTATTGAGGTTCCTAGGAACATGTGTGAATGTGATGGATTCAAATGTTCTGACCATTTGTTTAGTGCGCATGTACTTTCTAAAGAGGCAGGGATCGCGAACTTGGTAATGGTTGTTCAGTTGAGAAACAAGCAGCTGTGATTCTAAGAAGACATCAAGATGGTGAATTCCTAATTGTAGAGAGGCGACCAAAAGGCCATTGACACCATCATATTCCACCTGGTTGTTGGTCATGGTGTCCATGAATATACCATTGAAGTGGATCAACTCATGTGATGGGGAGTAGATTACCCATGTAGCAGAGGTGAGGTTCAGGTACCATTTGCTTGCTCCATCTCTGAATCCCATATAGTGATTTGAGGAGTGCTCCATCTGAAGCAATGAGAGGACATGATACATAAGACTCAATTAGGAAAAAAATGTGTAAAACAAAAAATGAAAAGACTATAATACAATTAAAGATGTTGTCACTTAAAGGGGTAACATTAGGGGGAAAGTCGTTTGGACTTTCCCAGGATTAGCGGTCATTCCTTTGTGTGGCATGATGAATCCTTGGAGACGGCCCATGAGGACATAGAAAACACACTTGAATGGGTTCAAGCATATTTTGTACTGGCGACATTGCATTAAGACTTGTCACAAGTCGTCTATGTGTTGTGTGTGGCTTTGCGACTGCACGATGAGGTTGTTGAAACACACCAATGTGATGTGAGTAAGATCGCAGAAGCAGTGCATCATAGCGCGTTGGAAGGTGGATCCGGCATTCTTGAGTCCAAAGGGAATGACTCGGTATGTGAATGTGCTCCATGGAGTTGTGAATGTCATTTTGAAATGGTCTTCTTTCCAGATTTGGATTTGGTTGTAACTGGAAAAGTCATCCATGAAAGAGAAGGCCTCATGTCCGGTGCATGCATCGATGATTTGGTCGATGAATGGTGTGGGGAAGTTGTCTTTGGGACATGCCCCATTGAGATCACAAAATTCTATGCAAACACGAATGGTACCCTATTTTTTAGTCATGGGAATAGGATTAGAAACCCAAGTTGTGTATGCAATGGGATAAATGAAGCTGGCTGTGCGCAGCTTCTCTATCTCGGCTTTCACTACAACAACTTTGGATGGATGGATGGGTCATTGCTTCTGGTAGATGGGTGCCACATCAGACGATGTGTCAATGTGGTTTTCCATGATTGATGGATCTAAGCTAGGAATTTCAGTGTATGACTAGGAAAAGATGTCACGAAATTCTTAGAAGAGAGCGATATAGGCATCGACCTCTTCCGAGGAGCGAGATGCCCCTAGCATGATTTCTTCAATGATCTCAGAATTGGTTGAGATGTCGATTTTAATGGTTGGTGAAATGTTTGCCATGTTCCCTTATTTGAAGGCATCTGGTGCTGGGATTGAGTTCTTGAACTAGTCAACCTTCCCATGGATGAAATATTTGGTCTCCATGGAAAACTGGTCTAACTACGACGCAATCTCTTCCAGGAGGAAGAAGGAGTGATGGTGCATGTCATCCCAAGGGTATTCCGGGGTGGTAAGAGCTTCAAGGATCTCCTCATCGTTGTTGAAGAAACAAAGCGACAGGTCTGATGGACTGTCATTGGAGATGGGAACGAGCTAGTCAGGGGAACTAGACATCATGTAAATGGACATGGTGTCAGATGAAGGAGGTGGTGGTGTGTGAACTTCTTCGATCAAGGTGATCTCAGTCTCAAGGGAATGGTGACAGAGGTTAGCAAGAGCCATTTTAAATTCAGGTAGGTCTTGGCAATGGTGGGAGTAATGTCCATACAAGCCACAAAGGGCGCAAGCATGGTTTGTCCGTAATGCCTTGTTCTTTACTACTGGCGCGGTTGGGAGTTAAACCATGGAGATGTTTTCATTCGTATCCATGGCATCTAGGTGTGCACAGATCACTAGGATTCCAGGGTAATCCTGATTTGGATGGCCCTGTTGTTCACAGATGGCACAAGTTGGGATTGGCCATGGTTCTGCAGCAGCTTAGACATTCTTTTCCCTGGCCCTTTTGGGTTGGGGTGGTGTAGGTGCGGGTGTGGCGCTTGGCCTATGCGGACCGAGTGGGGGGTGAGACTCAACCGCAATAGGTTGCACCAAATTTAACACAACCTGGGGCATTAGTGGTTGAGCGGGTGGATCTAGATACCACATCGGGATCCCCAACGTAAGGTTGGGTAGGCTTAAGGTGGCCATGACCGGCTTGGTCATGAAACCAGGTGGAGGAAAAAGGAAGGGAATTGTATGGACTGGAGATGAGCCCACATAACTCCCAGCTGGTTGCATGTGGGGGTGAGGTTGTGGTTGTGGCTGCACGTAATGTTGATTCTGCGAGTGGTGTTGTGGCTATTGTTGGTGTTGCGGCTACAGACAATGTTGTGGTTGTGGATGGGACTACCACTGCGACTACTATTTGGGTGCAATGGTGCTTTATGAGACCATGCACAAGTCCACATTTTTCTTTTGTGTCGGTGATGGAGACACCAATGGGAAAGGAGCCATCATGGTGGGATCTATAAACAACCTAGGGCCCACATTGAACGATGGGCAGGCTGGTGTGTTTTCAACCACAGTGTTGTTTGTAGGGATGATGTTAGCATGTGTGGTCGCCCCTTATGGCTCGGTGGTGGTGATGGTAGGGATAACATTGGCCGACGCTGTTAACCCTTGTGGATCATGATAGGTGAGTTGGTCAATCATCACAATCTTCCCTTCATGGGGGAACATCATGAGGCGGAAGACAGTTGATGCGACCACTCGCATGGCATACATGTAACTCCTCCCAAGGAGGAGGTTGTAATCCAGTTGAGCATTGACAACCTCAATGTCAATCATGACTGTTTTCTCGGCTAACGTGATGGGGACATGAGGGAGGATTCCTTGGGATTTAGTGGGGTGTCCATCGTAAGCCCACAGAGTCATGGAAGATGGTTGCAGAATAGGTGATCCAAGCTTCTGCCAAACCAATGTAGAAATGATGCACATGGATTCCCCCTCATCCACTATACATCAGTGCACAACCAAGTTCCAGATGGACATCGATATTTGGAAGGCGATAATGGAGGGCATGCACGGCTCTTCGTTTTCTATGTCAAAAGTGATAAGCTTTGAATTGGAGGGGTGTACCTCCACTAGAGTGGCTAGTAAGGCTCTCCGCTACTTTGGGCATGTTTTAAGTACCTCAAGAGTGGACATGGCAGTTGGAATTTGGGCCAAATAATCCACAATGCTGTAGCTAACTGCAGCTGTAGTTGTGGCATTATTGGTGATTCTGCGTATGGGGGGGCGAGGGAATGGAGGTAACTAGAGAGGTAAGTTGGTTTTCTTAGACATAGATGTTGCTGACGAGTCAACAGGTTTGGTAGTGGTACCGTATTAGTTTCATCTAGTTTGAAAGTTGACCTCTTCAGTGGTCATGGTCATCAGGTGGTGGACACCTGTTTCGGCTGTAGGTGGTGCCCTTGGAGCATTGGGAGTGACTTGGGGAGGGGCATAGGTTTCCACCAATCCTTGGACTGCTATGGGTTTTGAAGTACCATGGGAGGAGGTCCTTGTGGTGCTGATTTGGTTTGTGCTTGGTTCATGGCATTGACAGCCTATTGGGCCTCCTTTTGAATGGCCTGCTTAGCGCGACCCATGAGCGGGAACTCGAATGTTTAGTGCCCATAGATCTCACAGAGTGTACATGGTTGGTTTGTGTGCAATGGGGCATTACGTCTTGGTGCATTTGGTCATGGGGGGTTCTGGGATGGTTGGTTCACTGCGGCATTGTTGGGGGGATTCTGTTGTTGACCGCCTCCCTACGGTTGGTTGTTGCCTTGATTGTGGGGCCGGTTATTTCTAGCTTTCCCTTGTTGATTTTTAGGGGTAGGCTAGTTAGGATAGTTTTTCTATGTAAATAATTAACCCAACAGGGTGGGTGGAGTGGGTGGACTGGGGGTGGGGGCTTGAACTTGTTGCACTGGTGGTTCATAGTAGATTTGTGGGGGTGGTGGTGCCACAAATGTGGGCATTTGACCCATGTACTACTGTGTTAGCCAAGCCATAGCTTGAGCCTACTGCGGTGGTGTAGGTTGTGCATAAGAGGTTGTTTCCCCAGACAGAGACATCATTCTAGCATAGTCCGAAGCTTGGTTTTGGTAAGCAACATTAGTTGTGTTTCTTGGTTGCAGTGCTGCAGTAGGTGGTGTTGGTCAAGGCTGTGGTTGTTGGGAGACTGATCCTATGATTCCATCCATAGCGTGGGATGCTGTCGGTATGTCACGGTAAGAGGTACTTGGATGGGGAGCATCTGGGATCATGGTATACAAGTATCGTGATTGGGCGTAATGAGATCAAATTGTTGGGCCTTCAATATGGCCTCTTCCTCATATTGGGGACATTCAGGTGCAACGTCCTTTGTGATGGGCAGAAGCAAAGTCTTGAGGAACTAATTTAAGAAGATCCTGTCATCAAGTTAGATCTTACATAAGCTATGACACCACCACCACTCATGGATATGGTCAGTGATGTGGGTGGCAGTGTTTTGGTGACAGGATAACAAGATCTCCACCCCTTCATCATATCTGACGAGGAGTTGGAAATACTATAGGAACATGAAGTCTAGGGAGTTGAAGTCGGGCTACTTGGATTGTGGCAGCTCAATGTACCATTTGGCTGTGACACCTATGAGGGTGCGTTGGAACAGCCTCAGCCTAATGGAGTCTTCTACGATGCTATTAGATGAGCACCATAGATGGAAGGTTATTATATGATTTTGGGAACATTCCCTAGCTTTGCCTTCAAACTTTGGGATGTCTGAAGGCAGCTTAGTTGGCATGGGTGGCCAAAAATATTGGTGATGGATGGGGTCATTTGTGAATATATCCAGGTTAGGAAAGTTCAAATGAGCCATGAATGGAAAATTTGACCCCAAGTTAATGTGAGATGGGGCTGCAATGGGAGTGGGGTTTGCAGGTGCATAATGCATCTGCATGGCTAGGAGTGCTTGTGGTGGTACCATGGTGGATGGGCCACTGCCCCCAAGTGTTGTGGGAGGGATGGTATGGGTGGCTGGGGCATTGCCCCTTTGCATGGTGGTAGGGGCAATGTAGGTGGTTGGTGCACTGCCCCCCTATATGTCCGGTGGGACAATGTGTGTGGACGGGCCACTGCCCCCATGTGTGGCCACTGAAACAACTTGGATGGCCACTATGGGTGGTGGTAGTTGACTAATCACAGTTTGCATGACTATGCTTGGACCAATTGCCACATTGTGGGTGACTGGTTGTGATGTGGACATGGGTCCACTTGCTAAGGTTAGACCAAAATATGGATCTAGGTTTGCAAAATCCATGAGGCTAGATGGTGCGGTGTGGAGGTTTGGTTCAGAATGATATGGGTCTGAATCAGAATCAGAGGCTATATGGCCCTTTGATGGTGTAGGATATCATTGAGAACAGCTACGACAGTGCTAACTGAGTGTTCCAAATAGTGGTGGTTCGCCTTTTAGGCGTGAGGAAGATCATCGAGGATCAATTGTGTTTGCCTGTGTGAAGGAAACTGGTGGGTATGAAATTTGGACCCCAGTTTCAATGGCTTCCTACTGGCTGAAGGTTGTCTCTCAGCCACCAAGACTGCCAGAAGATAGCGCTTGGCTTATTCCTCATGGGTAACTCTACTCAATCGAAAGGGGTCGTTTCCCATTTCGCTTGGAAATTTCTCTCAGCGGCCAGCTACTTTGGGGTTCCTGTGGTACTCCTCACAATGAGTTTCTGGGAAAATCCCAAGTACTTCCCATAGTTGTGGTAGTCAGGAACTTGTGTCCTCAAATACTATAGAGTTGATTGAACTTAGTGTAAATTTGGTAACTTTTAAGGCTCACTCAGCATCATGAACTGAGTTGGGTTAATTATGTGGTATGGTGTGTTGGTTTGCTTGCTTGTTCTGGTATTTGGTTTATAATATGGTTTATGAATTCATGGTAGAGTTCATGTCATGGTTTTGAATGCAAATGTAAACATAAAATTGTAAGCAAATATTGTGATTAACCCTGAATTGTTGTCCTAACTAAGTGTCTACCTCTCAGTGGTACTCTTCTTCAACCAAGAGAAGGTGACAGGCTCTCAATACAATGGGACTAAGCCCATCTATAGATCCTCAGGTCACCTCCCAAGTGCTAGGTTGGTCAAGCAGGGAGGATGCTTAGCACCATGAGAAGCCCTCCTTCTCTACCCCCCGTACCTTCCAGGTCACCTGGTTTTAATGGTTTAGGACAAATGCCACTGAGTGCCTAGATATATACGAGCTTTTCCCTTCGTCGTATCCTAGAATACCTCGGAGGGTGATGAATGGGTAGAGGAGGAAGGGGGTAGCAAGATGGTTAATTTTATTTTAATTTTAGTTAGGCTAATTCATTTTATTGAACCTTAGTGATTGGATTAGCATATACACATTGTTCATTGATTTGTTTGCAAAAAATGAAAAATGAAATAAACAGAGACCTATAATGGTGGACAAAAGTGGCTGGGCCACACTAACAGTCCTATAAAACTAAAAATTACTGCTAATTAAACTGAAAAACAACTTTTGTGTGACAGGTCGCACATTTCTGACTAAATCTCGCGAGGGGGCTGCGATATTTTTCCAGAAATGAGCGAGGGGGTCATAAAAAATGCCAAAATAGCTGTAAATTGAGCTCCTGGGCTGAAGTTGTGCTTGACTAAGGATTAAGTGCACCCTAGGCACACCTGTTTGCCAATTAAGTGTGCCTTCCTGCATCTTTTTCCCCGATAAGAGCGACCTGCTCCAGAAAGGGGTGTTTTTGGTGCTGCAGGGTCAGATCTAGCCTACAGTAACCGGTACTGGGTCAGTTTAACTCAGCTTGGCCTATGAAAGGATTCAACACTAAAAGAAAAAAAGGAATAAAGAAAATCTAAGCAGATCTAACAGAACATTTTTGAAAACTAGGGTAAAAACTGAAAAAGTTGAAAAACTTTGAAATTTTTGCCCAGGGATCCTACAGGATCGACCCAGGAGAGTTGCCAAAGATGTAGTGAGAATTTATCCTCACTACAGGGGTAAAAATGTCTCCCTTATTCCTATAGGGCACAAGGGTAGGTTTCTACCCTTAGAAAACAGTAAAAAATGGAATGTAAAATGGTAAAAAACAAGCTGCGAATTGAAACTAAGCTAAACTACACTAGAACGAGTAAATGGCAGTTATTCTAAACTAAATCTAAGAGCAAATTATAGGAAAAATAAAAGAGAATCAATGATGGAGTATTGGTGAACCCCTATGCACACAGTGGGTTAGAATTCCGCCTCCAATACCTACAAAAATAAACCTATACTACTTTGAAAACAACATGTAAAAGATGTTAATGGCAAACCTGCAACTAGAAATATTGGTTAGAAAATCAAACAAGTAAACAAACATGCATAAACAAAAGCTATACCTCACTTGGGTGGAAATGGGCCACCATGCCCTAGCTCATGGGAGCACCTCTCTCTTGGTTGGGGAGCAATGGCTTGGAGAAATGGAGATGGAGGAGAGGGAGAGTGGGTGGTTTGAGAGCAAGAGGTCTCAAAGCATCCACGGGTAGCATAACAAATATGCAAATGATGATTGTTTTGAAAGTGACCCCCCACCCTCCTTTTATAGTTTTTCCAAGGGATTTTAGGGTTTTAAGCCCTTGGTTAGGGCTTTAGCCCCTTTTTGGGCCTTTATCCCCTTCTGCCCTAACTTTAGCCCCTTTTAGGGTTTTAGCCCCTTTTTGAGGGCTTTAGCTCCTAGGGGGCTATTTTGGGCTCTTTTTTGGGGGTTTTATCCCTTTTCTTCATCCTTGGGCTCTTTTGGAGGTGTGGGGGTCAAATGGAAGGTCTTATGGAGTGAAATGAGTGTTGTGAGATGGTGTCCTTGGGTGGTGTAGGCCATTGAGAGCTGTGTGGAGGATTTTTGGGTTAACATTCATGACGGGGAGCTCTTGTCAACTTGGAAGGTACCAGTAGGGGAGGTGAACTTCTAAGTGTTCAGAACTATATTGACACTTGCTGCATGCCTGGAACTCAGAAAAGGGGAACTTGCATCCCTATTGTACATATCCGTAGATTTCGATTACATGTGGTATTAATCACAGTAGTAAGGGTTGTAGGATCATCATCACTCCATCTAACAACTCGAAACCAAATGAGAAATGCGGTGGAATGCCTACATGGAGCTTTATTTGAATGGTGCTCGAGACTAATCTTGATAATGAAGAAGCAACTCTCTGACTGCAAGAGAGGTCAATGTAAGAAATTTTTCTATTCTAGCATATTTTTCTTTGATATATTTCCTACCCTTAGCCTTGCAGTACCTCTACTAGTGTTCTCTCCCCGTCAACCTAGACTAAGTAGGTGGGGAGAAATTTATATCTCCCAGGGTAGCGATGGTTCGGTTCAGAGTGTCTATGAGGATGACTTCTACTTATGGTGGGAACAGAAGCTACCAGCATTGGAATAGTTTCCATATGCTAGGATGGAACCCCAGGGTAACAATGACCTTGTCCTCCCTCCTGGAGGAGCATGGGGAGCATTAGGTATTTTGGTTTTTCAAGCTTTTAAATTTTTATCAAATTTTAATCATAAAACATATATACATATGTATAAAGTTTTTAATCGTTTTAATGTTTAAAATGCATATATTGGACCAGTCTCCCCTAATGGGCATCCTCGTATGTATGTGAAACCAGTGGTAGGGGAGGATCATGGTTTGATCAGGGTTCTTGAGGGGAAGATAGAAAGGATTACCCAAAGGGTCCCTACTTTACGCATTGAGAAGATCCCTATCATTATGCAGGAACTAGTGGTTGGTATCCCACCTGTTAACCCAAAAAATCCCTCACTCAGCTCTACATGGGCTACACCACCCAAGGACACCCATGCACGACCCTCATTTGACCACATTTGACCCCCACACCCTCAAGAAGGCTTAAATACATGAGAAAGGGCTTAAAAACCCCTTTTTGTGGGCTTTTAGCCCCTTTCGCTTAATCTTTTGCTCTTTTGACCGCAGGGATAACATTGGCAGGTGTAGTTATCCCTTGCAGATCAATGGTGTTGATTGTAGGGATAATGTTGGTGGGTGTCATTAGCCTTTATGGATCGTGATAAGTCAGTTGGTCAACCATCACAATTTTCTCTTCATGGGGGAACATCATGAGACAGAAAATAGTTGATGCTATGACTCTCATGGTGTACATATAAATTGTTTCAAGGAGAAGGTTATAGTCCAACTAAGCATTGAAAACCTCTATGTCAATCAGTATTATTTTCCTAGCTAATGTGATGGGGACGTGGGGGAGGATTCCTTGGGCTTTAGTGTGATGACCATCACAATCCCACAGAGTTGTAGAGGATGGTTACAAAATTGGGGATCCAAGCTTCTGTCAGATTATGGTAGACATAATGCATGTGGATGCCCCTTTGTCCACTATGCACTGGTGTATGACCAAATTCCAGATAGACACTGGGATTTGGAAGGAAATGGTTGATGGCATATGTGGTTCTCCATTCTCCATGTCGAATTTGATCAACTTGGAGTTAGAGGGCTCCACAACACCAATGGTGGCTAGTAACGCTTTCTGCTGCATTGGGGTAGTTTTGAGTACCTCAAGAGCAAACATGGTAATAGGTGTTTGGGCCAAATCATCTACGATGTTGTAGTTGACAACAACTCTAGCCATGGCATTTTTGGAAACCCAGCATATGGGGGGGTAACTGAAGAGGTGCATTGGCTATTTTAGACATAGATACTGTTGATGTGTCAACAGGTTCGATGTTGGATCCATACTGATTCCGTCTAGTTTGTAAATTGACCTCTTTAGTGGTCATAGCTAGCAGGTGGTGGACACTTGTTTCTACCATGGGAGGTGCCCCCAGAGAGTTGGGGTTGGGTTGGGGAGGGGGTGTAGTTGCCACCAATCCTTGGACTAGTAATGGGTTTTGGAGCACCATAGAAGGAGGTCCTGGGGGTGTCGGGTTGGGTTGGGCTTAGTCTGTTGTATTGGTGGCATGTTGAAACTTGTTTCTAATGGCCTGTTTAGCATGACCCATGAAGGGACACTCGTATGTGTAGTGCCCATATACCTCACATAGTGTGCATGGTTGGTTTGTATGCAACGGAGCATTGCATGTTGGTGCATTTGGTTGTTGAGGATTTTGGGATGACCAGTTTGCTACAACATTGTTGGGAGGATTTGGTTGTTGATCGCCTCCCTATGGTTGGTTGTTTCCTTGGTTCTGGGCTCGGTAATTTTTGGCTTTCCCTTGTTGGATATTGGGGGATGGCTATTTGGGAATGTTTTTCTGTGCAAACACCTGTCCCAACGGAGTAGGGGCAGGGGCTTGAACAGCTTGCACCAGTGGTGAATAGTATCCTTGGGTGGGTTCCAGTACCACAAATGTGGGAATTTTTCCTCTGGGAGTTATCTGGGCTCCTCTCCAATCCACACAATTCCCTTCCTCTTTCCTCCACTCGGTGTTATGAGTAAGCCAGTAATGGCCACCTTAAACCTACCCAACTTTACATTGGGAATTCCCGTGTAGTACCTTGATCCACTGGGCCAACCACCAATACCCCAAGTATTCTTCACCCCTGGGAAACCCATTGCGGTCGAGTCTCATCCTCCACCCAGCCCACAAAAACCAACCACCACACCTGCACCCGCACTGCCCCACCCAAAAAGGGCCAATGGAAACAACGTGAAAGCTACCGCTAAACCTCGACAAATCCTGCCTTGTGCCATCTATGAAGAATAGGGCCATCCAACTCAAAACTTCCCTAAGATTACCATAATCCACGCACATTTGGATGCCATGGATACAATGGAAAACCTCCCCGTGGTTGAACTTCCAAGTGGGACAATAGTGAGAAATAAGTCATTGAGAACAAACCATGCTTGCACCCTCTGTAGTTTGTATGGACACTATTCTCACCACTTCCAAGACTTGTCTGAGTTTCAAATGGCTCTAGACAACCTTCGACAACATTCCATTGAATCTGAGATCACTTTGATTGAAGAGGTTCACCCCCCACCTCTTTCTTTGGACACCATGTCCATTTACATGATGTCCTCTACCAACCCTCTTGCCTCCACCACCACCAACAGTCCATCAGACCTATCTCTTCCATTGTTTCTGCAATCACAGCTCCATCCTTAGCCACAACCTCATTCACAACCTCAACCTTAGTTACAAGGGAAACAATGGGGTTCACTCCCGATCAACATGATCCTTTTCCTTTTTCTTTTTCTTTTCCTTTTCCTTTTCCTTTTCCTTTTCCTACCATTTGGGATCGTGAGTAAATCTATCTTGGCAACCTGCAATCTATAGGATTTCACACTGGGAGATCCTATGTGGTACCTTGAACCACCTACCCTACCTTTAAGGCCCCAAGATATTTTGACTCATGTCCATCCAATTGAGATGATGTTGCACCTACATCCAGTTCCATCAAAGACTCTTCCTGTCTCCAGGCCTACCCCTCTTCCTCCAACAGAAACTGGGGAAAAGGCCAAAAAAACCACAACCAATACCATTTTCATGATCTCTAGCACCAGTTTCCCTTCCATCTCATTGGCTATGGAAGATCCACCTGATCTATCCCGAAACCACTTATGCGATGATAGAGATATATGTAAGATTTCCTTCGGTTTTACCCCATTCCCTTTAAACCATAGTGTGGAATCGGTTCTTCCCATAAAAGACTAGATTTTGTCATCCTGCCTTGCCAATGACCTTCATCTCAACAAGGGGGAATACCTCTTCATTGAATCAAATGGTAAACTCTTAAAGAAGCCACGTAATGGGCTCCACCTCAAGAGAGTGTATGCCTAATATAAGCACTATGAGTTCCTTATAGCATAGTTTTTTCCCTTTTTTGTTTTGCAATGTTTTTACCACAAATCAAAGACCTTCATTTGGGGGCATCATCATTAGTTGCTAATTCAGAGTCACCCAAAGCCTATTCAAGACACCCCTCACATATCTAGGCTCAAATTTACATCTTTTATTTTATAATAAGACCATCATCTCATGTTTAACAAGTAATTTTTAGGAGCACTCCCCGGAAGTTACCTCAATTTTTGAGCCACATCATGGTGATACAAGTGTTTGCAGACCTGTACTTGCATCACACTTTCCTACCGCCACTCATGCGGGTTCATGGGACACTACCCGTAAGGCACATCATTTTTTATTTTTTACATATAGTTTTCTACCCCATCCACCGCACCTTATGCAGATCTCTAGACCATCGTCCAAAAGACAGATCATTTCCTTTGCAGGAATTTGGAATATAACTACCTCCGGACTTACACTCACATCACATGTAGTCAATTTCATCCATCACAACTCACATATAGCTATCCTGACCTCTGTCCGAGAGCCACATCGGTTTGCATGCCTCTACCGCACCAATTCGCATGCCTCTACCACAATCTATCCCATGCATGTATTGGTATGGTTAAGAGCCACCTTCTCCATCCATACTGCATGGATGACCTTTGGACCATTGTCCAATGTCCTGACATATGGGCACTACCAGTGCCTTCTTAATTAGTTGACCATAGTAGAGTTTCTTTTGAGCTCTTTTCTGACTCCTAAAATAATGAAAATATTGTCGAGCATAGATGCTTCCTTTCTCGCTCGTTAAATTATAGGAAAGGGCATCTACATCATCTCATTTATCTCCTTTTGTGGACTATGTAGACCATCAAATTAAAAGGACCACCTTGGCACATTCAAGCCAAGATCATTCCCCTCTATATACTTTTATGCTTTCTCAGGCAGAGGGGCTGAACTTCACGAAAAAGCTCACCATGGGTTGTCATTAAGCTCTTTTCCAACCTATTCAGTAAGAAAAGATTACTGAGCAAACTTGGTTTCATTCATTCTCATAAAAGTATCTGAATGACCGTCTAGTTAGTATAGGTTTAACCTTTTTTGACCTGATTGGACTACCAATGGTAAAGAAGTCTCCCATCCCCTAAAGGATGGGGAGCTCTCCTATGTACACTTTTAACCTTTTTTGGGCACATGAGACTATCAATGAAAAAGAGCCCCCACTAGAGTCTTATGTGTGCTTTCAGACTCTATAAAATTGAAAGCACCATCGAGCATTTACTTTCTTGGGCTTGCCAAAAATCCACGAGATCGCACCACAACAGTGTCTATAGACACCACCCCATAGATAATAGTTTGGAAGCATCCCCACTTTGAGTAGCCTTTGTTCAGAGTACTCTACAATGTGTCTTCCTTGGATCCCATCAGTACCAAAAAGTGTCTACCTCCCCCAAGTATTTCCCATCTGCAGTGACATTCCCAGTATTACATCTATGATCCTATTCCCATGAGTCAGTTTCATTTGCTACCTAGTCCACCCTACCATCATACTCTGAACCAAGGAATTTTGAGTCTACTACACTCCCTCTACCCCTATTCAACTCTTTCCCTTAACCCCCCATTTAGTGGTTCAGTCCTCAGATTGTCTCACATATTTTGGTTATCTCCCCCGCGATTCTAGTTAAGGAAACACCATTGTCTTGACTAGGGGCAGGTCTCCCTCTATCGATGACAACACACATATTCCAGAGGATAGACCTAGAGGTCCCTGTATCTTGATTTCATTAACCTAATTGATGAGTTCCTTGGACCACTTGAGAGGCATCCTTAGTGCCTCTCGAGATGGTTGTTTATCACGTGCTTGACTCCAGCTACATCATCGCACCATTGAGATTCGTATAGGGTATTGGTCTGTGTAGTATTTGGTCGAAGACCCCAGATGTCACCTGACTCTAGCACATGGATGAGTCTATTTGAGGGACCCCAACAGGTTCATGTCCCTTGTGATTTCTGGGTTGTGTTGGAGATAGTGTTCAAAATCCCCAACAGTGCTTCTATATAGATTTATGATTGATGCAACATATTTGTACCATAGAGACTCTGACTCTCCATCAGTGAGTCCATACAGCTATGTACCATTCCAGATACAACAGGCCATCAGTCATGAAGATATAGCATTCCATGAGAATTCCATTTGTCTAATGTAGCAGTTCTTCATATCATTATTGTATTCTTCCTCTCATTGAGGCAACCACTATGTATCATCAGTTGTATATGATCAGATCTTGTATTATAAAGCACATATCACATTATTCTTTTGACATTGTTATCATCATGGGGATGCCTGCCTCATCCATATACATGTCACACATTATTTTTATCTCATCCATTGATGGGAACCATATTAATACTAAAACCAAAAGCCACCATGCCCCAACCCAGGAAGCACCACCTCTCCGCAGAAGATCCTATGATGTGCATCGGGCATATGATGAGCTCCTACCCTCACACATCAGGGGGCAATCTGTTAACCCAAAAAATCCCTCACTCATCTCTACATGGCCTACACCATTCAAGGACACCGATGCATGACCCTCATTCAACCCCATTTGACCCCCACACCCTCAAGAAGGCTTAAAAACGTGAGAAAGGGCTTAAAAACCCCTAAAAAGAGCCAAAATAGCTCTCATAGGGGATAACACCCCTAAAAGGATCTTAAGACCCCCAAAAGAGCTAAAGATTGAGCAAAAGGGGCTAAAAGCCCCAACCAGGGGCTCAAAACCCTAAAAATCTTGAGAAAAGGTATAAATAGAGGGGTGGGGGTAACTCTCAAAACATTTCTTCCTTGCATACTCTTTTGCTACCTGAGTGAGTGCCTTGAGACCATTTTGTCTCTCAATCTATTCACCCTCCCTCTCATCCATCCTCCCATTGAGCCATAGCTCCCCCATTCTCAAGAGAGGTGCTTCTCCAACCTAGGGTATGGTGGCCCATTTCCACCCATTGAAGGTATAATGTCTGTTTTGTATTGTTTGTTTTAGTTTTTTCTCACTTATCTTTGCTTGCAGGATTATGGCCTAACATGTTCTTGTAGGTGTCCATTGTTTGTTGGTAGGTTTTCTAACAAGTTGTATGCAGGGTATTGGATCTAAACCCATAGCAATAACCTTGTGTGCAGAGGGGTTTTATTTCATTTCATTTTCTGTTCTATTTCATTTTTCTTGCATCCACCACCATTAACCCTACCCTTCCGTCCTATAGATGGTAGGTAGCCATTCCTACCTTGTAGTAAGGGAGAAATCCCTGCTATACCACTTACCTAGATACGGCTTATGAGGAGGGTATACAGGGCAGTGCTTGTTTACATAGAGGCCGTGGAGGTTGCATCAGTTAAAGAAGTTGAAGATGCTCAGGAATAGGACGACCAGGATGACCAGGGTGACCAGGGTGGTCAATATTAGGTCTTAGGATCATTTTATGGATTATGATCCACTTTTTGTACATTTTTGTATATCTATACATCTATGATTGGATCTGAGGATCAAGAACTTGACCTATCTATATGGACAAATATATATATATATATATTACCATTTTATTTACATGTTTTTTTGTGATGTATCTGTTGTATATTTTATGGAATGTGTGTCAAATACCAATCTAAGATATAATTCGCTTATACATCAGTTAATGAATTTGGATTTCTTGGAATGTGATTGAATGTAATAAAATCAAAATTTCTTTTCAATAACCTAACTTGCAAGAACTAATGTAATAAAATAGGGTTTCGCACCTGATAAGCTCGATTGAGCTGGGAAACCACCAATTGAGAGTCAAGTCTGACTTCTAGCTAGGTGATACCATGTGACAATGAATCCCATAAAAAATAATTACGGCCCTATATTCAGCCACATTATTGGTAGCAGGACCGAGGAAAGCGCCTCCAGAGGCAACTAGTTGTCATGAGAGTGAGTAAATAACCCATGCGGTTGAACCCAGGTTGCAAGTGTGATGACTAACGTCATCTACAAAACCTAAAAACCACTTGAAATACATCTGTAACAACCAACATATGATATAAGAATATAATCTAGATATATATAGTACATAAAATTACCTACAATAAAAATACAAGAAAAAGTGCTAAGCCTAGGCATAGTACTTCTTCAGGTAGAGCCCATTTCTAGGCTCAGGCAGCTTATTCCCCTCGAAATCAATTAATTCATATGCCCCTTTCTTCATTACTTCCAACACAACATAGGGTCCTAACCACATAGACCTGAATTTTCATACCCCTAGGGATTCTTTGTCTTGGTCCCAGAGCAAGACAAGCTCCCCTTCAAAAAAAATCCTAGGTTTTACCGATTTATCATACTAATTTTTCACATTAGAGGAAATTTCAATTTAAAATGGGCCTTCCAAAAATAATCATAAATTCCATGTCATCATGGATTAGAAAATCAAAATGCTTTAAAATTCAAAAAGGGAGCACCTCTTAAACAATTTTTTAATATAAATTTGAGGATAGGTATAATAAAAAAAAACTACTTTTTTTGTTTGTATTTTTTACATATCCCCTTGTGTTTTTGCTCAAATTTTGATCAGGAGAGATCATTGGATGCAGAATTAAATTGTGCATCCAACGAGTACCCACTCATCATACTTTTGACAGGCCCCGCTATTCCAAAAATAAGAAATACCTGAAAAAATGTGATGATGATGTCATCATGACATTTTTCCAGGCATTTCTTGTTTTTGGGGTAGAGGGGCCCATCAAAAGCATTGTGAGTGGGTACTCATTGGATGTGGAATTTAATTCCGCATCCAATGAGATCTCCCAATCATAATTTGAGTAAACAGACAGGGAGATATGTCGAAAATATGAACCAAAAAAGTAGTTTTTCTTTTCTTCCTCCAAAATTAATAAATATTATTTTATTATTTTAACTATTATTTTATTAATTTTCCTTAGGAGGCCCATTTTGAGTTGAAATTTCCTCTAATGCCCTATTTTTGTGAGCCTTGTTTGCAATCAGCACATCTCTATGCAACTCATCTAAATTTTCTAAGTGTAGAAAACGTTATTCCTACTCAGTCGTATTAGGTAACACATGAATGGAAATTTTTAAAGATGGGATTTCGCATTCAATCGAGGTTATTGCTTCCACTCTGTGAACGAGTTGGAAAGGTGAGAACACCCTGGAAGTTTTCACATTGGTTTGATAAGCCCAAAGTGCAATATATAGCATGATGTGCCAATTTGACCGAGTTGCGTTAATAGTACACTTAAGAATAGTCTTCAAGGTCTTACTGACTGCCTTGACTTGACCATACTCCTGTAGGTAGAAAGAGTAAGAATGTTCTTGTCTAAACCCTAGCATAGTATCCAACTCAGTTATCATGTTTTTTTGGAAGTGACTACCATGGTTAGTGACAATATCTTTAGGAATATCGAAACGTGCGATAATCTGGTTAAAAATGAAAAAGATGTAGTTTTCCCATTAGCCTTATAGGTGGGCATTTCCTCTGGCCACTTCGTGAAGTAATCTACAGAGACAATGATATGTTTGTGCCCCCTAGTAAAAACTGGTTTGCATGTTATGTAATCTATCCCCCATTTGGTGAAAGGTCCCACTGTGATGACTGGAAATAACGGAGCAGGAAGTGATTGCATCTTTCTGGTGTAAAGATGACAAGGATGACAACACTTCACAGCTTCCACACAATCTTTGAAGATCATGGGCCAGAAATAACTGGCATGTAAAATATCTAGTGTTGTTGGTAATTTCGATAAATTACCCCCACATGCTCCGCTATGGGCATCCTTTAAGACAATCTCGGCCTCTTCGTGGGTGAGGAACTAATGCAAAACAAAGTCTACCCCTCTTCTATATAAAGTATCTCTGATGATGAGGTTGTTTTTCGCATGTGTATGTAAATTGCATCGCTCTTCTTGTGAAAAGATTCTAGGACACTTTAGAGTCTATAGATAGAAAGTATATCCCTATACCATGGGTTACAGGTGGAAATCAAGGAAATGTGCTCATCTCGGATTGAATCTTCTTCAATTGCTATATCTTCTTCAACTGGAAATTCTGCAATGAGCTCTGCAAAAACTAAGGATTTTTTGGATTTGGCGGATTGAAAATCCAAGTCAAACTCCTTGAGAATGACTATCCATTTGTTAAATTTTCCTCCAACTATGCATTGATACAATACATATTGGAGAGCATTGACATCCACCACTACTAATGTAGTCCTCAGTAAGATATAGTGACGTAACCTCTGAATAACATACATAGCTTCTAAGCCCAAATTTTTGACGTGGGAGTACCTAATTTTAGCACCATCTAAAGCACAACTAAGATAGTAGACAACATGATCTTGGAGCTTATTATCCTCTTGGACTAGAACTACCCCAATGGTCGACTTGGATGCAGCCCGATACAATATACAATCACGAGAGTAATCTAGCGGGTGCAAAAAGGTGCCGACAACAAAGCTTTCTTTAATTCCTTGAACGCAATTTGTATGGCCTCATCCCATACAAATGGGGTGTCATGTTTCAATAGGTGCATGAAAAATTTAGTGATCTTGGCATAATTCATGATAAAACATCGAAGAAAGTTAGACTTGCCTTGTAGGCTCTGAATTTTCCTGATAGAATGAGGAGGAGGAAGATTTACTATGGCCTCAACTTTCAAAGGATCCACCTGAATACCTTTGTTAGAAACAATTAACCCAAGTAGCCTACCTGACACTACACAGAAAACACACTTGTGGGGATTCAACCGAATTTTATAATGTTTGCATCGTTCAAATATTAAGTGCAAGTTATCTGGGTGATCGATCCTCTTACAAGAATGTGCTGACAGATCATCAAGGTAGGTTTTGACAATATAATTAATGTCATGAAAGGAAAAATTAATTGCGCGATGAAAGGTATCCCATGCATTTTTCAATCCAAAAGGAATTTTCTTGTATGCAAATTTACACCAAGGACAAATGAAAGTTGTTTTATGTTGGCCTTCTGGCCTGATTGAATTTGATTATACCTGGAGAAACCATCGATAAAAGAAAAAACTTCACTTTCTGCACAAGCATCAATGATTTTATCTATGAATGGTGTGGGGTAGTTATCCTTTGGGTAGGCTTCATTTAAATCATGAAAGTTAGTATAGACATGTATCGTCCCTTACTTTTTATCAATAGGAACAGGGTTGGAGACACATTCCATCAGAGCTATCGGGTAAATAAAACCAGCTTTCAACAGTTTTTCAACTTCAGCCTTAACGGCTACCGCTTTACATGGATTGGTAGGTCTAATTTTTTGTCGAACTGGTTTGGCATCAGGATAGGTTCAGATTTCTTGTTTGACTGTCGATGGATCTATGCCTCAAATCTCCTCATATGACCAGGAAAACATGTCGCAGAATTCCTTAAATAAGGTCATATAGATAGAAATATCCTCTAGAGAGAATTTTGCACCAATATATACATTTTCCACAATGTTGGGATTTGCAGAGATGTTGATAGGAATAATAACGAAAATATTTTCTATATTCCCCTTGAAAAATATCCCCTCCATTGGTAAGGGATTCATTGGTATATCATCATCACCTGCCAGTCTCACATGAAACTCTTGATTTTCAATCCTTCTTAACTATGGAAGGAAGTAGGAACTATGATAAAGATCTTCGTAGATCTTATCATATCTACACATAGCTTTCAAAATGTCTTTGTTAGATTGAAACACCATATCTAAGCAATCATCAAAATGAAAATATTTTTCTTCCCAAGAAGGAAGATAGGCTTCTTTCAGAATTGTTTTCGCCTTTCACACACCTGGGTCACATGGAAGAAATCTTCAAGCCACTCCGTGTGTCCTTCAGGGCAAGTCTTATGTAACACCCCAGTTTTGACCCCGTTTGCATGATGTATATAATGTAATTAATCATGGTGAGGAGCTAAAGGCAAAAGCCCCACCATCGATTTGGTTGTGTATGTTTGGGAAATAGGGATAGTTGTCGATGGTATATTGCGCTATCCGGCACATTATAGTTTGGCATCATGTAAATATGCACATCCATTAAAATAAACCTATAGCCAGCTACGACGGTACAATATTAAAATGAAAAGGGCATGATTTTCCTAAGGATAAGGGGGAGGGGGAAATTGTCTAACCGTGGGAGCCATTGGGAAAGTGCCATGTGTCAACCACCTTCTTGTCTCTTTCAGCCACCAAGTCGTTTGGGGAAGGCATTAGTTGAGAGCAGTTACTGCTTTAGGAAATGTGGGCATGGGGGGGGCGCGTCAGTATGGTAAGATACTGTTAGCTCTCATGGTATGCATACCTAGTGGAAGAAGCCATCATTTCCCTCACGCAAGCAGTTGGCCTGGTCTTCACCTTCACGATTGTGGTATGGGGAATTCCATTCTCACATAGAGAGAGATGTTCTATTTTCCTCACACACAGTTTTCCCATCATTTTTCCTCATGCACCAGTCGAGGTTCTCCTTTGGTTTTGTGCATGCAACGAGCTAGAAGAGTAGCCTCAAGGGCATGATTTCTGTTGTGTAAATAGCTATGGTTTTCATCCACGATTTTGTCTTGTTGTTGGTTTAACCCATGATTTGGGTTGCTGTCATCCTTCCCATGATTTTTGGATGCTGTTGAGAATCCGATTTCTTCTTCCATTTCGGACTGCGTGTGTTTTATTCTTCCATTTTTGGACTATGTCTTTTCCCCTTGCCCACAGGTTGAGAGTTCGTTCTCTCCCCTTTTCTGCCTGTGTAAGTTATCCAGCCATTACATTGAAGAGTGGGCTCATGGATGTTGGTTGGATATTGATTTGCACACTCGTTAGATGATTTTTCCCTTTGTCCACGCTGGGAGTTTGGCTTCTCCCCTGTTTTGGGATTGTGTAAGGTTGCCATAGTTTTCCTTGTGAGTTTGGGCTGTCGATTCACCCTGGTTTTGGGTTTCTTCTTGGTTGTTGAGGTGGAATATGTCTTTTGGGGATTGTTGCTGAGTTGTTTTGGCCACACTAGGGCCAAGAAAAACTCTGTAGCATGTTTTGACTTGGACTGTGTTTCGCCTTTTGTTTGGGATTGTCACCCGGTTGTCTTTTCCTTCTTCACAGAGCTGTGAATGGATTCTTTTGCTGCAGTATGTAGTGGTTGGTATTCAAACTATTGAGAGTGGGATTATAGGTTGGGTATGCTTGAGAAGACTGGTGTTGAGGCCACCAGCATAGCATTTAGCCTTTCCTGGCTCCTTGACGACCTGGTAAACCCTACTGTGTGTGGGTTTGGATGATTGTGTACCTTGGCTATGTGTAAGCCTGCATTGACCCTTATTCCTTGAGGAATCATGCCCAGCTCAGGGGTGGCAGTGTTGCTAAGAGATTGATTAGCACGCTGGACTATGGTTGGGTGGAACATTGTAGCGATGTAGCTGGTTGCGGGGCGAGTTCTTCATTAAAAAGATAAGTACTCCTGACTATTCCATCTCTCCAATTATATCTACTGTTTCATGAGAAATGATGAACATGTTGAATGCTGGAATGTATATGTTTGCTTCCGATGAATGTTGAGTAACTATGTATCCTTGTATGTTATATGCATCTTAGTATGTATTATGTTAAGCTTTTTAATATCAGCATTTATCCCTGTTCGTGTTCATGGGGCTGTTTTCCCGTTTGTTGGTGTTAGTAGTGTCCTCTTGCCCAGTCGGAGGGTCGGGGATGTTACATCTTGAGTCAAGGCTGTCACCTTGTTCTTGACTCCTCTGTTCAGGCTAACTCCTAATGAAGCTAAGGGGGGTAGAGCCTATTTAATTACTAAGGCTAATTACTTAGTGTGATGGTGTTATATTGATTAAGTTGTTTAGGAGTTTTGAAATTGACTAGTGGAAACAAGAGATAACAAGATGCAAGATTTTAAGCAGATAAGCACAATAATGACACCCAATAT
>LPNX010262641.1:0-13393 GCA_001517045.1 Pseudotsuga menziesii
CCAAGTCCTTAGCCATTTACTTCATTAACTTGCCCTAGTTTAAGAAAAATATCTCCTTGTCCAAGTCCAAATTGAAGAAAACCTTGTGTAATCCAAGAAGTTTCTCCATACATATTTAACCTTCTCCATAGATTCATCCTTATCAATTATTTTTAAACTCCAAGTCTATCCTCCTTAGTGGATTAGCTTTCATTCGTTTTAAATTGTGCCAATATTTTTTGTTCTCCTAAATCTACAGATTTAGGAAATTAATCGCATGCTTACTAGGTTTCAGTGGGGTCTTGGCCTTGATCTCCTCACCTGAAAAAAAGTACAATAACATTAAACCATTACAAGATATTTAGGGCATATAAGAGGGGTTTTACACTCCACATTCCATAATCAATCAACTAAATCGACACAAAAAAGGATTGAACAAATCAAGCTATCGTAGTAATTGTGGGCGGGATCAACACATGCATTGTTAATTATTACGGACAAGATCTAAATAAACCATTTATACAGAGTCCATTAACAAAGGCAAAATGCAATATTTAACCCACATAGCAAAAAAATACCGCGGTAATAAATCAACACATACGCAGTAAGCGTAATAACCATTTCAATTGCCATTTCAAGTTTTACACATTTGCGCCATGGGATTTGGCATCATTGCAAGCAATTATGCTGCCCATGCATAAAATACTCAATCCATAATACAATTTACATAAACAAAATTAAATACACGGATCGTGTGGGAGCACAAGTTTGCTCTACGACCAACAATGCCATCACTAATACTTAAAAACCTAACTCTTGTAACCCATGCGCTAAGGAAAATCAAAACCCCACAAAGAGTCCCCAAGCCAAACGATGAAAAAAAAATGTAAATAGGTCGAGAGACAACAAGCATAGGGTTGTTTGGCAAGGCTTACCTTACACCTTGGCACCACCATCAAACCAAACAATAGAGCTTGAGCTAAGCTTCTCTTCGCCAACCCTTGGAACCTACAAAACAACTAAGCGAAACAAGGATAAGAGGTATGGACTGGTTACAAGCAAAAATATAAACACCAACTCTTGTCACAAGACCAACAAAGAATACCTTTGTTAAAACTAGTAGTCGTTTCCATGTTTTTCCCCTGCAGAGAGCCAAGACCAAACCCCAAACAACCAAGAAAGCCAACATGAGCCACGCCCTAAGCTTAGGCTACCACGAAAACCAAGGTGCAATAATGGAACCCATTGGTATCATATCAAAGACAAAACCTAGTTTTCCATAGTTTGGTATCGTCACATTAACATCAGTCTCCATCCCCAACATATATGGTTCAACCATATGGTATATTCGCCACCCCAAAATTTAAACATAGCAAGTTCAATTTATTTACTAATGTTCATCAAGTGTTCTACATCCTAGTTTAATTCATGTATTAGTTACTAATAAAACTAATTTCTGTGGGTTCATAAACGATATCGAACTATGTGGGTTCATAAACCCAAGTTGCATGCCTCTATAAAAAAAACCAAAACATATATACCTAAACAGTAACCAAATCACATAACTCCCCAAGTCATCCCGTATAACGACTTAAACAGTAGATAAAAGCATACATAGAAATCTTTTCCATTTTAATAAACCATATCGAATTCTCTACACAATTCTAATAATTACAATGGGAACAGGAATCGAATCCTATGGGCATACAACCCCAACTCACATCTATAATTAAAAATTATAATATACATAGTAAGGGATTGAACAAATCAAGCTATCGCAACAATCGTGGGAGGGCTCATGCCATACATGGCATGGCCTCAAACCATGCACTGTCAATTACTACCATAAAGATCTAATTAAACCACTTAAATATACAGTCCATAAACAAATGAAAAATGCCATATTTAACCCACATAGCAAACAAATAGGGTGGAAATAATCCAACACATACACAGTAAGCACATTAACCATTGCAATTTTCCTAAACACACAATATATATATTTACACAGTAATGCAATTATTGCAGTTAATTTTTACACAGTCGTGCTATGGGCTTTGGAACCATTGCAAGCAATGGTGCTTCCTAGGCATGAAAGCCCCAAATCCCAAAATAAAAATTACCATAACAAATAATTACGCCAATCCTGTAATATATTCGCTCAACGGCTTAAAATCCTTAACAAATATTTAAAAATCCAAGTCTATCTACATAGGCCCAAAGGCTCATCAAACCCCATAGAGAATCCCCAAACCAAATGACTCAAATAAAATGTAGACATGCCGAGAGACAACAATCATAGGATTTTCTCGCAAGTCTTACCTTACACCTTGGGCACAACCTTCAAACCAACAACAGCGCTTGGGCCACGCCACTCTTCAGACATAGAAAAAAATGAAATGCAGGCTTAAAACCCAAAACGAAGCATACCTTCAAATCCTGGAGGTCGCCTCCATTTTTCCCTTGTGTAGAGCCAAGACCAAACCCCAAAAAACCAAGCGAATGACAAGTCTATCGTGATCCAAGCCCTAAGCTTGCGCTTGCATGAAAACCCAGGTGCATTAATCGCACTAGTTGGTATCCACTTTCAAATCCAAAAACTACTTTTCTATAGTTTGATATCGTCACTTTAACATACAAGTCTCCCTTCCCATGCAAGGATTAAACCCCATTAACATATCATTCAACCATATGGTATATTTCTCGACCCTAAAACATATCACAAGGTTTAAAATATTACAAGGTTATGTTTAATGTATAGTCCATATATGATATGCACTAATCCAATGTCAAGCCACAAGGCATAAGTATTAAAGGTAACCTGTAAACCATAGGCTTGAAGCCTTAGTACAATATGTCTTCCCTAAGCTTAATGCTTAGTAAACATGGCATATGAAATATGCCATGTTAATAATTAAACTTTCAAAATAAAATCGAAGGTTTGGCTTTAAACCAAGTTCATAACCTCCAAAGAGAAAACATAGGTTATGTTAATATTGTTTATAAAATAAAGATAGAATGTTTGGCCATAGACAAAAAAAAAGATAAAAATTCCTCCAAGGTCGGTGACAAAGAAGTGGTCAATAGGTCACGAGTACAAGTAAGTACTCAAATCATAATGCTTCTGTATGTTTCTTTCTCCAATAAGCTCGGCAACAGTATGCTTCTAGGCCCGCATAACAGAATTTCACGGTTAGAAAATAATAAAATTTCCTCCAAGGTGTGCATCAATGAACAAGAAGAGCTAATCAGTTGGCAAGAAGAAAATATGAAGAACATTGTTCTAGAGCTACAAACAAAGGTTGGCTCGTTAGATGATGAAAGGGAATGATTGGATAAGAAAAATAGCGAGCAAAGCACTGAAGTAATTTTCCAAAAGTCCCAGTTGAATGAGTATAATGCGAAATTGTCTCACTTGAAAGATGAGATGGCGAAAAATGAGAGTGTTCTGGAGAAATATAGAACAGAAAAGGATGATTTGCAATGCGAGTTCAACGAATCCAAGGAAATTATTTAGAATTTGCTTGCCAAAACTAAAACAATGAAAAATAAATGAACAACTTTGAGCAAATATTGAATGAAGGAGTCGAAGAGCACCTAGAGCAGCATAAGGTGATGGAACATTCTCTTCCCCAACAAAATGAAATCCTACAAGAATAGGTGGACAACTTTGTGTGTTTTCTAGTTGAAGAGTTGGACACTGCTCTGCATTCTTTCAAGAAGGATGGAGAGTCTGATACGCTGGAAAAGGAAAAGACGAAGCCAAACCATGTGCATGAACTTGTGGCCTTTCTCAATTCCAAAGGCACAAAGCATGTCATAACCAAAACGTTGCCAATAGGAAGGATTCCCACAAATTATTACGAATCTCAATTTGCAGCAATTTTGGTTATATGGTAGTTTTAACATAGGGTATTTAATCTAGGCGATCAAATTAATATTTTTGGAATCACAATATCACCATTTTAAAGTAGGGTATTTAATTTAGGAGAGCAACTTAATATTGTTGAAATAGCAATTGTCAATAACAAATTTGATCAAAATTTGGCCAAAAAAGTTTTAGTCGTTTTTTTATCTAAGAGCTCGGGGAACGCTAAGAATTCTTGTATTCTGTTTTCCATTTATTTTAGTTGCAACTTGATTTTTAAAATTTTTATTTTAATTGAATTTTCTATTTTTTCTAATATATTTAATAATAAGTTTAATGTTATTTATTTGAAACGTTAATGGGCAATATTTCCTACTTATTATCTTACTTGCGGCTAAGTCAGGTCAGAGGACTCTCAAAATGTAAAATCATTTAATTCTTAGCACATAGGGTTATTTAATATCTTGATATTATAATCCATGGATATTATAACCAATTAATATATTATAAATCATGGTTATAGTATATTTTATGGTCAAAATGTGGTGGATAATTTTTAAATGGTAGTTTTTAGTGGTTGGATTTGGATAATGAGATGCTTCGAGGGTAATTAAATTCCTTGAATCCATTTATGTAATAAAAAATGTAATTTAGAGAGTAAAAATGATATTTTCAGCAATAAATCATGGTGCCAAATTCAAAACAAAATAGCTGAAAAAAATGCAAATCCTCTAAACTTTATTCCACTTAGAAAAATAAAGAATGCAAAACATAAAAATTTTGACCATGTTGGCCATGTAATTGTTAGTATTTGTGTAACATCCCTCTCACATACCATAGATATTTTGTAATTACAGATTTTATTGTACTTGTTTTCTCGAGATGAGCTCAAGGCCAAGGCCCCAACCGAAGAAAGCCTTGCAGCTTATATAAGTTAATTACCTAAGTGGAAAAATTAGGGTACGTAAAACAATGACACAACTTAACGAGGGGCCAACTAAACCCATAAGAGATCAAAGGGAAGAAGTAAAAGAGCCATAATGGATACCGTAGTCTTACGTATCGTTTGGGTTTTGGCAGTGTTAGAGATAAGGTCTACACCCACGAGGGATACCTGTTTCACTAAAACTTATCCCAACTGAGATACCATAACTAGGTGCTTAACCCTAATATGATTAAGCCTAGATAAAATAAGTTGCACTCATTTTAGCATCAGCATAGAAGAGTTAAGGAGTTAAAGTAAAAAGAGTTAAGATGAGGAGAAAAGCAACATAAGGAGCTAATTGTCAATGAACTATAGGTCATATTCTCCTTAAAAATAATAAAAAGGATAGCACCTTCAACATACCTCATTTGATAAAGACCATCCACCTAGGCTAATATATGGGTTGATGCACAATCATGGACTCCTTTAAAGACACTTTAGATGCCACATAATACTGGAATAAACGGAAAACTCTGAGTTTAGGTGACAATTAGGGGTACTTCCCTAATGTATTTGAAGATGAAGTAAAAAAAGAAAATATAGGAAATTGAATCAACTTTCATAATATATAGCCTTTATTTAGAGAAAATGTGTGTAAATTATTGTAAAATTAGTTTCCATGAAAGTGGGTTTTCAAATTTTTAGCACAACTTAACATATATGTTTGTGCGGGTGCAACAATATATGAGGTAAATGATGTCAATTTGGGATAAAATCTTGCATACATATAAAGGACATATGGGCCTAGTGCAACACTGTTTATTTAGAATTTTTCATGAAATATTTTTATTATTATTAATTATTGAAGTCACAAAATCTTGAAATGAAAACCTTATGTGTGGGTGCAACACTTTAGGGAAAAAAATTAATGAAATTCTTGATTTCTAAAGATAATATCATATAGATTGATCTTGTCTAGTGCACCTTATAGGTTTATTCAGAAATGGTGATGAAAATCAAAAGTTATATAACAAACAATCAATGTATCTATTTTCAAAAACTCACGTGTGTCATTTAGAAAAATAATTATAAATAAATAAAACGTAGTTTTGAAGGAAAAAATTACATATTCAAAATCGTAAGATCGTACTCTATAATATCCTAGATTTTCATAAAAAAATATTCTGTATGTCATAGCAAAACACACCATCTAAACTGAGCATATTGATAGAGTTCTAAAAGGAAAGCAATAGCCCGAGTTTATTTTTCCTAGACAATAGGTTCAATAGTCCGAAACTACTTCTGAACATAATCCCAAACCTTATTCCCATCGATTATTTTAATTTTAAAATAATGCATATGCATTATATCTTATTCATATTGCATACGCCATATAACACATATGCGATCTGATAAAGTTATAACGCATATGTGATTTTTCTTAACTAATTTGGTACAAGAGTTAAAAAGAGTAATGGCATCCTTATCCCATTATAATACCATTTAGACAACCCTATGATGGACAAAAATAATTCATCTTTTTAACGGTGAACGAAGCCATGGGTTTTCCATCCAAGAAAATAGGGCGGTGAACAAAGCCATGCGCTATACATCCAAGATAATAGGGCAGTGAACAAAGCCATGCACTATGAATCCAAGAAAATAGGGTGGTGAACGAAGGGATGCGCAGTGCATCCAAGAAAATAATAATTCCTCCCGTCCTTCAATCTATTCAGCTTCAAGGGAAAATTTACAAGATTAAAAGACAGATTGAAGATTTATTTATGTCAGCGCTGAAACGACATTATAAAGTCATGAGAATGATTGTTTGGTAGCTCTTTTGGATGTAAAAAATCCAGAACGAGTACCGATGGCTTAACGTACACTTTCACTGCAAACCACTAGTGATGATTCATTGATAGGTGATAGGTGACTTTAATCAACATTGTTCTAGTAATCGTGTTCTTTTAATTGTCATCCTCATCATAATCATAGTCATCATCCTCATCGTTCTCATCATCATCACCATCATTTTTCATCATCATTGTCATCATCATTACCATCATCATCCTCATCATCCTCCTCCTCCTCCTCCTCCTCCTCCTCCTCATCATCATCATGACCATCATCCTCCATCATCATCATCATCATTCTTCATCGTCACCATCATCATCGTCGTCATCATCATCATCATCACGATCATCATCCCCATCGTCACCATCGTCACCATCATCATCACCACCACCACCACCACCATCATCATCATCATCATCATCATCACCACCCTCATCCTCATCATCATCACCATCATCATCCTCCTCATCATCATCATCATCATCATGTAATGTCCCTCTTAACCCCTGGATGCCAATAAGTGCTGAAAGGGGATAATTTTTTTCTTTTCCTTTTATTACTATAAGAGGTCCCACTTGCTAGCGGAAAACATTACAAAATGTTTCTTAAGATTAAAATAATATAAGCTTAAACTATCGGGCGAGGTCCTTGTTGCAATGTTTCCAGTCCATACTCATAGTTCAACCACCTACCCTATTAATTTATTGAATCAATTGTCCATCATTGAATTAAACTGTTCACATCAAATAAGAGAGCTTCCTTTGTATTTAGAATGCTGTTTGTGAACATCTCCACTATTTCCATCATCAATTTATCATCATTACCAGGAAGAGGGATTAAATTAGTAGAACATCCAGAGGAGAGGAAAAAACACATACACACAATGTAGAATACCTCTGCGTATCCTTAATACATTAAGGAATGGGTTTGCTAAAAGTATGTCTGCAGATATACTATTATTAACAACTTCCACTAACAAGCCAATATATCACATCATCATCATGAAGAAAGAAGTAAACATGCAGAACATGATAACATAAAAGACAAGCATATTCACGTGGTTCACCTCGTCCACGAGGCTACGTCCACCAAATTCTCAGGCCATGTAATAATTAATCAAAATAACAGATTACAATTTGAAGCAACCTTGTTGCCGTCTTTTCTATGGAACTTCATAGATCAATTCTGATGTATTCCACCTATATCTGCTCTAACTAATACACTTTGGCTTAGCATTTCCATCGTATCCGAAAACACGCAACCCAACCTGGTGCATTCTTTAATACATGGATCTCTTAAACACAAATGATACATTTCAGAATACGTTTCTGTCAAAACGGGTAAATCGCCGGTGGCATTCCAATGTATGGTTACATAATAAAAATGTGCAGAAGGTCGTGGCACCCCCTTTGATAAGGGCTTTTATCATGTCACTCTTCGCTGAAGGAGTTGCTACATAAATAAATTCAAATGTTCAAGTGGAAAACATTCAATAGATGGAGTGGAGAACAGTTTCATCATTCCAGAATTCTTATCTAGACATTTTAAAACAGACTATAGATGAAACCCATCTTTCACAGAGGTCACTTGGCAATCATAGGATATGATATAAAGGTCCACCACCCAGAACAAATATCAAATCGCAGGCCTGGAAATAAAACACCCTCAAAACTAAAAATCAGACTCTTTGGAAGCTCTAATCTATCCGAGGCATAATCCTTTACCCAAAATCATGCGACTTGCAAAAATAGATAGGCAGCTAGGAAACAACGCCATAAGTTTTCCTAAATCGCTTATCAAGAAACCCCAATGATTACCAGAAAACGACTATAAAACAAAATAAGGCACGGGCTGAGAGATGTAACCACTTGGAAAAATCATTTAAAAAGGGGTCGTCCTGGCAAAACGCTTCTAGGATTTTCCCCCGTGGACTATACCATTTATCATAGGAGTCATTCACCTAAGTTCATGAGCCACAGTCATTGCTTCCATTTGGATTTGTCAACAGATCTGAAATTAAAAACGCAGGAAACCAGACCCGTGATAAACTCGTAGGCCATTATCTAGGAAACTAAAACTAAGCACTGCAGGAATCGTTTACAGGAAGCCCTTCCCATGTTATTGGCAAGCTACCAGATCTATAGGCCGCTCCACTGGATGTTCTTTCAACCTCTCCGCCTGATTAATACCAACGTTGATCAATAGGCTGACTATTCATCTTCAATCGTCTCAACAAAAACCTGGGAGAGTTGAGAATAGAAGAGATCCAGTAGATGTGGGAAATTTAAGCTAAACATATTAAGCTTTGGTCTGAGAGTTCCAGCTGGCCTTGGAGGATGAGGTGGTTCCCATTTCTGGTGGAAGAATGGGATTTCAAACCCTACCGTAACCAGTTTCTCTAGTGCACCGAAATGTTTACCTTTCAGTTGCACGAGAAACTATCTGTTCAACTAAATAAGACAGTTTCCAAAGTTTCTACCCTAAGCTTGCAGTCGGCTACGTTATACTCATGGTAGTTAATGGCCCCGACAATAAAAGTGACGTCAACTGGTTTTAACCAGTGCCACGGTGGTGCCCTATCATAGATATGCAACATGCAGCACCCAGATTTACAAATATACATGGAAAATTAATACTGCCCTTGATGGTCTGCGTGGGGGCGGCGAGGTGTGAGTAAGAAGGGTAAAATTGGCTTGCAAAAGTGGCTTGGCGCTAACAGGTCGGTTTGGTGCACTAGACCTCTATATCCCATAACTCGTAGCAGAATGTAAAATATCTAAAACATCTCAATCGAAATAGACGAGTATTCAGAAGATGTTCTGGCTACACACAAACGTTTTTATCATTGAGTGGAGGTCATGCCACCTTGCAATTATTTACCAAAATAAAAAGGAAAAACCTTTTAAGCATTCAAAATCTCACACGATTACTTAGCTATGCATCTCATGGTTTTTAAAAAAATCAGTCAACGATTTGGGTACCTCAAGTTGGTCCAACTATGAGTAGTAAGTTGTATCCTCCCAAATGGATAGTGAGTCGTGAGTCCTTGGCTTGCTACTGATCGCACCGTTGCTTGCCAGGAGGAGGTTTCTCCATTGATATCTGGCTCAGCCCTTCGCATCCCCTCTGAAACAACCCCGGAACCATTTGTCTCAAGGGTTCCCCTTTTTTTATTCCCTGGGAACGTACAACAGAGCCCTAACTATTTCCTCAAGGCGCACAGAGTTTGTTTTTCCATTTTCAGCCTCTAATATGGAGGAAATACTGGGATGCTTAAGTCTGCTACCCAGAGTGGGCCGAGACTCCCTGCGGTGTGTGTCTTCCCTCCCTTAAACAACTCTATATCATATTTCCTGTCCTAGCAGGTTTCCACCATTAGGGCTTACAGATTACCGTAACGCCCCTTCAACGGGCGTTCTGTCAAAGCAAAATAATTAATGCCTCCGGAATGGTCGACCATGACAGTAGGGCCTTTACCAGCAAAGTAAATTGGCTTAAAATCAACAATAACGCTTCCTCAATCTTCGACCCAAGTCTAGGCGTTTCTCCATAACGCCTTCATGGTTGATTACTTAATCCGGCTGGAAGTAATGAGATGTCATAAATCTTTTATCAATTTCAAGTTCTTCATAATCTGTAATATATATATATATATATATATATGTCGCCCAATTGTATATATATATATATACTATTTTTCATAAATGCATATATAGCTATATGGTTCTACAAGCAATACCTGTATGTGAGGTTGGCCTCACCATCATACGTATACTATATGTATCCCAATTATGCATGTCTCCAATATATATCTATATATATATTTATATATAGAGTTCCTTTATTATATGTATCTTCTTTACATATAAGGTAGGTAGGTAACATATTACCATGAAAAGTTGTAATAGTCAACATACAATATATGTATCACAAATGTATATGTTTCCAACATATATATGAGTTTGCATTTATTATGCATATAGGGCAACTTAATGGTTTCTACCCATAGACATATATCTACATCTCCCATATATAACATTCCACATTATTATATATGTAATAATATATTTATATGCATGCGATTTGTTTCATCATGGGATGTCCCATGATTTATAGGTAGCATTATAAGTTCAACGAATAAATACCTACCTCAAATGTATATCCCTGTCATACATGTATTGTTCTTTATAATAATGTTAGAGTGTCCTACATTAATCTTGTAGCGGGAGTACCCTTAGTGTGGTGCGGGTTTTTCCGCTGCTCTAGGATGCGATTATGATTCCTTTCTATTGTTATGAGTCATAGTCACTCTTGGCTCTTTAAGGTGGGAGGGGGATCTTACACATCACAACCCTCATCATCATCATTGTCATCATCATCATCATAATCACCCTCATCCTAATCATTATCATCATAGTCATCATCATCCTCCTCCTCCTCATCATCATCAATGTTCATCATCATCATCATCATCATCATCACCATCCTCATCATCACCATCATCATCCTCATCCTCATCATCCTCATCATCATCCTCATCCTCATCATCGCCATCCTCATCATCATCATCATCATCAACAACATCCTCATCATCATCCTCTGCCTCCTCGTCATCACCCTCATCCTCATCATCTTCATCATGGCCATCATCATCATCATCATCATCATCATCATCATCATCAACCTCATACTCATCATCATCATCGTCGTCGTCACCCTCATCCTCATCATTTTCATCATGGTCATCATCCTCCTCCTCCTCCTCATCATCCTCATCCTCATCCTCCTCCTCCTCCTCCTCATCATCCTCATCCTCATCATCATCATTCTCATCATCATCATCAGCATCATCACCGTCATCCTCATCATCTTCATCATGGTCATCATAATCATTGTCATCCTCATCATATTCATCATCACCCTCATACTCATCATCTTCATCATCATCATCATCGTCATCATCATAATCATCCTCATCCTCATAGTCATCATCAGCATCATCATCCTCATCCTCATAGTCATCACCATCATCATCATCCTCATCCTCATCCTCATCATCATCATCATCACCCTCGTCCTCATCATCTTCATCATGGTTATCATCATCATCATCATCATCATCATCACGCTCATCCTCATCATCATCATAGTCATCATCCTGCTTATCATCACCCTCATTTTTCATCATCGTCACTCTCATCCTCATCATCATCACCCTCATCCTTATCATCATCATCATGGTCATCATCACCCTCATCCTCATCAGCATCATGATAGTCATTATCCTCCTCATCATCACTCTCATTTTTCATCATCATCACTCTCATCCTCATCATCATCACCCTCATCCTCATCAGCATCATGATAGTCATTATCCTCCTCATCATCACTCTCATTTTTCATCATCATCACTCTCATCCTCATCATCATCATCATCAAATATAATTTAACCCACACAAATATCCTAATAACCCTTTTCTCTAATAGGTCAAACATCACAACAATTTAAAGGGAATTTATCTAGAACCATGGGCCACCATAGGCATTATTCTGACCATAAATTGAATATTGAAATTGAACCCTTTAAACGTCATCTTAACACTATGGATCTTGAAATCCTCCAAATAAATGTTAAAGGAATATTAATTCTCTATTTAGCTTGCTTCAAAAAATGATCGATACAATGAAAACCTCCAAATAAATGTTTAATAAACATTGATACTTTGTTTAGCTTAGTGATGCTCTAAAGAAACTATAGATTGTTTGCTTCAAGGTAGAATGGATCTCAATATATACAATGGAGAAGCCATCAACTATAAATATGACTAACAAAATCATCTAAATTTAGGCACTAGTCTAGCCATGATTAAAGGAGCAAGAATATGAAAATGCATTTTATGAAAATTCTTTCCATAAAAGGACAATTGCCACAAACCATATAGAGAATGAGGGACGGTATAGTTCATTTCTTTAAACAATGTATCTCTATAGTTCATTGCCTCACCTTAAAGAGGAAGATGATCATGACAAAAAAAGATTAGCAAACGGGTGAGAAAATCCAAGTACTATGGAGTGATATCGATTTAGTTAGAGTTTGAATTTTTCAAAATTCGGTGGATAAATGAATAAAACGAATATGTTTCTTATTAATAGCAGGAACAAACTCACAAATCAGAAAAGTTTTAGTTGTTTTTTAATCTAGGAGCTGGGGGAGGCTAAGAATTCTTGTGTTCTGTTTTCGATTTATTTTAGTTGTAATTTGATTTTAAAATTTTTATTTTAACTTAATTTTTTATTTTTTCTATTATATTAAATAATAAATTTAATGTTATTTATTTGAAACGTTATTGGGCAATATTGTGTATTTATTATCTTACTTGTGGCTAAGTAAGGTATGAGGATTCTCAAAATGTAAACTCATTTAATTCTTAGCACATAGGGTCATTTAATATGTTTATATTATAATCCATGGATATTATAACCAATCAATATATTAGATATCATGGTTATAGTCTATTTTCTAGCCAAAATGTGGTGTATTTTAGGTCAAATTGTGGTGGATAATTTTGAAATGGTAGTTTTTAGTGGTTGAATTTTCATAATGATATGCTTCAAAAGTAATTAAATTCCATGAATCCATTTATGTAATAAAAATTGTAATTTAGATATTTTCAGCTTTAAATCATGGTGCCAAATTCAAATCAAAATAGCTAAAAAAATGCAAATCCTCTAAAATTTAGTCCACTCACAAAAATAAAGAACACAAA
>LPNX010262684.1:0-57268 GCA_001517045.1 Pseudotsuga menziesii
CTGCTAAGTATGGTTTTGAAGCTTCCACAGGATCTAAGTATGGCTTAGCAACCAAGTGCAAGTGGGATGGTTTAGCCATTGTAATATTTTGAAAAGTCATCAATGTACTAGATGATTTTCATGTAAAGTTATATGGAGATAGTTTTTGAGAAAACTCGTATTTATTGTAATACTTGACATTTCATATAATATAATTTGTGCGGTCTAAAACTTATATGGTTGTAATTTATATTATTTATAATTGTTGTAATTATGTAATTAATGTGGCATTACACAATTCACATGTGTATTAGGTGACGATAAATAATGTGTGATTATTTTTTTAACTCAAACATAATAACATAATAAAAAATTATATTGATTAATAATGGACACCATTAAAACTACAAAAAATAATAACCACAGATAAAACGACTAAAAATGACTAAATTAGTGACCAATAAATGAGATTAATGACCAAAATTCACATATAACATGACTAAAAATTGAGAGATACGTGACTAAACAATGAGATATTAATGACCAAAAAAACGACCAAAATTCGCATATCAATGACCAAAAATCAGTTTTGGTGGCTAATTTATGGTCTTTTATTATATGACCAGATTTGGTCATATTCTAGTGGTCATTAATTTGGTCATCAATATGGTCATATATTTGGTCATTAATTCAAATATATGACCAAATTAATGACCAACTGACAAGCTATAAATGACCAAAATAAAAATGACCAATTTTGGTCACGTAATAAAAGACCGTAAATTAGCCACCAACGATCGCCAAACCAAAAGTGGTCATTGATATGCAGATTTTGGTCATTTTTTTGGTCACTAATCTTTCATTTTCCACTAGTGGTTGCTTGTTGAAACTCCAAAATCAATCAACCATAACAATAGATATTTCCTTCAATCCCATAACCCTTCTTAAATAGATCTTCATATGATTTTAGGGTTTGCATGTCACTTTTAGGTTTTATGCTTCACTTTTTCATGCATGCAATTCTAATTTGATGTTGACTTTAACATTGACTAAACAAGGCTTGCATGCTCTGCATGCTTTAGGATATGAAATCTGATGGCCTTCTTTCTACACTGATGAATTAATAATACTGAATTGATGTACATTTCTGCTCCTAGTGCTATTACTCCTCAGTTATTCCCTTTTTATAAAAAATGAAACATTACACTAGGCTAGGCAACTCTAAACATCCTTGCATGTTGGATTTTCCTCGTATAGCGTGGTTGTTCGTTAGTACTTGATGAGAATATATAAATTCAAAATTTTATTTAATCACTTATAAATAAGTACGATGAGATAAATATTTTTCTCAAGTCATTTTCACTCAGAAGTTATTAAATTCTTTTCAGTAACCCCTAGCTCTTACCATATCCCATACTCAACACTTTAACATGGAGTTACAATTCAGTGCAATTCCAGAGCTCTTCACTCAACACTAATGCTAGGATGTACTTGTACGATACACCTAGGAACACAATGGCCAAGGATCCCATACTCCAGAGCTTATGCTCAATATCAACATGGAAGGATCCAAGTCTTATGCCCAACACTTCCAATTATCTTTTCATGTGTTCCAAAGCTTCTCGCTCAACACAAAGGTAAGTACTTATGTACTCCATAGCTTCTTTCTCAACACAAATCATCAATCACTCAAGTGCTCCAAATCTCTCCGCTCAACACAAAACATCTCATCAATCATGTGCTTCAGGTTCCACTCCCAACACAAACAAGCATATATATATCATCAAAAATTGGCTTACATCCAATATATAAAACAAATAGGCTATTAATGTTATACTTAATACGGATGACTATCTATTGGATAAAGGTGGAAACCAAGTTCTACAAAAGATATAATTACTAAGGAAGGGTGTATATAACACAAGAACAATAGTTAATCCCCATGTTAGCTACACATGTTGACAACAGCTATCATTTGGGTTTACTGGTGAAAAGTATAAAGAGAAATATCATAGTTAACTAGAGCACATTTTGTTTGGATGAAAATTTGGTAATCAATTATATGCCATTTACCATTATAAGGAGAGAATATCATTTGAATGATGATGGTATTGAATTTGTTTGTAGGATATATTTAATGACATTGACTATTATTTAGATGAGGGTGGGAGTCAATTCTCACACTATTAGCCAATACCTAGGTAAATGGTTACACATAATTAGGGTCACATTATCATTTGGATGAGGGTGGTATTCAAGTCCTATTCTAGGTATTGTTGATGAGCGGCCAAGTTGATTATCATTTGATAAGGATGATAGTCAATTCCTATGCTAACGTCCTTTAATAAGAGTGGTAGTAATGTAGCTATAGTTGATTAGGGAAACTATAGTTGGATGAAGGTGTTAGTGAATTAGTGGACTAACTATTGGTAATGAGGGAAAACATAGTTTGAATGGGGGTTATAGTTAAACACTAGGAAAGAAATTTTTAATGAGAGAAATCATCATTATCGGAGGACAACAATTGATTCCTAGGGTGTCTTCCCCTATTTTAAATGAGTGCCATTTTGATGAGTGTATGAGTCAATTCCTAAATTGATTATTGTTAGTGAGTATGTCTATAGTGTGGATCATAGTCACAATCAATTACAATGTAACCATCATTATGATAATTGTTTGAATTTAAATTAAAATAATTAATAACAAGAGACCCATGACCTTAGTAAATGTCTTAAAGGTAAAAAATTTAGAAAGATGTTTATTGTTAATAAATAAAACTTTATTTTGGATGAATGGGTAAAATAGCTAGTTTTGTTTGTATCTCTTAACTAGATATGGTTTACAAGGTAAAATATTGTTTTGATAAAAGTGAGAGTCATTTTCCATGAGAGCTAATCTTAGGAATGGAAATATAATTTTAGTGATGGTGATAGTCAACTTAGGGGATAACTAGAGAGTAAGCATCGTTTGAATAGTGTTGGTAGTATTTAATGCTAACAAGATCACACATTTAGGCTAGTTTGTTATTAACTTATTGTTTGGAAAATAATGGTTGTCCAATGTAGGCATTTTATGAAAGTGTGTAATAATTTTTGTGAAGGAAATATGTCTATATCATAGTGATTTTTTTTTCTCCGAAAAAAAAGACGCATTTCATTATATTTAAAACAAAACACATTACATATAGGTTGTGACTATCCATATCAATTCATTGTCTATTGACATATTTTTCCATCATATACACACAAATCAATTAAAAATATGATCATCATAACACCTAGTTTCGTAAATTAATCAAAATTCCAAAAGAAACCATGGTTCTCTGAAATAACTAGATATATCTATTATGTGTATAATGATCCTATTGAGGTGAGTCCTGCAACCCCTTATCATATTCAGTATGGAATGGGTCTTGGGTCATATGATATAATTTTTTGTTCATTGGAATCCCATCTGATCCAACAATTTTCCAACCGGTGTAACCCAATTTTTAATAGTTGGTTTGATTTCTATATTCTTCTCCCTATAGATATGTTGATAGCTAATGGAATTGAAGAGGGGATATAGTATATGGAGTTTCTCAATGATAGCATCCAATTAGATGTTAGAGTGTAGTTCATTTTCTTATTCATCGTGTCTATAACCAAGAGCGAGTCTCCAATTATTTGTATATCAAGAACACCAATACTATGTGCAAGGATGAGGGTATACCTAAGAGCAATTAATTATGCATGATTGTTTGTAGCATGTCTAAGTACTGCAGCAGATTTGTAGAACTTCATATCATTTATATATATAGTACCCTTCGTGCCGCCTTTTGTAGAGTACTCCTGTGATGCGCCATCGGAAAAATCCCATATTTTTTCCTTATCAATGGCAGGGTCTCTAATTATTCTCTATTTGTTATAATCAATGTCACGTGGAAGTACATTGTGTATACCTAGTGCTCTATTACCATAACAATATAGATGTACATATTTATCCTGAAAAATAGTATGATTCTTTGCATACCATACAAACCAAATCACTATGATAGGTAGAGACTGATAATCGACGTAGTAAACATTATGCAACGAATTATAAATAACATCCGATAGATCTTGACCATGCCACTGAAAACTAATCCCACTTATCCTGGAAATATACCTCCAGCTGAATGTCATATATATGTACATTGGATTAAGATATGTTTAATATATTCCTCCTATTGTTTATAGAAGACACACGAGTTGGTACCTGTCCAAAAATGGTGGATCATGATGTCCCAAGTGGGGATAAACGAGTGAATAGAAATCTAGAGGAATAACCTAATCTTAAGTGGGAATTTCATGTGCCATATAATATTATTCCATCATGGTGGTACATGATGATTTTCCATGGATCGAAGCTCTAGGTATCCCAATTTAGGAAACTAGATTCCAATTTTATAATTCTTACAACAAATGAGCTTATCATCTTCCTCATTAAATTGAATGAATGAGTCCTTTGATGAAGTAATATATCTATGCCAAGTGAGATTATCATCGTGACCCAAAGAGAAATCATGTGTACACATCCAAATAGCGTTTTTTGTGATAAGATCATGTCCAACCTAGATGTGATATAGATGGATAATGTTCCTAGAATAAAGGAGTTGGTAGAGGTGTCCCAACAGAATATAAAAAATTGAGCATCCAACTCAAGGATCATGTCGAATGCATAGCTGTCTATAGTTGTCAATATTTTTCATGGTAAATAATTACCAATAAGATTAAATCATTTGATCTGTGTTCTCTAGAAAGGTGATTCAGCAGTAGATCTCTTATCTAGTATGTGAATCCATTCCACCATATTGAGCGACTTTATGCGTTTATGATAAAAAATGTTTACCCATAATCTTTGTCTATTAATGACACACCATATACCCTCAGAAATCAAATCTTTTGCAAAAATATGAATATTTTTGAAACCCCACCCTCCCATATTTTTAGGATTGGAAAGTTTATCCGAGAGAGTCCATACATATGATTTGTCCTTGACATTATTTTCCATAAAAATTTGTATCTCATCTTTGTAATATGTTTTATGGTCCTTGTAGATACAAATATAGAGAATCACAATACACTAGTATAGGCTTTTGAACACTTTTCATAATATTATACCACCCGCTTCTCTATAACCATTTATTACACCAAAGCAGAAAACACTTCTCCACTTTACCAATGAGCCAGGGCCAATCCCCCCAATTGTAGTAATTCAGTTTTAAAATAAAGACTAGATATTGAAGGCCATCTTGTAAATCCACTTGATGGAAATGGAATGTATTTGAAATGAAACTAGAACCATCCATAGAAATATTGATAGTGAAAATAATTGATAGCCAAAAAAGATGATTTCCCAACATTTAGTAGCATAACTGTGACTTTAGTAAATTTATCCAAAATGGATACGATGTGAAGAAGATCATTCCTCGATCCACCAGTGAAGATGAGAATGTCATCAACTAATAACAGTTGTATGATGAATAGTTGATAAAAAACATTGATGCCATGAATTCTTCCATTTGTCCGAGCATGGGAAATGATCTATTATGGCCTTCCATAAATAATATAAATTATAACGGATCCAAGCGATACCCTTTCCCGAGCCCATGCCTAGGTCTGAAGAAATCGTTTGAAAGCATGCTAAAACAAAATTTATAAAATTTTGGTGAAGGATCAATCAAAGAAAAGGAGAGTTTACTCGATCATATTCCTTAGTTAAATCCACTTTTAGAATGGAAGCATGAATCTTTTTAATCTTCGTCGAATGAATCACTTCTTTTTCTAATCTGACGGCAACGTGGATTTTTCTACCTTTAAGGAAGGAAAACCGTTCTGTAGATATTTCCAAATCCAGGACAGGTTTAATGCGATTTGCAATGGTCCTAACTATAAGCTTATACACAAAATTATAGAGAGATGTAGGTTTGTATTGGTCCCATTTGGTATCAAGGATCACCTTTTATTTACCTTTTGAATAAGAGAAATTAATGTGGAGTAAAAATACGTAATAACTTTACCTTCTCTCCTAGACTCCTCCATGAAAATGAGCAAGTCATTTCGGAAAATATCCATGAAACCAATGAAAAATTCAATCGACCATCCATCCAGTCCCAGAATTTTGTCTTTCTGCATTTCACTGATCGTTGATATGAGCTCTTCAATGTCTAATATTGGTATTAGTTATTAAGGGATTATCAAAATTGATATGTTCAAGATTAAAAATCCTCCTTTACGTGACAATTTTGATATGAATTTAGTAGACATTCAAGCATGATCATATTTCTATGATGATTCAAGTTTTGTGCATGATGCAACAATACTCTTAAATTTTTTTTCTCAATATTAATCTCATCATGGAGATTTTTACAAGATGGTATTAATGTTCTAGATCTAGTTGAAAAATAAGGACATATATTGCTCTTATTCAACATTTATTATAATCCTTCAATTTGAGATTACCTTAGAAAACTCTCTAAATTTTGCATAACCTATTATAATGGGTTTACCTAGTTGTAGGTATATGTTCCTTGCAACAAGATTATTCCATCACTACTGCAAAAGTAACATTCATTTTTACATGTAACATGAACTAGCTAAATTTATAAATACATTGTCGTGCGACGTGCAATGTACTTGAATTATCAATTACATAAGCATGGGGATGCCTATGCTCTCTTGAAAACTATAATATAAATTATCACCATATTATTGGTTTTATAAATCTCCCTCTCTCTAAAAAAAAATAATTAAACACACTTAATAGTCTCAAACACATTGAGAATTTAGGCCAATTTCACACATCAAATCCAAGTCAAACTTTAGGTTGACAATCAAAGGGTCACTCAACATTCTTTTTCTAGTTTCATTGTTCATGCATGAATTCGATTGATACCCATGGAACCACTGTAGTGGTGTGATTGAAGCAAATTGTCGATCCAATAATACTAGAGGTCACTACAAAAGATTTTGGGGTGGTTGTAGGACCATACTAGTCCACCTTGTTCATTCGATAGGATGGGTAATTGGCCTCCATTTAGTCAATTCAATGGCACAGAATCGTGTGCACTCCCATTAGAGCTATTTTTCCTTCAAGCCCGATATTGGTTGATAAATGGAAGCCCCTTCCATGCATTCTATACGATTTTGTTGTACTAAAGTTATGCTACTAATATTTTGCAAATGAGTGACAAGTCCCTTTTCCACTAACATTTCTTGTATTTTCCTCGGTCTCAATGCTTCCCCAATTCCTCTGCAAAGCAGTGATTGAAAAATGTGAAGTCGTGCATTAGTATTGCTTCAACAGACAAATTCCATTGGAGGATAGAAATGAATTTCCCATGGACAAGGATGGGAGACCACATTTGTAAGCCACTCCTAAGGTGAGATTGATTAATGTCGTGTGTTTCCATTGTCTTCATAAAGCATGTTTTTCTCTGCTTAATATGTTGTTTAATACCATTTCAATTCGTACTTTGAATGGTTTATAATTATTATGTATAAATAAGGGTTAGCATTATTAGCTTTGCTTTATTTGTTAATTATATGTGTTTTCCTTAACATTGTTTTTTTACTACATACAAAATGTAACCCAACACTTCAAAACCTTTAATGAGGATGACTCTCATTTAATTGTTGAAGGCACTACACAATTTGTATGTTTATGCATTTTTAAATCATGCTATTATAACATAGATGAAGATGATACTCAATGCTTAATCCTAGTGATTATTCATAACCAAGATAAGAATTTAAAAACCATATTTCCTTTGTTTTTTCTAATATAAAGGATAAATGACCAATGACAAGCATTTAGTTGGTCAATTATAATCCTATTCATTCCAATAAATATCATTTAATAAAAATATTAATCAATTATTTGTATTAAAAAACACATAATCATGTACTGCGCTCGAGGTTTTGAAATCTGATCCATATGTTGTTTCTGCAATATATTCATCTTTTAAGTCCTCAACAACATAATTTGGGCTGAAACTTAAGTGCTTATTCATCCTTGGTGCACCAGAAAGATATTCTCTCAAATTTTCATCCTTCATACTACATTAATTTTTGACACCAGAATTGTGAACCTCATTAGTAAGGGACTCAACCATTATGAACTTTTTAGTGGAAGTGGATTCCATATCCATTAGAGGAAATTTCAATTTAAAATGGGCCTTCCAAAAATAATACAAATTCCATGTCATCATGTATTAGCCAATCAAAACACTTTAAATTTTAAAAAGGGAGCACCTCTTAAACAAATTTTTAATATAAATTTTGGGATAGGTATCATAAGAAAAACTACTTTTTTTGTTCGTATTTTTGACATAACTCCCTGTGTTTTTACTCAAATTTAAACCGGGGGAGCTCGTTGCATGCAGAAATAAATTTCTGATCCAACGAGTACCCACTCGGCATACTTTTGATGGGCCTCTCTACCAGAAAACCAAGAAATACCTAAAAAAACATGATGATGATGTCATCATCACATTTTTTCAGGTCTTTCTTTTTTTGGGGTAGCGAGGCCCATAAAAAGTATGCTAAGTGGGTACTCGTTGGATGTGGAATTTAATTTCACATCCAACGAGCTCTCCCAATCAAAATTTGATTAAAAACATAGGGAGATATGTCGAAAATACGAATAGAAAGTAATTTTTTCTTTTCTTCCTCCAAAATTAATAAATATTATTTTATTATTTTAACTATTATTTTATTAATTTTCCTTAGGAGGCCCATTTTGAGTTGAAATTTNTTAAATTTTACACAATGACACATAAAAATTAGAATTTACTAACTCGCCATGTGTCATGTTCTCCTCCTTATGTGGTGGAATTATGGTGGCTTGTTCACCCACCCATTTCTCTGCTTCACACCCTACTGAGATGTACTCAATTTCTTGTTCCTTGTGAGGCTCAAGGGGTGACTATAAATCTGAATTATGTTTCTCTTTTGGATCAGATCTAAAAGATATCTCACCATCATCAATCTTCCCCATCTCTCACTTATCTTGAAATCAACCACAAAGAAATTTGGTGTGATTTCACCTTCCACGTTACAAACAACTAGATGTTGGACTGTTAGATCTTTTGTTTTGCATAGATACTCTCCATCTCCTTCTCACGAAGGATTTGGTGACTCATCATCCTCATGGATGTTTTAAATAGCCTGATCTCTCTTTGGGAAAAACCCAAATAATCTCTCAAAGAAACCATGTATAGATGGCTCTAATGAACCTTCACTTTTGGTCCTCTTTTCTTCCCCTTTACTTTGAGAAGTGGAACAACTTAATTCATTTTCTTGATGGATTATTGGTTTTCAAAGAACCTACATGTGTTAATGTTTTTGAAAACATAGACTCTCCATATTTATTTCCTTCATGCTGAGAAACACTGCTACTCCTTTCTCCATGTTTTCTTTCCAACTGCTTGGCAAGGAATTCTCTAGTCTCTTGATTTGACTGGATGATGCTTTGAGATACATGTTTCATCCCTTTCAATATTCTTTGCATCAAAATTCTTAAATATTCTCAATCACCCATTTCTGAATTCTCTTCTTCCTGATACAACTCAAAGTCGAAATCTTCCATGATTGGAACTGATTCCACAACTCTAACTTGAAGATATTGCTAAGCTACTTTTCCACTGATAGTTACTTTCCACAGGCTGAGCCAAGGATAGTTCTCTGATACCAATGTAATTTCCCAAGTCTAGTGTGTATACCTGAAGGATTTAATTCTATAATTTTACTTAAACAATTCTAAAATTTTAATTGGTTCACACAGAGCCTTCTCGGATTGCGAAAAAAAAGTGTTTCTTTTGGGAAATTTTGCAGAAGACAAGAGTGATCAGTCGGTATAAAACAAAGATATTTATAACATAGAATTTCCTCTCCCCTAACACATTTATATCTGGTTCCATTTAGGTTTCAGATTCCGTAATGCGGAAACCTACTACCACGCTTTTGGGAAGCCAAACCATGAAACTAAGGAGAGTAGTTTGGTCTGTTTCAACCAAAGGCTTCTGGAACCTCACAGAGGTTTTTTATACCCTTAATGTAACATAAAAAAATATTTATATAGTTTTCTTAGGTTTTGGAATTTTTTAAGGAGTTTTGGGTGAATTTGGGGATTTCTAGCAGTTTTGGTAAAGGAAAATCTTGCGCAGAGGAGGATTCAAAATGGTGGTATAAACCAATTTTTTTTTCTAGAGATGTATATGGAAATTTAGTTCTATTACTGACCCACAGGAACTGACAGATCTCAGTTTGAGTTTACAGAACTTGTTTCACATCAATTTTAGTAAAACTAGTTATTAAAAGCTAGTAATCTAGCTAGGGTCTTAAAAAATCTATTAAATTAGCTTAGATCCATTTATGTAAAACATGATATTTATAAAAGAGATAAATATAATATATCTAAACATAAATACTTATTTCAATCACTTACCCAGCATAGAATATTTTTTACATCACTCATATTCACTCAATCCCCCCATACACTAATAAAATAGGCCCTTTTTATGAAACTGAGACAATATTATTTAGGGTCTCAGATATCTCGACCTGAAAAATGTAATGTTCAGAATATAATGATAGTACAAAATAGAAATTACATTATTTATTGACCATTAAAAATATGCTTCCAAAATTAAGGGGCAGGAGGCCCGAATCATGACCAACAAGGGGTTGTGAGCATAAGTGAATCATGGGCTTCACTGGAGCTCGATCTGAAATTGATGGAGGCTGCAATATACTTCTGGAATAAGCTTCACTGGCTGACATTAGTGCTCCATAGACCTGCAATAGATAGAAATGGAGATAGAAGAGAAGGGAGGAGGGGTTTGGGGATCATCACCCAATGGTCTAAGGCACAACACTCATAGAGTATGCTCATATAGCAGAAACACAATATCAAATCATCCAAACAAAATAATGGAGCTGGAATACTTCTTTTATAGAATTAAGGTTGACCTATTGAGCAAGTTTGGCTTGGTGACTTGTGAGAATAGGTCAGCCATAAGTGCACATACATTCCTTTCTTTTCTTTGCTTTTCCTTCCCTTATTTTTCCTCCTTTTGAGACTTTCCTTCTTTCTTGAACTTTCATGCTTTTCATACTTTCCTATTTTTCTTTTTTTATCTAGCTTCTTGGATTTATGCTGCTTTTCCTAAAATATTCCTCTTTTCTCATTTTTGGCAACATTTTTGGACACTAGTGCTTACTTGACTTGGCAAGTTTATCATTTAATTGCAACAATAGTATTAAATAATCCATAATTATTTATTCTAAGTGGGTAGCAACTATGGATAAAATTAAATGCACACTCCTAATTAATTAATTGCCTCATCTTAACCCCTTATTAATTATTTAATTCAATTTGTCACTAGGATCCATGGGGTTCGATCTACTTCATGGTGCTGTCAAAATGGGAACATGATAGTTAGGTCGAAAATTCAGGATATTACATCCATCCCTACTTAGTATAACACTGTCCCTGGTATTATAGGGACTCTAAATAAAATCATGAAATAAGGAGGGGTAAGCCTTTCTCATGGTGGCTTCATTCTCCCAGGTAGCATCATTAGCCTCAAAGTGCTTCCATTGCACTTTCAACTAGACTACATTGTGCTTCCTGAGCTGCACCTCTCTCCTATCTAGTATATGAAGAGGTTCAGGAGAAAAATCCCCTTTAGGTTCCACCTTCTATCTCAACCATGGTAGCTTGATGGTCTTCATGTCGGCCATCCAAAGCTGCATAAATTCGCGGCATTCCAACTATGTCCTCTATGGTAGGTTTTTCTTGTAAGTTGTGCAATAACCCATTGGTCTTGTTCATACAATATTGGGCATAATGAGGCCTTCTGCATTCCCATCACATGATCTGTAGCGAGGTAGTACTGGCTCCCCCAGTTGCTACTGGATTTTTAACATTTGGAGCTAGTACATATGGATTTTTACCTGATTTGTTGAAGTTCTTGTTTGCTGGAAAACTATTATTTTGTTTTCTGTATGGCTATGGGTTAAACTCAGGTTTGTGGTTATCATAGAAATTCTTGGTTCTATCTTTGTTTCATTTTATGTTCTCTTACTGCAGCTGCCCATGCTCATAGTACAACCTAGACTTGTGCAGCGTGGTATCCAAATTTTTTGGCATGCTGAATTCAATCCTTTCCCGAAATTTGGGAGGAAGACATCCTAAAACTGTTGGATCTTTACATTTTCATCCTTAATGTATGGTACATAATGTAACAAATCTATAAATCCATTAATAAAAGCATCCATAGTCATGGGTCCCATACGTAGCTCGTGAAACTCTTTCAACTTTTTATCGAAGAATATTTTTGACATATATTTCTCTTGGAATATTTTTTGGAAATTACTCCATCTTATTTCCCTTAGCTCATATTTCTTGGTTTGTTTGAAATCCCTCCACCATATTGCTGCTTTTCCATTTAAATTGTAGATGGAAAGCCGAGCCTTCATCTAACTTGAGTAGTTATGAACTCAAAAATATTTGCTCATACCCAAAAACCATTCTTTATATTTTTCTCTCATGTTTACTTCACCTTCATAGGTGTGGGCTCTTATTTTTTTGAACTCCCCCTGAATATTTTGATCGCTTCTTTGTTTCTTTATGCATGGAGAAAGAGATCCATCACTAGAAGGACTATGATGATCTCCTTCCAAAGCTTCAGGGGTATGTTCCTCTTTCTCTTATTCTTTTGGGATACTACCATGTTTATGGTAAGGTTCTATTTTGGACGTATTTGTGGACTAAGTGGATTTCCCCTGCGGGATTCCTCCCATCATATTTCTCAATAATGCTTCATTAATAGCTTGTTGTTCCTTTCTCTCATTCAGACTATATTCTATGAAACTTTGCAATTATGCTTGAGCACTGTGTATGGTCTTCAGAATATTAGAATTCAGTTGCACCACCATTTCTGCTTCTGGAGTGGGGGTGTTCATTTTTCCTTGCCTGTTGTTGTATTCTTTGTTGGAGACATTTACCATCATACACACTCTTTCGGTCAAATTGTCCTAGTTAAACCACTATCCTAAGTTTAATTGACATCAGTGGAGCATTAATTACCATCATCCCAGTCATTCTCACGCCTACCTATAGTCAAGGAGGCTAACTTAGCCTTCCCTACAGTCAAGGAGGCTAACTGGAGCACTCCAGGGGTGATCTGGGTGACATTCATGCACCTAATTGCTAACTGGGGGTTACTTTCAGTTCAACCAATCAGTTACAGTCAGTTAAGGCGCCTCCATGCATTAAATATATTATTTAATCATTATTTATTGATTATTTTATTATTATTTAATGAACTGGAGTGAACTATGCGCCTTCACCAACTTCTGATGGTCAGTTCAGCTTCAATTAACCTCATCAAGGTTTATTGGAGTCATGCAGTACTAGCACTTGATGGTTGGTTGCTATGACATGTGTTTGGTCTCCTTCAGTTGAGATTAAGTCATTTATTGCACTCCAACTTCAGTTAGGATTGGTGAGTCAATTAAGGTTTTTTGTCAAGTGGTTAACTGAGTGGTATTGCATGGCAAAGAGTCAGTTAAGCTAGACTCATGCATGGGAATTCGAATTGTCCCTTAGTTATTCGAATTCTTCATTGAGTTAAGCCATGGCTCATGCATGGTATTGTAATCCTTTATTGTTTATATAAATATACAGAGAGGAAACTTATTTTGTTCCTGAAAATTTCCAATTCATGAGTAATTGTTAATAATTATTTGATGAGATTGAATCTTAGTTCCTAGATCATGTGCAAGAATTAATATTCTTCAGTGTTCATGATATGAAATTTTCTGTAAAAATTCTTGTAATTGCAAAAAAAATGAATAACACGAAAATTTATGTTAGTTAACAATGAATTTAAAACATACTTTATTTTCTTTGCAACGAATGTTTGGTATGCCCATTAGTCTCTTAGTATTGAAACTCAGTTTTGATAGCACTTGTAATGTCACCAAAAGTTGATTTTTTTTTTTTTTTTTTTAATTAGGCTAGTAAAAACTACCTATCGTCGTAAGCCGTAAGCTGTTCTTACATCTTGCTTCCTTAATTTCAGTTATATTTTTACTTTCTTTACTTATTATGTTGTAATGCTTATTACTAAGCTATTCTTATGTTTATACATTGTTGTGTATGTGTAGTTACTTGATTATGTACTTCATTAATTTCAGCATGTGTTTACTTTTTATTTATGTGGTTCTAACTTAACTTTGTTCTTGGAACCAAAGTTGGTGGTGTGGCTGGACTAGTTCTCCCATGTAACTGCCTGAGAGGTAAAGTTTCTACTTGTATAGCGGCCTTACTTAGCTGTATTGAACTAAAGCACTGCTCCCATTTTATGTGCAGATTATACTTAGCGATGGAAACTTGTTACATAACACTTGGACGTTTGATTATTAGTAGTCGTACTTGCATCTAGTGACAAGTACTGGTTGATATTATCGTTCTTTACCTTCCTTGCATGAGAGACAAGGTCACTATCATATGTACTATTTGTGTGACACAATTTTGTTATCTAAGTAATATTCATTAGACCTGGTGTAGTTATTATGAAATGTTCACATCCTAGCATATTTATATTACCAGTTTATTTTATGAAAAGCAACTAACTTATTCTTTTATATTATGTTTTTACAGGTTCAAATATTCCTTTGTTAAAAAAAAATAGACTTGGCTTCATACTTAACACATACCGTAACATATTGCATATGCCATGGTATTAGGCTTAGAGCCCAAAGAGTTTGATGAGCATAGATTAAGGTATGTATATAAACCTTATGATTTGTATTGACTTAGGGGTGGAAAAAATATAACATAGTTGAATGGGGTTTAAACTCTAACATGGAATGGGAGGCATTTGATATGGTAACGCATGAGAACTGTAGAGAAGTGGGTTTTTAGAGTTTGATAATGGGTAACAAGCTGGCACCATTAATGCACGTTGGAGTGTGTGGCATCCCAAACTTAGGGATTGGCTCATGATGGGCTTGTTCATTTCACTTGTTTGTTGTTTTCTCTCGCCTCTGGTGTGGATGAAGGAGGACAACCTCACTAGTATTGACAAGAAGGTAAGATATGGATTCATTTTTCATAGTTACATGTTTGTAGTAGCTTGTATCACCATAGTTTTCTTCTCATTATGCTATTGTTTGGTTGCAGGGTTTACAGAGGAGGGAGTAAAATATTGAGACATGGGTGTGGCCTTACACCAATGGTAAACCCACTATGCCATTCGTTATGTGTTTCCTCTCAGGGTGTCATGGATGTGACTGGTGTCACCCTTTGTGGGTTAGTTTGCTTGCATTTTGTTTCAATGGATGTGGTTGGGTTTTAGGGTTTTGTTGGTAACTTAACAGAGCTCTGCGTTTGTAATGCTACAACATTGGGTTTCAGTGGTTGGGTTTTGTTTCCTTTTGGTATGAACTTATTAGATGTACAGGTTTTACTTAAAGGAACTCTGTGTATCAAGGCCTGGGTAACGCCTTACAGGCTCTGTGTATTTTGTTAGTTACTATTTTTAAAGATGTATATTGTCCTTGGCAGCACCATTTATTGCAATGGTGCAAGGCCATAAGCAGTTGACTGTGTAAACTATGTTAATGTATTAAGGCAATGAGTTATGAATAAATGCGGCATTTACGATTGCAATTGTTATTATAATCTAGACTGTTTATAAAATTTGTGACGCAATGATGTTTATTAGACTACTACGTTTCCTTATATGGTTAATATTTATGTATTTTATGTGGCATTCGCCTACGTTGGTTGTATTAGTTATGTGAAGGAATAACAACCAGGACTGATGGCTTTTGTGGCCACGACGTGAATGGCGTTGGCACTCACCATTGTAGCTACGATAGTGCAAAAGATTCAGACTTACAATTGGTGTTTATAATGTCGAAAAATCAAAATGTATTGCAGACTCTTGGTTAATTTGTAACAGGTTTTTTATATTAATGTTAGAGCTGTTAATTCCTAGAATAAGAAGGCCAAGGCCATAGATTAGCGCATATAAGAATTTGGAGCATCTTACGACCTATGTAATAAGAGTTGGTTATTATTTACAGCCCGCATACAAAGTGTGTATAGTGTGGCTTTGTATAATACACGATTCGATCATGGGTCATTGATTTATGATGACGGTTTATAATTGGATTTCTGTGTATAAATACTATTATGATTTTTAATATAATAAGCATCGTATTTTATGGTAAGTGAATTGGCAATTGGGTGTCTACATGATTCGTTCAAGTGACTTCGATGCAAATGCTTAGTTATTAGATGGTTTCTGTGTATGAAATAGTAATGTGGTTTTTATTTATGTTGGGTCTTGAAATTTATGGAGTAGTATTCTTAGTATGTATATTATGATGTTTTTAGATGGCATTGTTTATATTTTATGCAATATCTTCTTAATGTTTGATAATAATATTATTGTTTATAATTTGTAAAAGTAATTAGTATAGATATTTATTAGTTAAGATTTTTAAATTAATATATTAGTAAACTATGTTATGATTTTATTCTAGATATAAAACTTACTTCTGAACTTGTCTATTTAATTATAACATGCCTCTGCTAACAAATGAAATATGTCACTAGAGTATATAGGCCAAATGACAGCTATGTAATAAACCTAAAATAAAACCTAGTTTGTAGGAAAGATAGTTTAAACAGTAAACATAATACAGAAGTATAACTAAGGTGAAAAACACTTGATAAATATTTATACATGAGTTAAAATTACAGAAGTGAACTAAATGAATAAACCCTGGACAAATATAGCATGGGAAATAAATTACACCCTAGGGTTATAATCTAAAATGCAAGCCCTTTAAATATTTTGATAGGGAAAAAAAAACACCTAGGGTTAAAACATATAATATAAATCTTTGCATAATCTAACGAGGAATTATTCTAGAAAAGGGAAATAGACAGTGCAAGGCCTCATACCTGTAAATTTGAAACTCCTTTAATGCTTGAATCTGCACACTCTATTAACCAACATTAACAATCATATGCATATCTAGCCTTTGTATTAGATGATCGAATCACTTGGGAACTACCACCTTCAACCCAACCATGACCTAGAACTATTATTGGTTTCAATTTGGATCCCCTCGAGTTGGTTCCAACATGCAAGTAGCTTAGAGCTCCTAAGGTAGGGTTTCCCTAACTGGTATAGCAGGTCTCGATCAGTTCTCCTTTTTCCTTTTAGGAAATTGTTCTTCAAGAATTCACTTGAGAAATAAATTAGGCAGAATAATGACTCCAAAAGATAGATTAGATCCCCAAGCCTTTCCTTGGCTTGAGACTTTATAGACAGACTTTTCAGTCAAAGGGGCAGTCAAATCAAGAATCATTGATTTCTTGATTTAACCCTTTTTAATTAATTTCGGTAATTTTTAATACTTTAACTTAGGAAATTTTATCTAGTTCCTAATTAGACTTTTGTAGATATTATACTATTTATTATCTTTTAGTAATAAATAATAATGGATGGAGCTTTTCCTTGTTTCTTAAATTAATATTATTCTACTATATTTATTCTTTATACATACCATGTATAAAATACATAATAATATAACATTTGTATTTTGGCATCATATACTATGATCCCTATATTTTTTACACTTTCTTGATTAGGTTCATCATGTAGATGGTTAGGTCTAGTAGGCTAGGAAACTCTAAACATCCTTACATGTTGGATTCCCTCGTATAACATGGTAGTTCTTCAGTACTTGAAGAGAATATATAAATTTGAAATTTTATTTAATCACTTATAAATAAGCCATATTAGATCAATATTTTTCTCAAGTCATTTTTCACTCGGGAATGATTTATTATTTTCAGTAACTCCTAGCGCTTACTAGATCCCATACTCAACGCTAAAACCAGGGAGTTACAAACTTAGTGCAATTCTAGAACTCTTCACTCAACATTAATATTGTGATGTACTTGTACAATACACCTAGGGATACAATGGCCAAGGATCGAGTGTTCGAGAGCTTATACTCAACATTAGCATGGAAGGCTCAATGGATTATTCCCAACACTTCCAACTTATCTTTTCATGTGTTCCAGAGCTTCAAGCTTAACACAAATATAAATATGCATATGCTCCAGACGTTCTCACTCAACACAACACCAATTACTCATGTGCTCCAGAGCTCCTTTCTTAACACAAAATATCTCATCAATCATGTGCTTCAGGGTCCACGCCCAACAAAAACAAGCATATATATATCACAACAATTGGCTTATGCCCAACATATTAAAAAAAATCATCATGTTCATATGCAGTGGGGTCTTCGACCCAATATATAAAAATAAAACATCAAGATAACATCATAATCAATAGGCTCGTGCTTGTAAGTGTTAGGTCCAAAATTTAGGATAACCTTATGCACATTAACTCGACTCCCAAGTGGACGATAGAGTTCAAGTGTCACATAAGTTGCACAGTGCCTAAGTGATTGTTCTTGGTGCATGGTTTCACTGCAATCAAGGTCAAATTCTCATGCTAAGAGATGGAGTTCATCTAAATTTACTTTAATAGTTGTATCATTATTGGAATAATGAAGTAGTTATCTAATAATTATCCAATATAAATGTGATTAGAGTTGAAGTTGAGTTAATAGTTGTACAATAATTGGAGTTAAGCTAATATACATATCTAATAGTTAATATAACATTTATCCAATATACCCATGAATAGAGTTGAAGTTAAACTAATAATTGTAGAATCATTGGAGTTAAACACCTAGTTAATAGCTGTGTCTAATAGTTAATTTAAAATTTAATATACTCGCAATTGCAATTCAAGTCAAAATCATGATTGGACTTGAAGTTAAGATAATAGCTGTATCATCAATTTATTTATGCCAATAATTGAATAGTTGAATCTAAAGTTTGAATTTTCCAACTATCACAAATTCTACTCCTTTCATTGGTTGTTCTTTTTTTTTCTCTTCCTAGTCCTCTTGATTTCTTTTGTGCTCATTGAAAGCCAAGTTTGTTTGTTATATCTTGTATTTATTGAATAATGCTCCTTCACCAATCAACTAAAGAAAAGGGGAAAACTATCAAGTTTATTGTGAACATGTAGCAAATCCCGTAACGTTGTTGTAGTGCATCCCTAAATTTGAAGCAAGTTTATCTTAATTATTCTTCAATTTCTACAACTTAGTTTCTATATTGTCTCACTTAGTTTTCTATTTTCCCATATGGACACTTAAGTATTCTAAGGTCTATTCCATGCCCTCAAGTTTAAATGTCAATTGTCTAAATATTTTATTGATTTCGCCGATAATGCCATTAGCCATTTCAATGGCCTGAAATGTATCAAAGAAACATGGAAAATGCTATAAGATGGAATACCTTTAGAGACAAGGCAAAACTGCTAAACCGTTTAAGAGACACAACCTTAAAATTCCAAATAAAAAATAATTGCAAACTTTCTTAATATAACTTAAGACCTAACTAAAAAAGGTCACCCAAATTTCAACATTTTAATGGACATATTTGATATGGCTTTTAGTTCGGAAGAATGGAATAATGTCGAAATTCTAGGTGTAATTGGAAGAACATTTTAAAACCCTTTTATCCAGATTTCAACATTTTAATGGAAATATTTGGTACGACTTGTAGTTCGAAAGAATGGAATAATGCCCAGATTATAGGTGTAATTGAAAGAACATTTTAAAACACTTTTATCCCTTGTGGTTTGGAACTAGACCAATGCCTAGAGATTTTACATTACATATTCCTTTTTACAGGTATAGGATCTTTACAGTCTGAATTCTTGTTCCTCACCAAATGCATATGGTGTCCAACTGATGTGGTATTAGCTTTTCTTGAAACTTGGATGAGTTAAATGGAATACCCTATAAGAAATTTATAAAATATATATCTCTGGCTTTACATTCACCTCCATGGGGTCAACATCAGATTTTGTTACGACTATCAAAGCTAAGCTTTGGACAACATATTTCTAATTTACAGTTGCACACCGAAGAAACATGTCGTATTCCAACTCGTTGATAATAATTTTGTTCATTTTTTGCATTAACGCTACGTCTCTATGAATTCTACTTCTCTATCGAATTAAACTTGCAGCGACCACAGAAAAGAAACCAGGTTTTTGTTGTTTGTGAATATTTATAGAGAAGAAGATTCATCTGGGACGAAAGTTGGACGACGAAAAAAATGACCACAAATGCTATCCGATTTAGCAGGAAGAATATGAAATCATTGACGAAATCCGAAAGGGCGGGAGTGTGAATGTGCATAATTCAAAGTCCCTCGCTTTAAACGAAGTGGTGGCCATCAAGTGCCCAGATCTTGATTCACTAGGCACTTGATGCGATTGGCACATATATGGAGAAGTTCTGGCGAGAAGGAAAAACCCTATTGCTTATCAACCATCGAAACGTCTTAAGCATTCACTGTGTTTTTCTTGTGAATCAATACCTATGGGAATCGATTACATTCATGGCGGAAGGTTCCCTTCATACCATTCTCATGACCTATTCACTCGATGGGTTAAAGGAATCAATAATCGCAACAGGTGTGAAGGAGACTATGAAGGCCTTGGATTATGTCAACAAGGAAGGTCACGTCCACCAGGACATCAAGGCTGGAAATATTTTAGTCGATAGTGACGGATTCGTCAAGATGGCAGAATTTGGTGTATTTGTGTGTATTTTGAGTGGGGTAATAGGGAGAAAATGAAGAGAATTACAGTTCCATTTTTTTTATGGCCTCGGAAATCAGATTTTGTTATGCAGATGGGGGATATGGTCGGAAAGTTGACAGATGGTGTCTAGGCATTACAGTGATGGAGGTTTGTCATGGTCTTCCTCAATACTTTGGCAAACCTCCCATGCTTCTAATTCGTAACATGGGTAGAGGTCTTTTCTGCGGATCGAACGTTAAGCACAAGGCCACCATCTCCGTGAAGGACATCGACAATTTGGAATCAGTAAACTTTGATGAGAAACTGCTGAAACGTTCTTCTTTAAGTAGCATGCCACGTCATGTAATATTGATGTTAGGTTTGAATCATTTATATCTAAAAGATATGAAACCTTGATGAGGTAGGCCATCAAAGACATATTGATATAATAAAAGATATTAGTGATATTAAGAGTTTATTAGAAGTTTAGAGTTTATCAAGAGGCAGAAGTGTTTTATTAGGTCGTGGACTCTTATATGACTACACATTAGCTATACCTCTCGATATCAAATGCATTTGGACTAATCATTAATTGATTAGAGTTAAAGTTAAGTAATAGTTTTAAAATTATTGGAGTTAAGCTAATAGATGTAAAATCATTGGACTTAAGCTAATATTTTATATAATAGTTAACCTAATAGGTATCCAATATAAGTGTGATTAGAGTTGAAGTTAAGCTAATAGTTTTAGAATCATTGGAGTTAGGTTAATAGTTGTATCTAATAATAGATGGAGTTAAGGTGGTAGTTGTATCTAATAATCGAATAGTTGAAGATTAATTTTAATTTTTACAATTATCACTAATTGTACTTATGACATGTTAATTAAGCTACTTTTTATTTTTTTGAAATTATTAATTATTAATTTTGGACAATGCTCATAGAATTAATATCGACAGTACGCTTGTCTCATTCTCGTTTAATCTACGATGACGCCCATAGAATTAATGTGGATAGTACACTTGTCTTATTCTTGTCGGTAGATGAAAAAGCATAGATGGTAGTCCATCACAAAATTATAAGATATATACGCCTATCGGTGTAAATATATCACCATCTTATTAGTGGTTTTAAAACTCTCCCTCTCTCTAAAAAATGATTCAACACACTTAATAGTCTCAAGCACATGGAGAATTTAGGCCAATTTCACACATCAAATCCAAGTCAAACTTTAGGTTGAAAATCAAAGGGATCACTCAACTTTCTCTTTATAGTTGCATTGCCCATGCATGAATTCGATTGATACCCATGGAACCACTGTAGTGGTGTGATCTAAGCAATTTGTCAATCCAATAATACTAGATGCCACTACTTCAAAATATTTTTGGTTGGTTGTAGGACCATACTAGTCGACCTTGTTTATTCGATAGGAGAGTAATTGGCATCCATTTGGTCAATTTAATGGCACAGATGTCCATACTTGAATCGTGTGCACTCCCATTAGAGCAAATTTTCCTTCAATCCTAGTATTGGTTTGTAATATTCCGAATTTTGGACCTAACACTTATACGCATGTCCATATTGATTATGATGATTATCTTTATGTTTTACTTTTATAATGGGTCAAAGACACCACTGCATATGAACATAATGATTTGTTTTATATATTGGGCATAATCCAATTATTGATGATATATATGCTTGTTTGTGTTGGGCATGGACACTCAAGAACATGATTCATGAGATGTTTTGTGTTGAGCGAGGAGCTCTCAAGCATTTTGTGATTGATGATTTGTTTTGATCAAGGAGCTCTATAGCACTTGAGTGATTGATGATTTGTTTTGAGCGAGAAGATTTGGAGAACATGAATACTTAACTTTGTGTTGAGTGAGAAGCTCTGGAATACATGAAAAGATAATTGGAAGTGTTGGGCATAAGCCCTGGAGCCTTCCATGTTGATGTTGAGCATAAGCTCTTGAGCATCGGATCCTCGGCAATTGTATCCCTAGGTGTATCGTATAAGTACATCCTAGAATTAGTGTTGAGTGAAGAGCTCTAGAATTGCACTGAATTGGAACTCCCTATTAAAGCATTGAGTATGGGATTTGGTAAGCGCTAGGGTTACTGAAAAGAATTTAATAGCTTCCGAGTGAAAATGACTCGAGGAAAAATATTTATCTTATCATACTTATTTATAAGTGATTAAATGAAATTTCGAATTTATGTATTCTCATCAAGTATGGAAGAGATACCACGTTATATGAGGTAAATACAACATGCAAGGATGTTTAGAGTTTCCTATCCTAGTAGACCTAAACCATTTACCTACTTGACCTTAATGAAGAAGTGTCGTTAAGTCTAGGGATCATGAAATATGATGCCCAAAGACAAATGTAACAAGTGATATATAATTATGTACTTTATACATGGGATGTATAAAGAGTTGAATATAATTATAATATTAATGATTAAAGAGAAAGAAAAGCTCCATCCAATTATTATGTATTATGTAAAGATAATAAATAGTCCAAAAACCTAAAAATTCTATCTAGGAACTAGTAGAAAGTTTTGAAGTTAAAATATTAATAATTACCCAAAGTAATTGAAAATGGTTAAATCAAGAGACCAAGGTTTCTTGATTTAACTATCCCTTTGACTAAAAAGATTGTCTATAAAGACTTAATCCAAGGAAAAGCTTGGGGTTCTGATCTATCATTAGAGGAGTCATTTTCTGCGTGTTTTCTCTCAAGTAATTCTTGGAGAACACTTTCATAGAAGGAAAAAAGAGAACTGGTATAGATCTGAGATACCAGATAGGAAACCCTACCTTATGAGCTCTAAGCTACTTGCATGTTGGATTCCAGCTCGGGGGGTCCATATTTAAACCAGGAAGGGTTCTGATTCATGGTTGGGTGGAACGTGGTAATTCCTAAGTGATTTGGTCATAAAAAGCAGAGGTGAGTTCTGTCTTGAATTGTTAATGTTGGTTATTTGAGTGTGCAGGTTCAGCCATTAACAAAGCTTCAAGTTATAGGTATGAAGCCCTAGACTGTCTATTCTATTCTTCTAAATTAAATGTTGGATATGCTAGGTAAATAATTACAATGCATTTCCTAACCCTATGTGTTTGATTTTCTAATTAAAATCTGCTAGGGTTTGCATTTCTAAATATTAACTTTAGGCTTCAAATTATATCTTATGATGTAAGTGATTACTTATACGAGGTTATCTTACGATGTAGTTCAATTTATTTACTAATGTTCATCAAAGGTTCTACACCCTAGTTTAATTTCTGTAGTAGTATTATTTGATAAAACTAGGTTATGTACAAACTAGGTTATTTTAGACCTCTTGTTATTATTCATTTAATCTTCATATACTCTACAGACATATTGCATTTGTCTGTAGATACATGTTGTATATTTAAATAGATTAATCCTAGAAGTAGGTTCTAAATACATTTATGTATAACTTACAATCTAGATAACCTAAAGTACTATCTATAAAGTGAACTACTATGTATATATATAATTATATATAGAAATCAAACATAAACAAATCAAAAATACTATCTATAAGTATTCTACATTAAAATCTAAGATAAATAAATCATTAAGACCTTTCAAGGTCTCGACCATTAATACCTGTTAACTACTAAATCATTCCATTAAATAAACATCATCATAAATAAATAAACAAGAGGTATCATGACCATTATTTTGGTCCAAGATTTCATCTCTATTGCTACACTAATTTGCTCATAACTATTAGTTATAGATTAACCAAGTAAAACCTTTAAAAACAAATTAAAGAACTCTGGAATTTTAAACACATGTCGCGATATCGACCCCTGTGGATTCACAAAACCAAGTTGCAGACCTGTATAAAAACAACCAAACTATATATACATAAACCATAACCAAATTACATAAATCTGCAAGTCATCCCATATAACGAATTAAACACCAGATAAAAGCATACACATGAATATTTTCTATTTTAATAAACCATATCAAAACATCTACACCATTCCAAATAATTATGCTGGGAAAATGAATCAAATCCTATGGACATGCAAGCCCAATTCACATATAATTAAAAATACAACTCATTGCATCTACCACAAACAAGATTCAAACCTTGTGTATAATGTTTACCAAGGCCACACTATACATACAGTGTATGTGGGCTACATTAATAACCATAATAATATTGATAACAGACAACTACGCTACATCTAAGTCATGAGGCTTACTCTCCTATCCCTATTATGTAAGCACGGCCTCGGCCAAATAATTATTACACAGTCCTTTTTAAAATCAACATACAGTGACGAAGCCATTTTGGGTTATACCCATGTTCTTCCATAGTCCACATTACACCATAAGAAAATGATAATGGTAATTTAAACCACCCCTTAAGCTATGCGCATTATCCAAAATAATCCATGGATATAAAATAAATTACATAGAATGTATTCTAAATCAACGAAATCATAAACAGTAATGCAAACCAATCGTAGCCACTGTGGGAAAGGATCATTCCACTCATGGCAAGAATTCAACCCAACGGTGTCAACCATTACACCCAAATATAAATACTCAATACACAGACCATAAATGAAGGCGTATTCCATTTTATAAATAACCATATAATAAACCAATAATGCAACATAAATTCCATCCACATACAGAGTACTCATAATAACCAATGTCCATTTATATACGGAGTATATTTTTACATAGGAATTCCAAAATCCTAATTAAATTATTTACACAATAGTGCCATCATCGCAGTCAAGCCACATAGGCATGCGAATGGGCTATGGAACCATTGCAAACAATGGTGGAGACCATGGCTTAAAAGGCCCAAATCCAAAATAATGATTTACAAATCAACATAACTTATACAAATGACCTGTTGTTATCATTCATTTAATCTTCATATATTCTACTCACATATTACATTTGTTAGTAGATACATGTTGCATATTTAACTAAATTAATCCTAGAAGTAGGTTCTAAATAAATTTATGTATAACTTACAATCTAGATAATCTAAGGTACTATCTACAAATGGAACTACTATGTATATATATAATTATATATAGACATCAAACATAAACAAATAAAAATACTATCTATAAGTATTCTACATTAAAATCTAAGATAAATAAACCATTAAAACCTTTCAAGGTCTGCACCATTAATACCTCTTAACTACTAAATCATTTCATCAAATAAACATCATCATAAATAAATAAACAAGATGTATCGTGACCATTCATTTGGGCCAATATTTCACCTTTGTTATTACACTAATTTGCTCATAACTATTAATTATAAATTAACTAAGTAAAACATTTAAAAAAAAATTAAAGAACTCCAGAATTTTAAATAGAGGTCACGATATCGACCCCTATGGGTTCACAAACCCAAGTCAAAGACCTCTCTAAAAAGAACCAAAATATATATACATAAACCGTAACCAAATTACGTGACTTTGCAATTCATCCCATATAACGAATTAAACACTAGATAAAAGCATACATACGAATCTTTTCTATTTTAATAAACCATATCAAAATATCTAAACAGTTGCAAATAATTACGTGGGGAGCAGGAGTCGAATCCTGTGGGCATGCAAGCCCAACCCACATATATTTAAAAGTACAACTCATTACATATACCACGAACAAGATTCAAACCCTGTGTATGAGGTTTACCAAGGCCACGCTATACATATAGTGTATGCAGGATACATTAATAATGATAATAATATTAATAACATACAACTACGCTACAACTAGTTCATGAGGATTGCGCTTCTATCCCTATGTTGTAATCACGGCCTCAACCAAATAATTATTACACAGTCCCTTTTAAAATCAACATACGGTGACGAATCCATTCTGGGTTATACCCATGTTCTTCCATAGTCGACATTACACCATAAGAAAATGATAATGGTAATTTAAACCACCCCTTAAGCTATGCGCAGTATCCAACATAAGCCATAGCTATAAAATAAATTACATAGCATGTATTCTAAACGAAATCGTAGGAATGAAACCCAAGACAAAGCTTACCTTCCAAGTCTAGAGGATGCCTCCATTTCCCCTCCACAGAGCCAAGACCAAACACCAAATGACAAAGCGAAATGACAAGTCCATCATGAGCCAAGCCTAAGTTTGGCCTTCCACGAAAAGCAAGGTGCATTACTGGGACCAGTTGGTTTCCAACATAAAAGCCAAAACCCACTTTACTATAGTTTGATATCATTGCAAAATGATAGTCTCTTCTACCAAGCAAATCACAAGACCCCAATGTATATGGTTTGACCATATGGTATATTCGCCACCCCATATCATATCACAAGGTTTAATACATTGCAAGGTTACGTTTAGTGTAACACCTCGGTTTTGAGCCTCTTTGCATTAAAATGCATATGATGTATATATTGTAATTAATCATGGTGTGGAGCTAAAGGAAAAATCCCCACCATCGATTTATCGTTTTATGTTTCGGTGATCAAAATTGTTTCCGAAGGTATATTTCATGCTAGCCGGCACATTATAATTTTTAGATCATGTAAATATGCAATTTAATTAAAAACCCCAAATAGCCATGTCTATGTAACCATAATGAAAAGGGCATGATTTTCCTAAGGATAAGGAGGGGGAATTATTTAACCCTTAGGGCCAATAGGGAAAAACCACATGTTAATAGGAGAACCCATCAATCAATGAACTACAAAATTAAATCCTTTGATGTTAGTTGGGGCAGTTATTGCATGGAGAGTGGTGTGTGGCGCGACTATCAGTCCTTTCTTACATGCACACTCCACCAGGGAGCTCGTTCATCCTCACATGGGAAAGAGGAGAACGGAGGACCCCATTCTTCCATTTTTTTCCTATTCTCACGCAGAGGGATGTTTTCTCTCCTCACGCACAGGTTTTGGATTGTTCCTCACGCAGAGAGCTAGGAGAGCTGCCTTACCTTCACGATTTGGCTGCGGATTGTCTATGGGGATTTTGCTGTGTGTAGTCACTTTGCAGGTTTTGTGGGTCTGTGTATACAAATCCATATCCACGCTGAGAGTATGTTATGTCCGATTCCCTTCCCGGTCGAGCTATGTCTTTTCCGTTGTTTTTAGTGGAGGAATTGTGGTTGATGTTTTCCCCACGAATGTGGGTTGTTGTTGAGTTTTTTTGGCCACGTTAGGGCCAAGAATAACTCTGAGATTGTCTTGCTCAGTCTAATATGTGTATTACCCAAATTGTCATCTCAGTTTTTCTCTGCGGTGTTTTCTTTTAAACCCCAGAGCTGTCAATAGTTGTTATGTTGTGTGTGCATAGTGGATTGGTCTTTGGACTATGTAGGAGTGGAAAGAAGTCTCCTTGAAAATCCTAGGTTTTTGCAGGAGCCTCATAGATAGAGCTAGAGTGTTGGCTCTCTTCCCTACACCCCCTGAATAGCACTATAAGGGAAGTCATGTCCTGAGGGACTGTGCAGCAGAGAAGGGAATGATTCCTTGTGTTGGGTGTTTGTGGATGTCTTAGGAGTCAAGCTAGTTCTAATGTAGGAATCCTTAGCTCTTCAGTGAGCCCACTAGCTTAGCAGACAGTGCTTCCATTTCCTAATAACCTGATAAACCCAACTTGTTGGCTTGGTTATGTGTTGTTGTGCACTCTTAGCCTGATAAACCCAACTTTGTTGGTTTGGCTGAATAGTGTGGTACCCTTGGCTATGTGTGAGCCTGTTTAGTTTCCTTATTCCTTGGGGAATCATGCCCAGCTCAGGGGTGGCATTGTGGTCAATAGATTAAGGAGCAGACTAACCTATGGTTGGGTGGAACATTGCAAGCGACATAGCTGGTTTCAGTACAAGCTTCCTCATAAGATAAGTATTCTTTTCTATTTCATATACGTAATTGTATTTGTTGTATAATGAAAATGATGAACATGTTAAATTCTTGAAGTATGGTTTTGCTTCCATTGTATGATGAATGTTTATGCATCTCTGCATGTTTTACTTCGATGCATTTCAAATTTTATCATAGCATGTTCATGGGGCTAGTTTCCTGGGTAGATAGCAGCAGTGGTAGCATGAGTCTTTGTCGGTCGGAGGGTCGGGGATGTTACATTTAGTGCACAGTCCATGCATGGCATGTGATATTCCTATGTCAAGCCACAAGGCATAAGCATTAAATGTAACATGTATACCATAGGATTAAAGCCTTAGCATAATACAGTTGCGCTAAGCTTAATGCTTAGTAAACATGGCATATGAAATCTTCCACATTAATATTTACACTTTATAAAAATCAAAGGTCTCGTTTTTAAGCCTAGATCATAACCTGCAAATAAGAAAAAAATAGGATAGGTTAATATTGTTACTAAAATAAACATGGAACGTAAATATACTAAGGTATAAAATACGAGACATAAACCCTAAGAAAGAGTAAACAACACATAGGTATTTTTAGCTATGATAACTAATTTATGAAATAGCACTTACCTAGTTATAAATCTGAGTCGCTCAGGAACCATAGCAACAAGCAGTAGGTCTTTTAGGACCAAAGTTTCAGTGCTCTTTAATTAAGACTCCGTCACCAAGTATGATCTGAATATGAAATAAAAGAGGTTCCTTAGTTCGAAGAACTAAGTAATATTACAAACAAGTAAACACCTTTACCTCTGAGACCGTCATGGGAGAATGGGTCCCGCAACTCTGCCCACTTTGTTTCCACAAACAAAGTTAAGTTAAGACTTTTTAAATAAACTAGTAAGACTATACAGAAAAGATGAATCCTATAATCAAGTAATGACACATACGCAATAAATGTATAATCATAAGAACTAACCCTTAATACAGCACTAATACATTGTGAGTAAAATAAAATAATAATAATGACTGAAAGTAAAAGGACAGAACATAAGAACAACTTATGAGTAAACAATGGTACATGTAGTGTACGATATATTTCCGCAAGTAAAATAATGTTCCATATATGTAGTATTTACTAGCCTAATAATATATTTTTTTTATTTTCAACTTTTTGGGACATTACAAGTGGTATTAGAGCCCATTTTCAATACTAAGAGACCTATGGGTGCACCAAGTATTTACTGCAAGGAAAATAAAGTATGATATTAAATTTGTTACTAACAAGAAATTTTTCCGTTATTTAAAATTTTTGAAATTTCAAGAAAATTTTACTGAACAGTTCTGTATATGAACACTGAGGAAGATAACAGTTGGCAAGGAAGGATGAACAGCCCCACCCCAGAAGGAGAACTGGTGGTGGAGTTGAATTCTAATATTTTGAATACTATACATAGTCTTTAAGCAGAATTGTGAAGTCTCAAAGAAGATAGATTGAACGAAAGAAAATAACAACAAGCTATAAATGAAGCATTACTAATAAATATGACAGGAGGAAGCCCGTGGAGTAAACCTACCTAGTCCACAAATAGTTCCAAAAGAGAACCTTACCATCAACGAGCCAGCAGCCTCAGAGGAGAAAAAGAGAAACGTACACCTGAAGCACCGAAAGGAGATCATCACAGTCTTTCTAGTAATGACTCCCTTTCTCCTCAAAGAAAGAAACAAAGAAGCAATGACAGTCTTCAAGGGGATTTTAGAAAAATAAGAGCCCCGAGCTATGAATGCTGAAGAGTAGTCATTCGGCATGAGCAAATATTTGCAGGTTCATAACTACTCAAGTGAGATGAAGGCTCGTCTTGCCATCTATAACTTGAATGGAAAGGTAGTAATATGGTGGAGAGATTTAAAACACACCAAGAAAAATGAGCTAAGATAAATACACTGGGATACCTTCTGAAAACTTTTCCAAGAGAAATATATGTTGGAAAGGTTATTCGACAGAAAAGTGAAAGAGGTTCACGAACTATGCATGGGATCCATGAATATGGATGTGTTTATTAACATATTTCTAGATCTGTTGCATTATGTACCGTACATCAAAGAAGAAAAGGTAAAGATACAATAGTTCCTAGGATGTCTTCTTCTCAGTTTTCGAGACAGGATTCAATTCGACATGCGTAAGACCTTGGATACCATGCTTCACAAAGCTAGGCTCTGTCATGAGCATGGACAACTAAGATAGGAGAACATGACCCGAAATTGAGACAAGTCTAAGAACTTCTCTGATAATCGCAAACCTGAGTCCAACCCACATCCATACAGAAAGAAAATTAACATCTTTCAAGCAAACAAGAACTTTAATAAATCTGGTACGAAGCCTTATGTACCAGCTGCTAATGTTAACAAACCAGTAGAAAGTGGAGCCAATGCTACCCCGCTACAGATCAAGTGTTGGAAATGCAGCGGGCCTCATTATGTCCGAGATTGTAATAACAAGACCGGTGGGGTCTTGCACAACTTACAAGAAGAACCAACTGTTGAGGACATAGCTGGAACACCGCAGATCTATGCAGCATTGGATGCCCAACAGGTAGATCATTAAGCTACAATGGTTGAGATAGAAGGTAAGCTCTTGAACACATCTATTTCAATACTGATTGATCCTGGTGCTTTCCAGAGCTATGTTTCGCCTAAAATTGTTGATGAATGAAAACTAGGAAAAGTGAAACATGATAAACCTTGGTTGGTTCAGTTAGCCACAAGTACGAAATGGAAAGTTTTAGAAATTGTTAAAGAATGTGAGCTAAACCTAAATGGTTTCCCTACGAAATTGAACCTGAAAATCCTACCTTTAGGATCATACGATGTACTTATCGGCATGGACTGGATGGAAAAACACCATGTCATGCTCGATTTCTTGCACAAATCTATCTTTTGTACTGATATCCTAGGGAACCAAGTGAAGGTTCATGGCATCCCAAAGAAAATTTTTGTAAGACAAATATCTTCCTTGCGAGAGAAGAAATGCGTTAGGAAAGGCTGGGAATTGTTTGCAGTGAACATTCACATTAGAGGAAATTTCAACTCAAAATGGGCCTTTTAACTTTTATTCAAATTCCATGTCATCATGTGTTAGCAAATGAAATTTGCTTTAAATTTGAAATACTATATAGGTCTTAAAAACTTTTTTAATATAAATTTGGGGATAGGTATCATAAAAAAACTACTTTTTTTGTTTGTATTTTTGACATATCTCCCCGTGTTTTTACTCAAATTTCGATCGGGAGAGCTCATTGGATGCAGAATTAAATTCCGCATCCAACGAGTACCCACTTGGCATACTTTTGACAGACCCCACTACCCCAAAAATAAGAAATACATGAAAAAATGGAATGATGACATCATTCCATTTTTTCAGGTATTTCTTAGTTTTGGGGTAGCGGGGTCCAGCAAAAGTATGCTGAGTGGGTACTCGTTGGATGCGGAATTTAATTCCGCATTCAAAGAGCTCTCTCGATCGAAATTTGAGTAAAAACATGGGGAGATATGTCAAAAATACAAACAAAAAAGTAGTTTTTTTCTTTTCTTCCTCCAAAATTAATAAATATTATTTTATTATTTTAAGTATTATTTTATTAATTCATTTTAGGAGGCCCATTTTGAGTTGAAATTTCCTCTAATGAGACATAGAGTCTTATAGAGAGAAACACATAGAAGACTTCCCTATTCTTAAAGAATTCAAGGATTTTTTTCCTAAGGAAATCCTAGGATTACCTACGAAGCAAGACCTACTCTTTTCTATCAAACTGACCCCTAGATCAATTCTAGCTTACAAATCCCCTTACTGCATGAGTGCATCTGATTTGGTGGAACTCAAACTGTAGCTACAAGAATTGATAGAGAAAGGATATATCCAACCCAATGTGTCTCCTCAGGGAGCACCGATCTTGTTCGTAAAGAAGAAGAAAGGTACGATTCGGATGTGCATCGATTACCAACAGTTGAACAAAATGAATATCAAGAACCATTATCCACTCCCTATGATCGATGAATTGTTTGATCAGGTAGGAGGATCTAGAATCTTTTCAAAGATTGACCTAAGATCTAGGTACCATCAAGTATGGATTCGTGATAAGGATATTCACAAAATGGGATTTCGTACAAGTTACGGGCAGTATGAGTTTGTAGTGATTTCGTTTAGGTTAACCAATGCACCCATAAAATTTATGTGTATGATGAACATCATATTCAGTAGGTATCTAGATAAGTTCATCTTGGACTTTATATATGACATACTGGTTTATTCAAAGAATAAACAAGAACATGAAGAACACCTTCGCATAGTACTACAAGTGTTGAGAGAACACCAGCTTTATGCTAAGTTTAGTAAATGTGATTTTTACAAACAATAGCTACAGTATCTAGGTCACATTATCTTCGAGACAGGGATAGCTGTGGACCTGGAAAATATTAAAGCAATAAAGGATTGGCCTACCCTTACTAGTGTAACTGACATTAGGTCATTTTTTGGGATTAGTCGGATATTATCGAAAGCTCATTAAGAACTTCTAGAGAATCTCTTTCCCCATGACCGCTTTACAGAAGAAAGCAAGTAAGTTCTTATGGACCTCTAAGTGTGAAGAAATTTTTCAAAAGCTTAAGTAGCTTTTCATGACCGCACCGGTGTTACAGATTGCGGATCCCGATGGGGATTTTGTTGTTTGCACGGATGCAAGCAAGAAAGGACTTGGAGGAGTTCTCTTGTAGAACAGTCATGGGATCTATTATGAATCATGGAAGTTAAAAGAACATGATCATAATTACCCTACACATGATCTTGAGTTAGCTGCCATCATCCATGCTTTGAGGATGTGGTGGCACTGCCTCATGGGAAGGAAGTTCCTTCTAAAGATAGACAATGTGAGTATGAAATATTTATTCAATCAACCAGATCTGAATGCAAGGAAAGCTAGGTGGTTGGCTTACCTTAGTGAGTACCATTTTGAGATAAAGCACATTAAGGGAAAAGAGAACAAGGTCATCGATTCTTTGAGCTGAAGAACTCATATGACCTATGAGGTGACTTTGAGTCAAACCGATGCATATTTGCATGAGAGGATTAGAGCGGCCAACGGAGTTGACCCCTTCTATGTAGAAATTCTCAAGAAAGTCCAGGATGACAGGTTACTTAAACAACAAAAAGAAAACAAGGTAGACAAATCCGGACTGCTATGGTCCAAGGATTGTTTGTGTGTTACAAAAGGAGGTGAATTTTGGTCCATCATCCTCATGGAATTTCATCAAGTACCCTACTTCAGGAACTGGTGATATCAAAAGATGATATCCACCGTCAAGAGACACATTTTCTGGCCTAAGTTAAAGGCCGAAATTGCAATGTTTATTGCGAAATGTCAGGAATGTCAGCTAGTTAAAGTTGAGCATCAGCATCCTGTGGGATTGCTGCAGCCATTACCCATTCTAGAATGGAAGTGGGAGGTCATTATTGTGGATTTCATCACCAGTTTACCAAAAAGTAAGAAGCAAAATGATTCTATTTTTGTGTTCAACGACAAGTTGTCGAAAGCAGCATGCTTCATTCTTGTGAATCCAACCTATAAAGTAGTAAACATTTGTACTGTACCCCCTGTACCTTAATGCCAATTAGGTGTGAAAATTTGGGTAAAAGTATCCGGTTTGTTGTGACTACAAAAGGAGACCATCGTGTTAGTGGCATAGTTTTTAAAAGGCATTTCAATTCAAAGAAGTAAGCATCCATTTACCGATTTACATTCCATCCTCCTCAATGAACCAAAACATGAATCTTATGTTTTAATGTTCACATGATGAAGTAATTCCCTCAATGGAAGAACACTTAAGTGTATCAAATAACACGACTGTGGATAACATGCTCAATTATTTACTTAATCACATTATGCAGGACCCAACAAATCAATAATCAAGACTAATTGTAAATCATAGAACATTTCAAATAAAATCACACATGGTTTTCTTGCACATATCCACATGCGGGTTACACATAAATCATTTAAACAATTTAATGAAACACAGTGACCATACATGGCACACATAAATCATTTAAACAATTAATGAAACACAGTGATCATACACGACACACATAAATCATAACAATAGAGGGACACAAAGATATACGTGGTTCACCCCAAACTCGGGGTTACATCCACCAAATGGTCGCATCATGCGATATTGATTTATTAATTGAGTTACAGACATCAACTTAAATATTGCCATACTTGCTTTCGTTTTCATCATACACACTCTCCCCAGAGAGTAAAATCAAACCGGCTTGGGTCAAACTGATGCATGGAAAAATCTAAAATAGGTTCTAACCCGAACGCTAGATACCCTTCCCGGTGTAGGGTATCTAGGTTTATCACAGGGTTTGTTAAACCCAGCCTTACTCAAATGCAGATCTACATATGATTTATTTTTAACAATTATATACTATGTCATGATGCCCCTGCTTATTTTGCATCCATAAGAATATATCTATAAAATAGAGATTCCCAACTATGATATACATATACGGGTGTAAACCATTTTACCTCCCAATAATTATGCAGCAATTTCTTGAACACAGAGGTAAATAGATTTTACCTACCAAGCTTATATTTATATAAACTTGCACATAAATCGATATGGTACAGGAAAAAATGCCCAGTGTGGACTAAGTCGTGAAAAAATGCACAACAGTGGTTCACAAAAAATCCCCAAGGCAAATCTATGAACCTATTCTTCACGGCCACATCATAGTTAAAACACATTCAACAACGATACACCTTTCCAAGTCTTTAAATAATAAATCTGTAGTCTGATATCCATGAGTAATAATATTAAGGCGAAACACAGTTTGTATGAGAGATGAGTACCTTTTCCTTTTAAGGTCCTGCCCCGTACCATTTCTTATCAATTCGTTAATACTAACCTCTAGACTCTTATCCTCCACGCCATTGCAGTCGTGGCCCACAGCTCAATATTTTGCAACATCGCAGTCTTATAGTGTAGCGATAAATGTCTACACGAGGGTCATCAACAGGCTTCAATATGATTTTGGCCATCATTTTCCCTGATTCTTCAAAATAGTCCCCAGAGGCATTCCCTTGATACCTTGGTTAAATAAAAATAAAATGAAACGCAGAAATAATACATGTTCTGCACATTTTGAGAAGAGGCTGGAAGGAAAGGTTCAAATCCAATTTTTGAAGTATAATGCAACTGAGTGTCAGTTCATTGGTGATGCCGATAGAATGTTAATATACTCACCAGAGTTCCACACCCATCATGGTCTGGCCCAGCTGTTTTACAACATGAATCGTGAATCCCAAAGGATTACTAGACGCAAGTCCGAGGCAATTTTGGCAGGGTGGATACCCTCTTTTACTTGAGCCAAAGGAACACAGCTATTATGAACTGTAATTGTAGGGACATCATTTAGATGAAATCGGGACTATGATTCAGTGTATGAATTTTTTTTCTCTTGCATTGCCAGATCATAAAAGGAAAACACATCAAAGAGTAGGATTGAGCTCTACAGCCCTTCCTAAACAAATGCAGGTGGCATATCCCAGAATGCTTCTCTATGCGCAGGCAACTTTAGAACCCTAAAACGCAGCCATTGGGGGTTATTGGAAAATGTAAGTCACAGACACCCGATCTGTTTTAATGGGGCAATCATTCACAGACGTACAGAATTTAGATCTATAAATATGGCTTTGAAAAGAAGTTAAGGAGTTCGTAGTCAAATCGATTCCCCAAAAATGCACACGCAAGAAAATAAGGCAGCTAGGTTACACACCTCAAGATCTAAAAGTAAAATGCTGTTAACTCATCCTATTTCAGTCAACGGTAGGGGGTCTAAAACACAAAGAGACCTAGCTAGCTCCAACAAGCACAGATTTTCCCAAATGCCGAGAGGTATAAACAATTTTTCTAAGCCTTAAATTCAGTTTCAGATCGCAATTGTATTACCATCTTAAAATATATATAATTTCCATACCTATGTGCAGGAATGATCAGTTTATTCCGTCCTCATGCTTGCGCATCACAGCTTCCTCCTTCTCTCATGAAAAGAAAATGTAGACCCCCTTCTTCACAGGCAGCGATTCCCTAGATAGATCTGGACTGTCAAAAGATAGGGGCTCTCGACGCAGTGCTCTCTATTCCACATCAGGTAACAAGCGGTTGGCTTGAGGTTGAACGCTATGCAGCTTGTTAGCAGGAATCTTCCGTTGGTATCTTCCCTGGCGAAGCATCCATCGCACACCCTAAGAAGCATCGAATGAACAACTCGGCCCGAAGGCCTCCCTCTCTCGCTGAAACTTGCAATCCTTTGGATTTACCGTAATCAAAACTCTTGTTCCAGCCTCTAACGTAGAGGTTTAGATTCTCAAAAGGGACGCAGAGTTTCACTCTCTCCCGAGCACATAGGTTCCCTAAAAAAAAGCAAAACAAAATGTGGAGGTTCACTCTTACAGATAAAAGAGAACGCAGAGTTCTCTTCAGCGTGGAGTTTCTCATGGGAAACGCTCGCGGCCTCTCCCTCCAAGGCCTTCTCCCGTTTCCCCATCCTCCTCCTGTCAGTTCTTAGTGTTCTCTTTTTATTAGAGGGCGTAGGAAACTAGAATTAATTAGCTCTCCTGTCATCTCCACCAAAACATGAAGGAAACGCATGCCAGGATTAAATGTGCAACAGAAACAGCTATTTTCTGGTTTCAATTAAGAGAAACACCTGTATAAAAATTAAATGGCGCAGGATGGCAATCAACTGCCGAAAAAGAAACGGGTGCTATAAATTCTTTTTAATAACATGGGTAGCCAATCAATTGGGGACTAAATAACAGGGCAAAGAATAAACCGCCCCACCCATAACCAACGTTTTCTCTCCAGGTCAAAGTCAGTCATGGAAGGTAATCAATACCTCCCTAGTTAATGGCAGTAAATCAAGAGACGGTGTCCATGGAAGGTAATCAATACCTCCTTGGTTAGTGGCCATAAGACAAGAAACCGTGTCCACCATCCTCGCCTGTCTTCCTTATTCGAAGGAAAATTAATAATAACTGAATGATACATCCAATCCGTAATAATGTTTCTACAAATCCATATTTTAATTGACTTTTACCTAAACTTCAATAGCAAGTTTAAGGCATGTATTTTATGTAAGTTCCTTTATGTAAAATTATACAAAGGCTCCCTTTTTAATGTATATATTACTCTAGTTTGTATATTTATATATACATATAAATAAGCATAATATACTGATGTATATTATATATATATATACTTATATATCAAACTCTCTTCTTTGCTCATAATACTCCTCATCTAAATATCTAGATATACTATACAGGCATAAAATAATGCCTCACCCTCACCTATATTATTTTTCCTGAAGTGGGTTAAGACCCTTGGTGGTTTTTCCCTTGTTCTTTTCGTTAACTTTAAAAAAAATCGACCCTTTCGTGTCGCAGTCAAAAGGAAGGTAAACTTCCTCCATCATAGCTCGATCTTCTTTGTAGCTAAAGGCTATGCTATGGTAGTTTAATTTGGCTGATTACGGAAATAGAATAGGAGATCCCTAATCTTACTTCTTTGCCTTCATAGGCTTAATTTTCTCATCATTAGGCTGCGACCAGATCCTAAGCCTACAACTTGGATCTTCGATTATATTAATTTTATCATTTTTTTTTGTTTCTTCTGGCGGGGTCTTGGCCTTGAGCTCCTCACCAGAAGAATGAATACATCATACATTCAGAAACCTGAATTTCTTGGGGTGTATAAGAGGGACATTACATCCTCCCCCCCTAAAATTAACACCGTCCTCGGTGTTCTTGTCCTTCAACCAATTCCCTCGTTTCCTGAGTCATCTTGTCTCCTTTTCATCTCTTCATTCTGAACCCTAGAGATCCTTTGGTACTTCTCAAGTCCCTGTCATTCAAGACCTGCATTTACCTGCACAAGGTTCGGGTCTAGCCAAGATTTTCTTAGCAATTCATGTTCAAAAATTGTAATTCAATTAAACATATGCCATGCAATTTTATGGCGTCCCTCTATGCCATGACATCCAACCATTTTCATAATGCAAATAAAAACATGTTTACTACCCTTTTCCATTGGTTTTATCTCCAACATTTTGTCAATTAGGTCGTCCTCTACCTGAGGAACCATTTTCCACATTAAGCAATGTAACAGTCTTTTGGAAAGGTCATTTACATGTTTTTATGTTCGTTATGTTTTTTTCCAAACTCCTTTTGAGTTTCTTTTTCCTTTTTCTGGTGTGGACTTGCAATAATTCTGAGGTTACTCTCCTCAGTGACATCAAACAGCGTCCTGTCTTTCTAGATGTCCAAAAAATTTTCCTAGGTCTTTTGCCACACCCCATGCCTAACACCAATGTGCTCACGCGGCAATCGCTTGCCTAACACCATTGTGCTCCTGCAGCATGTGTGCCTAACACCAGTGTGCTCACACGGCAATCATTTGCCTAACACCACTGTGCTCTTGCAGCATGTACGCCTAACACCAGTGTGCTCACGTGGCAATCATTTGCCTAACACCACTGTGCTCCTGCGGCATCCAAATTTTCCTTTTTCATATTTGTACAAATTTTTAACTTTGATTATTGCAACGCGCACTCTAGGGTGCTTTCATGAATTTATTGTCATTGTATCAACTACACAGCGAGTCAAAAATTTCATTGACAACCCAAAATTTCAATAATCATAATTTGTATCAATTCTTAATAGTCATTCACAAGCTACACATACTTGTAAACAAAACTAGAGAACTACTCCTTACTCCTTTTCTGTGCGAAAGAGCGTAACTCACATATACAGGCAAATTTATATACCATAATTGTACTTCGATGTAGCAATGGTCAAAATCTTGGTGAAGCCTGCAATGTTAGTATGCCAACAACATCATCGACAGTTAGCCCCTGTTTATAAAAACACTCAAGGTTCAACATTTATATTAAGCAAACAATACCCATACTTAACCTCCTTATTTATGGAAACAAATATTTCCTAACGGTTGGCTCCAACCGTTAATGTTCGTGGCCTATCCTGCCACGTTAGCATATCACATTATACAGCATTCATCAACTTGTTTATCATTATCAAATCCATATCAGCTCTTAAGATTCCCATCTTAACATTACCCAAGCAACAACCATGTTCCTAAATTCTCAATGGTTTCATTCACAAGACCACCAACAAGATCATTGAATCTAGCGCTAGAATTCAATTCTAGGGTTCTTGCTAGAATCTAAAAATAGACATATGATAGCAATAAAATGGTCTATTAGCATATCAATACCGAAAGTAAAATAAAAATACCAACCATGGGAAAATCAACACATAGTATAGTTCAAAATTAAAACTCAAATCTAAGTACAAGGAACCAATTCCAGAATGTGCACTTAATAAGAGAATGACTCTAAGAATTCATTTTCTTAATCACGAAGCTGGTACTTGTAACTACACATAAACATTTTAGTATGCACAACATCATTCACTAATATCCAAAACATCCCTGCTGAGGTCAACATGGATCAAGAAGTACATTCGCCATTCTATTTAAGGATTTTCAATGCTCAATCGAGCAATGTCATGATTCACAAGGAGATACGGCTCCTTTACTGAACAACCAATAGGTTTTAACATATAACACTTCAAACCTCATTTAATGAATTTATAACCACAAATCAAAACCGTTAGCAACTTTCAAACCTTCATTTCTCTGTCATTGTCAAGAAAGGTGTCGACAGCATTTAAGCATTTAATTAGATCTTTGGTATTCAAGTCGCAAGGGAGGAGATTAAGTATCAGAAAGAAACTTACCAAGAATCAGATTCCAGTTAATACAATGTCAGCGACCAGATTCATAATTGATACCTGATTAAATTTGGAATCCAATCAAGGATTTCGATCTCAATACTCAACCACAAGGTTAATGGATTACACATATCAGCAGTAATTCCAACCAAGGAAATAGGAGGCATTCCATTCATGACTCTTCCATTGACCTTATCTAATCAAAATACAAAACAAGGTCCCGGTCCATTCCCATACATGCAATCATTAGATCTTGATAGAAATCAAATATATAAATAGATCTATCCTTGTAGACTCATACCACCACGAGATCGGAATTCCCATACATGAGATCTATACTTGGAACACATACAATCCCTTGGATCTATTCATGCAAATATATTAGGTCTAACAGGATTAATTTCCTATGATCAGATCTATCTTCGCAATTTCATACCACTATGGAAATCTAAGCCTCACCACCAATCCATACTCTAATGCATGCTGGAATTCACGCAATAATATAATCGCCGAAGCGTACTCATACTTGGATGCATATCTAACAATTTCTTAACCGGTCGCATAATGAGGTCGTGAACGCATATGGAAAAGCACACAAGAATCACAGAAACATACTCATGCCCTGATGTATATTAAAATTCTAGGTGCATAAGAAAACTCAAGCAAAAATCCTAGAATATAATCATAACCATATCCATATTTATGAACTGAAGCAAAAATCATAGTATATACAAAACTATGAATCCCCAATTCGCCTATTACTATTTTAATAGAAACTTCTATGGTACTTTCATTGACCATGAGCTTGACCGAGAAGACCTCTATACCTCAGTAAATTTTTTATTGGCACAACTCAAAATAGAGACGAAGCAATCATCTTAGCTATTTGTAAACATATTCGTAGGTGAGCAAGCAAATAACCGTATACCTGTGTACTTACATGCTCGGGTCTCACATAGAATTGTCAAGGTATAGGGTCATCTTCGTTGTGATTTTTGAGCTAATGTTCCAGCCTCCCCTGCACAACTCAAGGTCAGTAAACATGTAGTTCTAAAGTAAAACATGTAGGAGCGTTTTGAGCCTAATTAGTCCCAAGTGTTTCAACTTGGCTCTGATACCATATGTAGTGTACCCCTTGTACCTCAATGCCAATTAGGTGTGAAAATTTGGGTTAAAGTATCCGGTTTGTTGTGACTACAAAAGGAGACCATCGTGTTAGTGGCATAGTTTTTAAAAGGCATTTCAATTCAAAGAAGTAAGCATCCATTTACCGATTTACATTCCATCCTCCTCAATGAACCAAAACATGAATCTTATGTTTTAATGTTCACATGATTAAGTAATTCCCTCAATGGAAGAACACTTAAGTGTATCAAATAACACGACTGTGGATAACATGCTCAATTATTTACTTAATCACATTATGCAGGACCCAACAAATCAATAATCAAGACTAATTGTAAATCATAGAACATTTCAAATAAAATCACACATGGTTTTCTTGCACATATCCACATGCGGGTTACACATAAATCATTTAAACAATTTAATGAAACACAGTGACCATACATGGCACACATAAATCATTTAAACAATTAATGAAACACAGTGATCATACACGACACACATAAATCATAACAATAGAGGGACACAAAGATATACGTGGTTCACCCCAAACTCGGGGTTACATCCACCAAACGGTCGCATCATGCGATATTGATTTATTAATTGAGTTACAGACAGCAACTTAAACATTGCCATACTTGCTTTCGTTTTCATCATACACACTCTCCCCAGAGAGTAAAATCAAACCGGCTTGGGTCAAATTGATGCATGGAAAAATCTAAAATAGGTTCTAACCCGAACGCTAGATACCCTTCCCGGTGTAGGGTATCTAGGTTTATCACAGGGTTTGTTAAACCCAGCCTTACTCAAATGCAGATCTACATATGATTTCTTTTTAACAATTATATACTATGTCATGATGCCCCTGCTTATTTTGCATCCGTAAGAATATATCTATAAAATAGAGATTCCCAACTATGATATACATATACGGGTGTAAACCATTTTACCTCCCAATAATTATGCAGCAATTTCTTGAACACAGAGGTAAATAGATTTTACCTACCGAGCTTATATTTATATAAACTTGCACATAAATCGATATGGTACAGGAATAAACGCCCAGTGTGGACTAAGTCGTGAAAAAATGCACAACAGTGGTTCACAAAAAATCCCCAAGGCAAATCTATGAACCTATTCTTCACGGCCACATCATAGTTAAAACACATTCAACAACGATACACCTTTCCAAGTCTTTAAATAATAAATATGTAGTCTGATATCCATGAGTAATAATATTAAGGAGAAACACAGTTTGTATGAGAGATGAGTACCTTGTCCTTTTAAGGTCCTGCCCCGTACCCTTTCTTATCAATTCGTTAATACTAACCTCTAGACTCTTATCCTCCATGCCATTGCAGTCGTGGCCCACAGCTCAATATTTTGCAACATCGCAGTCTTATAGTGTAGCGATAACGTCTACACGAGGGTCATCAACAGGCTTCAATATGATTTTGGCCATCATTTTCCCTGATTCTTCAAAATAGTCCCGAGAGGCATTCCCTTGATACCTTGGTTAAATAAAAATAAAATGAAACGCAGAAATAATACATGTTCTGCACATTTTGAGAAGAGGCTGGAAGGAAAGGTTCAAATCCAATTTTTGAAGTATAATGCAACTGAGTGTCAGTTCATTGGTGATGTCGATAGAATGTTAATATACTCACCAGAGTTTCACGCCCATCATGGTCTGGCCCAGCTGTTTTACAACATGAATCGTGAATCCCAAAGGATTACTAGACGCAAGTCCGAGGCAATTTTGGCAGGGTGGATACCCTCTTTTACTTGAGCCAAAGGAACACAGCTATTACGAACTGTAATTGTAGGGACAGCATTTAGATGAAATCGGGACTATGATTCAGTGTATGATTTTTTTTTCTCTTGCATTGCCGGATCATAAAAGGAAAACACATCAAAGAGTAGGATTGAGCTCTCCAGCCCTTCCTAAACAAATGCAGGTGGCATATCCCAGAATGCTTCTCTATGCGCAGGCAACTTTAGAACCCTAAAACGCAGCCATTGGGGGTTATTCGAAAATGTAAGTCACAGACACCCGATCTATTTTAATGGGGAAATCATTCACAGACGTACAGAATTTAGATCTATAAATCTGGCTTTGAAAAGAAGTTAAGGAGTTCGTAATCGATTCCCCAAAAATGCACACGCAGGAAAATAAGGCAGCTAGGTTACACACCTCAAGATCTAAAAGTAAACCGCTGTTAACTCATCCTATTTCAGTCAACGGTAGGGGGTCTAAAACAAAAAGAGACCTAGCTAGCTCCAACAAGGACAGATTTTCCCAAATGCCGAGAGGTATAAACAATTTTTCTAAGCCTTAAATTCAGTTTCGGATCGCAATTGTATTACCATCTTAAAATATATATAATTTCCATACCTATGTGCAGGAATGATCCATTTATTCCGTCCTCATGCTTGTGCATCACAGCTTCCTCCTTCGTTCATGAAAAGAAAATGCAGACCCCCTTCTTCACAGGCAGCGATTCCCTAGATAGATCTGGACTGTCAGAAGATAGGGGCTCTCGACGCAGCGTTCTCTATTCCACATCAGGTAGCAAGCGGTTGGCTTGAGGTTGAACGCTACGCAGCTTGTTAGCAGGAATCTTCCGTTGGTATCTTCCCTGGCGAAGCATCCATCGCACACCCTAAGAAGCATCGAATGAACAACTCGGCCCGAAGGCCTCCCTCTCTCGCTGAAACTTGCAATCCTTTGGATTTACCGTAATCAAAACGCTTGTTCCAGCCTCTAACGTAGAGGCTCACATTCTCAAAAGGGACGCAGAGTTTCACTCTCTCCCGAGCACATAGGTTCCCTAAAAAAAAAAAAAACAAAATGTGGAGGTTCACTCTTACAGATAAAAGAGAATGCAGAGTTCTCTTCAGCGTGGAGTTTCTCATGGGAAACGCTCGTGGCCTCTCCCTCCAAGGCCTTCTCCCTTTTCCCCGGCCTCCTCCTGTCAGTTCTTAGTGTTCTCTTTTTATTAGAGGGCGTAGGAAACTAGAATTAATTAGCTCTCCTGTCATCTCCACCAAAACATGAAAGAAACGCATGCCAGGATTAAATGTGCAACAGAAACAGCTATTTTCTGGTTTCAATTAAGAGAAACACCTGTATAAAAATTAAATGGCGCAGGCTGGCAATCAACTGCCGAAAAAGAAACGGGTGCTATAAATTCTTTTTAATAACACGGGTAGCCAATCAATTGGGGACTAAATAACAGGGCAAAGAATAAACCGCCCCACCCATAACCAACGTTTTCTCTCCAGGTCAAAGTCAGTCATGGAAGGTAATCAATACCTCCCTAGTTAATGGCAGTAAATCAAGAGACGGTGTCCGTGGAAGGTAATCAATACCTCCTTGGTTAGTGGCCGTAAGACAAGAAACCGTGTCCACCATCCTCGCATGTCTTCCTTATTCGAAGGAAAATTAATAATAACTGAATGATACATCCAATCCGTAATAATGTTTCTACAAATCCATATTTTAATTGACTTTTACCTAAACTTCAATAGCAAGTTTAAGGCATGGATTTTATGTAAGGTCCTTTATGTAAAATTATACAAAGGCTCCCTTTTTAATGTATATATTACTCTAGTTTGTATATTTATATATACATATAAATAAGCATAATATACTGCTGTATATTATATATATATATATACTTATATATCAAACTCTCTTCTTTGCTCATAATACTCCTCATCTAAATATCTAGATATACTATACAGGCATAAAATAATGCCTCACCCTCACCTATATTATTTTTCCTGAAGTGGGTTAAGACCCTTGGTGGTTTTTCCCTTGTTCTTTTCGTTAACTTTAAAAAAAATCGACCCTTTCGTGTCGCAGTCAAAAGGAAGGTAAACTTCCTCCATCATAGCTCGATCTTCTTTGTAGCTAAAGGCTATGCTATGGTAGTTTAATTTGGCTGATTACGGCAATAGAATAGGAGATCCCTAATCTTACTTCTTTGCCTTCATAGGCTTAATTTTCTCATCATTAGGCTGCGACCAGATCCTAAGCCTACAACTTGGATCTTCGATTATATTAATTTTATCATTTTTTTTTTGTTTCTTCTGGCGGGGCCTTGGCCTTGAGCTCCTCACCAGAAGAATGAATACATCATACATTCAGAAACCTGAATTTCTTGGGGTGTATAAGAGGGACATTACAACATTGCTGTTATTTTCTTGAAAGAGATATTTAGATTGCATGGGATACCCAAGGAAATTATCTCGGATCGAAATGTTAAGTTTACAGGAAAATTTTTGAGATATTCATTCTCTAGATTGGAGACATAGTTGACCTTTAGCACTGCATATCACCCACAGAAAAATGGGCAGAAAGAAAGAGTAAACCAAATTGTTGAGGACATGCTTCAAATGTATGTCATGAACAACCCCATGAAGTGGGAGGATTACCTACACCTCACAGAGTTTGCATATAACAATGGTTATCAAACTTCCACCAAGATGAGCCCCTTTGAGGTACTCTATGGATGGAAGCATAGAACACTGGTTACTTGGGATATCCCAGTGGATCATCTCATGTTAGGGCCTGATTTGTTGATGGACTTGGAACAACTATTTGCCAAGGTCTAGGTGAATCTTAAAGAAGCACAAGATCGCCAGAAAAGTTATGCAGATCAGAAAAGAAAAGATAAGGACTTTCAAATAGGCAATCATGTTTACTTGAAAGTAAAATCCAAACAAAGCTCCTTGAACTTGGGTAGGTGTGATAACTTAGCACCTAGATTTTGTGGACCTTTTGAAATACTGGCCAAGAAAGGGCCAATGGCATATGAACTAGCATTTCCCACACATGTAAGATTTCATAATGTTTTCCATGCACCTTTCTTTAAAAAAATATCTTTATGATATTAAACATGTTGTTTATTGGTCCCTATTAGAGATGGAACCTAAAGGGGAGTTTTCCCCTGAGCCTACTCATATACTAGACAAGAGAGAGGTGCAGCTTCAGAAACACACCGTATTCCAGTTAAAAGTGCAATGGAAGCACTTTGAGGATGATGAGGCTACTTGGGAGAATGAAGGCACCATGAGAAAGGCTTACCTTGTCTTGTTTCATGATGACATTCTGAGTCCCTAGAACACCACGGACAGTGATGTTCTAAGCTAGGAAGCATGTAATATCCTGAATGTTGGACCTAACACTTATAGGCATGTGCCTATTGATTATGATTATTATGTTAATTTTTTATTTTTTTATTGGGTTGAAGACCCCACTGCATATGAACATGATGATTTGTTTTATATATTGAGCATAAGCCAATTATTGATGATATATATATATATATATATATATATATATATATATATATATATGCTTGTTTGTGTTGGCCGTGGACCTTGAAGCACATGACTGATGAGATGTTCTATGTTGAGCATGAAGCTCTCAAGCACTTGAGTGATTGATGATTTGTGTTGAGCGAGAAGCTATGGAGCACATGAGTACTTATATTTGTGCTGAGTGAGAAGCTCAATAACACATGAAAATATAATTGGAAGTGTTGGGCATAAGACCTAGAGCCTTCCATGTTGATGTTGAGCATAAGCTCTGGAGCATCGGATCCTTGGCCATTGTATCCCTAGGTGTATCATACAAGTACATCCTAACATTAGTGTTGAGCCAAGAGCTATGGAATTGCACTGAATTGTAACTCCATGTCAAAGCATTGAGTATGGGCTCTGGTAAGCACTAAAGGTTACTGAAAATAATGTAATAACTTTCAAGTGAAAATGACTTGAGGAAAAATATTGATCTCATCATACTTATTTATAAGTGATTAAATGAAATTTTGAATTTCTGTATTCTCATCAAGTACTAAAGAGCTACCATGTTATACCACGAAAATCCAACATGCAAGGATGTTTAGAGTTTCCTAGCCTAGTATACCAAAACCATCTGCCTATTTGAACTTAATGAAAAAGTGTCGTTAAGTCTAGGGATCGTGGTATATGATTCTGAAAGACAAATGTAACAAGTGATATGTTATTATGTACTTTATACATGGGATGTATAAAGATTTTAATATAATTATAATATTAATGATGAAAGAGAAAGGAAAGCTCCATCCAATTATTATGTATTATGTAAAGATAATAAATTGTCCAAAACCTAAAAAGTCTAATTAGGAACTAGTAGAAAGTTCAGAAGTTAAAATATTAATAATTACCCATAGTAATTGAAAAGGGTTAAATCAAGAAACCAAGTTTTCTTGATTTAACTATCCCTTCGACTGAAAAGTATGTCTATAAAAACTTAACCCAAGGAAAGGATTGGGGTTCTGATCTATCATTAGAGGTGTCATAATTTGCCTATTTTCTCTCAAGTAATTCTTGGAGAACACTTTCCTAGATGGAAAAAGGAGAATTGATCCAAATTTGAGATAGCCGATAGGAAACCCTACCTTAGGATCTCTGAGCTACTTGCATGTTGGATTCTAGCTCGGGGGGATTCAAATTTAAACCAGGAATAGTTCAGGGTCATGGTCTGGTGGAATGTGGTAGTTCCCAAGTGATTTGGTCATAAAAAACAGAGGTCAGGTTTATCTTAAATTGGTAATGTTGGTTATTTGAGTGTGCATGTTCATCTATTAACCGAGTTTGAAGTTACAGGTATGAATCCCTGGACTATCTATTCTATTCTTCTAAATTAAATGCTCGATATGCTAGGTAAATAATTACAATGCATTTCCTAACCCTATGTGTTTTATTTTTTTATTAAAATTTGCTAGGGTTTGCATTTCTAAATATTAACTTTAGGCTACAATTTATATCTTATGATGTAAGTGATTTCTTACACTAGGTTATCGAGGGTTTAATTATTGGTTTATTTCTGCAAGTTCAATTTATTTACTAATGTTCATCGAGGTTTCTACACCCTAGTTTAATTATGTAGTAGTATTATTTGATAAAACTGTGTTATGTACAAACTAGGTTATTTCAAACCTGCTGTTATTATTCATTTAATCTTCATACACTCTACTAACATATTACATTTGTCAGTAGATACATGTTGTATATTTAAATAGATTAATCCTAAAAGTAGGTTCTAAATACATTTATGTATAACTTACAATCTAGATAACCTAAGGTACTATCTACAAACTGAACTGCTATGTATATATATAATTATATGTAGACATCAAACATAAAAAAAAATTAAAATACTCTCTATAAGTTGTTAGATTTTTATCATTCAAGCTAGCATTATGATCTTAAGATCTTTAATTGAGAGAATTACATGCACAACAATAAAATACAAGAGACAAGAGACACAAATAATTTTCTTCATGGAAACCATAAAGGAGAAAACCCCACAACTTCCTCAGAGATAGAATCAACACCAAAAGTAAAAATCGAAAACATAAAGATCATCTCTCGATAGCAGTAGTCTCTCTCTTGTCCCAGCAACTTCTCCTCTCATTCTTGCGCCCCAATGAGTGAGTGTGTGTGTGATAAATAGAGAGGCTCATGCTCTATTTAAATTATTTTGTTCACTTGAAACCCACTCTAGCATGCGGGCCTCACTTAACAATTACTTACTAGAGCCAACATCACTAGGAGTGTCTAATAACCCTAGTGCCCCACAAATTGTGGGACTTTGCCTCCTATGACCAACAAGGAGGTTTATCCTTAACACAATGGTGGGGACTATTGCCCTGACTTGCAATGACTCACCTAAGGTAAAATTCTCTAGGATATTCTAATAACCCTAGGGCCCCACAACTGTGGGTACTTTAACCCTTGACCAATAGGAGGGTTACCCACAATGACTTGACATGACTTGTCTATATTACAGAAACTTCTTGGAATAAACATCAAGGTATAACATGACTCAATTACATTACAGACACATCCTGAAATAAACATTGAGGTACAATACATAAGACATAAGGAAGAATACATTCCTAAGTTACAATTACATCAACAGTCCCCCTTAACTAGGAAGGTATTCTCTCGACATAATTTATCAGTACAAGTCTTCTTCTCTGTATCTTCTGGATCATCATCGAGTCCTCATCATCTTCGCCTTCAAGTCATATCCATATTCAAGTCATCTTCATCTTCAATTCATCTTCATCATCGGATCTAGATCATCACTTGATCTGGATCATCATCACTTGATCTAGATCATCACTCGATCTGGATCATCACCACTAGATCTGGATCATCCCTCAATCTGGATCACCATCAATGGATCTAGATCATCACTCGATCTAGATCATCTCTGGTCTAGAACATCTCTGCTGGATCATCATCACAGGTGATATCTCTTGATTCTTCTTGTCACAGGAATTACTACAGAGCCAACCCTTTTTCATGTTGGTTGTAGGCCTACCGTCCGAATGGCCCACCAAGCACTTATACCTGATCATGTAGGAACCAATCCTATAATCATATCAGAAAGGAAATGCCCAACACTCACATCTGATCATGTGGGAACACCTCCCACAACCCTGTCAGAAAGGCCTAGCACTCACATTCGTCAACCAATGATTGGAAAGGCCCAACACTTACACCTAGCCATGCTAGAAACCAATCCTCCATGCCAAAAGGATCTACACTTACATCAGACAATGAATGTCAGAAAGGCTCAGCACTTATATTCGACCATGCAAGGTTTCAATCCTTCATGTTGAAAGGTCTCTGCACTTACATCTGACAGCCAATGTCAGAAGGGCATGCACTCACATCTGATCATGTAGGAACCAATCATATAGTCATATCAGAATGTCCCCCAGTCCCAAACTAAGATACCTAGTAACTGACCAGGTGCCTCTATTCCAATAATGGAAGCAACCCTTATATCTGATCAAGTGGGAACCAATCCATCAATCACATCATAATGGCCATGTGCTCACATCTGATCATGTAAGACTACATCTTATAGTCATATTAGAAAGGCCCTCAGTTCTAGACCGAGTATTCCTGGTAACTGACCAGGCACCTCCATTCCAAGAATGGAATTCAACGGTTACTTCTGATCATGTAGGAACCAATCCTACAGTCACATCAGAATGGCTCAGCACTCATATCTAACATGGAAGGAACCAATCCTCTCACCATGACAGAATGGATCAGCCCTTATATCTGACCATGGAAGGAACCAATCCTCTCACTGTGTCAGAATGGCTCTAGGTCTCATCATTTCCCTTTGGAGGAAACCTCAATCTGGAGAACACCAAGCTTCTCCCTGAATTACTCGGACTTCACCCTAGCCAATGGCTTCATCAACACATCAGCTATATTTTCCTCCATCGCAACATACTAAATATTCACTACTCCCCTTTACACCATATCCGTGATATAGTGATACTTGGTCTCGATATGCTTCGACTTGTCATGGAACAGTGGATTCTCTAACAACTTCATGCAACTATGGTTGTCACAATGTATACAAGTAGCATCCATCTGAAGATCAAATAAATGAAACAATAGCTTCCTCAACCATACTTCCTCACAACTAGATGAAAAATCTACGACATACTCTGCTTCAGCTGTACTCAGTGCCACACAAGATTGCTTCCTGCTGAACCAAGAGATCACACCTGATCCCATACTGAAGAAACATTTTGAAGCGTTCTTCTTATCGATGGAACTACCCAATCTGAATCAACATAACCTTCCAGGTTAATATTCTGATTCATATCATACTTGATCCCATACTCAACTGTACCCTTTGCAACCATCAAGTGAACATGTCTCAATGTGTTCACAACAAAGCAAATATCGGGTCTTGTATCCATCAGGTACATCAATGAAAAAATCATCTTTCGACACATCGTGGCATAAATTGACTTTGATGAAGAAACAATCAATAGCTTCAGGTTCGATGTCATAAGTGTGGTCATGCAGTCCATCATCTTGAACCTATTCAGGATCTGTACTACATACTTCCATTGTCCACACCTCCATGCCTAGAACGTAGTGCATCGACACATAATAGGAGCATCACTGGTCTTCTACCTTCAACCTTGAAGCAAAGGTTGGAATTGACTTTACTCTCAGTAAAGCCTAGATTCATCAGTAATCTATCCATCTTGTCATACCATGTCGAACCTCAAGATATTCTGTAGTCACTCCCTCTGAAGCAAAGCATCATACTCCCTCTATCTTCCATACTCTATGCACTAAAACACTCTGTACTAGAGTGACAAGTAGCTTCCTCTGCAACTAATATTCTATGTATCCATCTAGGGTCACTGGATACCAATATCCTCTATCTTTGAAAGTGTTCTTCTCATGCCCATCTGTGAGCTTGTCATCCTTTATCAACCTTGTAGCAAAGGTTCAGATCTTCATCAAGCTCATCGTGTATGTGTTATCCCATGGGTGTCTTTTGAACTCATACAAGGTCTTCTTTTATTTGCACACATGATTCTGACTGTCATGTGTCTCATCTCCCACTGGCTGCAAATCTCTCTTCGAATATTTCCTTGTATCCTATGATGTTTCCATCTACTGCATGATGGAACTACGAACTTCCCTTCATGTATAGATATTGCATCCTAGACATCATTCTTCTTGAATTGGTCTTCCCTTTCTTCTTGGAAGGTTCTGCATCAATGATGTCACTGCATTCGTCTTTTTATTTTTCATCTTGAACTGTTGTTACTTGTTCTTCGAAACAAGTCTCATCCTTCTTTTCTTGTAGTAAATTATGTACGCGATCTTTCCTACAAGTCAAATGCATTAGTTGTATGGTTAGAAACATTTCATAAGGAATATTCATAATGGAAAATTCTTATGCATAAATATATGATCATGCAACTATTTTATCCAATACAACATTCATCCATATCTCATAGAAACTTTCTATATGCCTTCCATCTCTACCAGGACAACATTGAGATTGTGCACTAATCCAATATGTCAGCAAATAGGTTTCATTCTAGATAAGTAGCAATGGAGAGTTGTATAGCACCATGAGCTACTTACACATCACATGCATATTAGTAGTATTCTATCATTAATGCAAACATTCTATCATGCATAATACATTCACTGAATATAAACAAATGCATAACAAAACAATATCATGAAATGACAATTGAATACTTATCTTTATTTGTTTTGTGGGTAGACTCCTTCTTGAGCCTTCTACTTCATCGTCTTCTTCATTCATAATAGCATCGTTTCTTATGCAAATGCTAATATGGATAAGAGGTTCTTCAATAGTTGAGTTCTTAATGTTCCTGATCACTTGAGGGATCCTTTTTGGATGGTGAGAGCTTAATCTTCATTTTCTCCCATCTTTTTTTCTCTTATTATCAGTTGAGATTCTTCTTGTGTGTGCTCTTCCTAGAGTCTGCTGAAATTAATCACTTCCTTCTAGCACACATTCTTTGAATGAATGAATCCCATGATCCTAGGAGGCCATTCAAGGTGGCTATCACCACTTCTACATTCTTCACTTCTTCTTTTACTGCTCCAAATTGCTCTCTGATTTGAGAGACCCCCATAAAGTTTGACTGTATGGTCTCTGCATTCTAGATCTTCACATTTTTCAATTGTTTTCTCAAAGTCATATTCTGATTTATGTTGTTCCATTCAAATAGCTTGTTCAAGGAATCAAACATATTCAGTGACTTTAGGGAAGACACTTATGGTACAATGTGATCCGTGATTGAATCAACAATGATCTTCTTGGCCTTGACCAAGTTCTTCTCATGTAAGGCTTTTAGCCTCATCTCCCTCTGGAACTGGAACCTCTCTACTTGTGTAGGTGTCCAATTCATTTTCTTTAGGGAGATCATATGCCTCCATGCTTGGAAGTTGTCAACTTCACCAAGATTATCATCAAGCTAATCTGATAGATCACTTTGAAATGAGAACCTCAAATGAAAATAGCAAAATATTAGATCTTACCAATTTGAGGTGTCTGTCCTAGTTCCAGAGCTCATTGATCTAGGGTTTGTCAGAGAACCCCTAATTTTCAAAACTTGGAATATTTTCAATTTGATTGGATAGAAAGATCCAATATACTCCTTTTCTGAAAATAGTGGAGGGAAGCTCCCAGAACATGAAGCCCTAGTTTTCCAATTTCTTCTGTAAAAATTCATGTTGTTGTTTATGTGGTATCTCTGAAATTACTACCCCTATATGTTTGAAAATTTGCACTAAGGTATCCTCGCATGTCCCTGTTCCAACACCATAGGTTTCATCAGAATTAGTTTCACCAATTGGGACTTATGATCCTTTTCCCAAGCTGACCTACTACGGGACTGTTCAACACAATGAAGTTGTATGGACTTCCACGTGTCACTGGTTCATATTCTGAGTATGAAACGTGGACCACAGAAATTAAAGTCCATTCCCTTTCTGGAACATCTTCAAAAATTTCATTTGAACCTTTTTATCCCAAGATATAGCAATTCTCCTCAGGTGTCCTATTTAGAGATGAATTCTGGAAGAGGGATCATATCTTCGAGAACATAGTGAATCTGAGGCTTCATTTTGGACACAGTGTAAATAAAGATCTTCTCTTCGGCCTCTAAATTTTTTATCTCCTGATACTTTCCCAATCCTTAGATATAGATAATGTACTAAAACACATCAATTTTAGTTTATTAGGGTTTTTCCAGCTAGGGGTCAAACTAGGGTTTGACTTTCCTGTAGTTTTACCCAACCAAAAATATTGATCTAGGTCTCTAAACTTTGATTTTGCTGAGGAGATAAATCCTATGCTGGGTTCACTCAAGAACTCCTCTTTTGTAGAAAGCCCTAATTTCCCCCACCAAAAACTGAAAATGCTCGGAATCAAATTCTGCTTTGACAGAAAGATGCGCCCTTCAATGGAGAGTTAGCCTAGCATACTCTTGCTGATGGATTGTGGAGAGAGACCGAAAAGGTAAAAATCCCTAGCTTCTGCAGCTGCACAATGTCTTCTTCTTAGGTTAGCTCTAATACCATGTTATATTTTTATCATTCAAGCTAGCATTATGATCTTAGGATCTTTAAGTGAGAGAATAACATGCACAGCAATAAAACACAAGAGACACGAGACACAAATAATTTTCCTCAGGGAAACCATAAAGGAGAAAACCCTGCAACTTCCTCATAGATAGAATCAGCACCAAAATTAGAACCCAAAAACATAAAGATGATCTCCCGACAGCAGTAGTCTCTCTCTTGTCCCAGCAACTTCTCCTCTCACTCTTGTGCCCCAATGAGTGAGTGTGTGTGTGATAAATAGAGAGGCTCACTCTCTATTTATATTTTTTCGTTCACTTGAAACCAACTCCAACATGTCGGCCTCACTTAACAATTACTTACTAGAGCCGACATCTCTATGAGTGTCTAATAACCCTAGTGTCCCAAAACTTGTGGGGACTTTGCCTCCTTTGACCAACATTGAGGTTTATCCTTAACACAATGGTGGGGACTATTGCCCCAACTTACAATGACTCACCTAGGGTCGACTTCTCTAGGATAGTCTAATAACCCTAGAGCCCCAAAACTGCAAGGACTTTAACCCTTGACCAATAGGAGGGTTACCCACAATGACATGACATGACTTGTTTATATTATAGAAACTTCTTGGAATAAACATCAAGGTATGACATGACTCAATTACATTACCGACACATCCTGAAATAAGCATCAGTGTACAATACATAAGATATATGGATGAATACATTCTGAAGTTACAATTACATCAACATAAGTATTCTGCATTAAAATCTAAGATATAAATAAACCATTAAGACCTTTCAAGGTTTGCACCATTAATACCTATTAACTGCGAAATCACTCCATTAAATAAACATCATCATAAATAAATAACAAGAGGTATCATGACCATTCTTTTGGTCCAAGATTTCATCTATGTTCCTACACTAATTCGCTCATAACTATTGATTATAAATTAACCAAGTAAAATATTTAAAAGCAAATTAAAGAACTCTAGAATTTTAAACAAAGGTCACGATATCAACCCCTATAAGTTCACAAACCCAAGTCCCACACGTCTATAGAAAAAACCAAAATTTATATACATAAACTGTAACCAAATTACATAACTCTGCAATTCATCCCATATAACGAATTAAACACTAGATAAAAGCATACACAGGAATCTTTTCTATTTTACTAAACTATATCAAAATATCTACACCATTCCAAATAATTGCACTGGGAACAGGAATCAAATCCTGTGGGCATGCAAGCCCAACTCAAATATAATTAAAAATACAACTCATTACATCTACCATGAATAGGATTAAAACCCTGTGTATAATGTTTACCAAGGCCACGTTATACATATAGTGTACGCGGGATACATTAATAACCACAATAATATTAATAACAGACAACTATAGTACATTTAAGTCATGACGCTAACGCTTCTATCCCTATGCTATAAGCACATCCTCGGCCAAGTAATTATTACACAGCCCCTTTAAAAATCAACATACAGTGAAGAAGCCATTCTGGGTTATACCCATGTTCTTCCACAGTCCACATTACACCATAAGAAAACAATAATGGTAATTTAAACCACCCCTTGAGCTATGCACAGTATCCAACATAAGCCACGGCTATAAAATAAATTACACATCATGGATTCTAAACCAATGAAATCATAAATAGTAATGCAAACCAATTGCGGCCACTATGGGAAAGGATCATGCCACTCACGGCAAGGTCTCAACCCAATGCTTTTAACCATTACAGCCAAATATAAATACTCAATACATAGACGATAAAAAAGGTGTATGCCATTTTTTAAATCACCATAATAAACCAATAACGTAGCATAAATTCCATCCACATACACAGTACGCATAATAACAAATGCCATTTATATACACAGTATATATTTACACAGGAATGCCAAAATCCTAAGTAAAGTATTTACACAGTAGTGCCATCATCGCAGTTGTAATGTCCCTCTTGTATACCCCTAAGCAAATTGAAATTTTGAATGTTATTGTATGAGGGCTTCTGGGTGAGGAGCTCAAGGCCAAGGCCCCACCAAAAGAAACCTGAAAGTTAGGCGATTAATTTCTAAATCATAAAACTTCAAGACAACTTAACGGTGGGAAACTGGAAAACCACTAGGCTGAATAACGAATGGTTTGGGAGTTGTAATATCTCTTTCAATACGCAACGCAAAAGAGGAAAGCATGGAAAAAAACCCTAGTCTCCTCCTAAATTGGTTAGGCAAATATTTGATAACGCAAGGGGGGGGGGGAGGGATGACAAACACATGTGCGACAAGAACTAGGGTCCTGGACGAACTTCCACTGAGGGATCAGAAAAAGGGTTTAATAAAAGACATACGATAAAAATTATATCATGAGGACAAATAAAATTCCCTTAAAAAAGACAAGTATCGTTATTTGAAAACATGATAGATAAAAGACATAGTATATCATAAGGACCAATGGTTAAGAGACTATATGATTTAGTTGCCTTATAAATTAAGAATAAGAAGGATATATATTTATATAAATACATATCATCATCAAATACTTGTATTTAGTTACACCTAAGTATTGTATGGAGTTGTCCATATATAAATATATAAATATATATTTATTAAGTATCAGAGGAATCAACAAACAATAGGTGTAAATCTTTCAGCACTTAATAAATCAAGGATTATTTATATATATTTACATATAT
>LPNX010262684.1:58476-85171 GCA_001517045.1 Pseudotsuga menziesii
CTCAAATTTCTATTGGGATATCTCGTTGGATGCGGAATTAAATTCCACATCCAATGAGTACCCACTCGCCATACTTTTGATGGACCCCGCTACCTAAAAAACAAGAAATACCTGAAAAAATGTGATGATGACATCATCATCACATTTTTTCAGGTATTTCTTGTTTTTTGGGTAGCGGGGTCCTTCAAAAGTATGGCGAGTGGGTACTCGTTGGAGACATAATTTAATTCTGAATCCAATGAGCTCTCTCGATCGAAATTTGAGTAAAAACACGGGGAGATATGTCGAAAATACAAACAAAAAAGTAGTTATTTTTATGATACTGATCCCCAAATTTATATTAAAAAAGTTTTTAAGACCTATATGGTATTTCAAATTTAATGCAATTTCATTGGCTAACACATGAGGACTAGAATTTGAGTTAAAGTTAAAAGGCCCATTTTGAGTTGAAATTTCCTCTAATGCAATGTTTTTGACGAGTGTTATGTAGATCGTTTTCTAAAAGGAATCGATGTTTCTCATCTTTCACTTACATTCAAAATTTAACTGATTCAACCCTAGATCATGCAATCACCAAAGATGGTTCAGCTATGAAAAGTGTTGTACACCAAGATTATAAACGCTTGCAAGATATTAACATGGTTTCTGCACCTGCTAATCAAAGTAATCTTTTGTATTTTCTTTGTCTTTATACCGAAGTTTCTAATGTATTGCTCAAAGCAGAAGAAACTGGCACCGTGTCTATATCGATACAAGTGCTAAAATTTTTAGAGTCAGAGATCAAAAACTACAAAGTTTAAGACCCAAAATAAATGATGGATTGAGTAAGAAAGGAGTTTAAAACCTTTGTATAGTTTTAGAGGGTTTTATGGGAAAAATGAAGAGGAAGAATTAATTCCTTCAACCATTCGTTCCTTGATCTTGGTGTAACTTAAGGAGAGGCTCGGCTTAGAAAAAGGAATTGATTTACCATTAACCTTGACATGCGTTCACCTGCTCTGGGACAAAGGGGACCCTACACACCCAGCATGCATGGACTTCCGTGCATTTCTCCTTGGTGTGTACTCCTTTTTAAAGAAACTTGGTTCTGGATGGAAGGGGTGCGTCCGGCAGGATTGGGGCCTATTTGCTATCTACGATTTTGGAGAATTAGCCTTCCTTTTAGTGGTTGTCTATGTTTGAGAAACACCTTCCCTTTCAGGATTTCATCCAGTTGAACCTCTCTGGGGATTAGACCAAAGAACCAATCCACGATTTTTTGTGCCATCGATGTGTTTTTGGGTTGTAGAATCAGGTCCATGAACGGTGGAGGATTTGCTGTGTACATGATGAAGAATCCCCCAACGATTGAGGAAAATTGATGTGATCCTTTGCAAGTAAATTTGAGAGCCATTTTGTTCACAATTGTTGTGTATTCAAATTGTTAAGATCCCATCCATGTTTGTTCAAAAATAAGATTGATCTTAGTTTTATTTTACTTATAATCCATGCCCAAGTCTTTATGGATCTGAATCCATGGAATGCGATGGTCATGGTTACCACTTGGTTCGTAATCGCTTTAGGCATGCGTCCAAGCTGTATGGAGAAAGGAAAAATGTGATTCTCAAACTCTGATTGAAGTCTAGAGTTACTAACATGGGTTATACTGCGCCGGATTAAAATGCAGTTTAGGGTTTTAAAAAAGGGGTAAGCAATTTTATCACGGGTTCGAGGAAATTATAGAAGGGAACGCTGATGCGTCCTTATCAAGAAGCTGATCCCTAACTGTGGGAATTTGGAGTTTATGTCTAAATTCACCGTATGTTGTATCCATCATTCCCTCACTAGACCTTGCTATGAGTTTGGTAAGAGACCATTATGTGACTCCTTCTTGTTTTAAAAAAAAAGGTAAATGCATGTAAATTGCTTTGGATTGAGATTAGTTAGGGAGGACAGGAATTTGTAGTTAGAATAGTGATATGCTATTACTCTCACAAATGCCGAGGTTCTCTTATAGTCTAAGAATGTCTTATGGAGTATTTATATGCGATCGAAACTGTAAGGTATCCATTGTGTAGTTAACCTTGAATGCGTTTTGCAAAGTCATAGGTATGCTTGCGATTTAAGTAAAATCCATAATATTTACCTCTGCCTTACAAATCAAGGTTTATATGAAAATGAAGCAGATCTGCACTATGCGACCTTCTGCTCCTTATTTGGAATAGATCTAGTTACTGCATTTTTATAATGCACCATTTCCATTATAATAGTTATGCCTCTTCCATGACTTACTCCACAGTGGGAGTTTCTTCGTGTACCACATATAATTATATGCAAATATATAAACTGGGTAGGTAAAGTCTATTTACCTCTGTATTCGAGAAATGGCAGCATAATTTTGGGTAGGTAAAACTGTTTGCAGCCATGTATGTATATTATAATTGGGTAACTCTATCTATAGTTAAGACTCTTGTATGAATAATCGGTGGCAGTACGGTCTGAATCGTAGCTGTCTGAGTATGGAAATATAGATATATTTTATGAATACAAAAAATAAGCAGTGGCAATATGACTTGTACATATTTGTTTAAATAATGAAATCATATGTATATCTGCATTGGAGTAAGGCTGGGTTAACAAACCTAGCGTTAAACTAAGGTACCTTATACTTGGAAGGGTACCTAGCATTCTTGTTAGAACCTATTTAGATTTTCATGTATTAGTTTGACCATAGTTAGTATGGAAATACTCTCGGTGGGAGAGTGTGTAAGGAAAAATTTAAGTTGTTGGTTGTAATTCTATTAATAAATAATGTCGCATGATGCAACCGTTTGGTGGATGTAACCCCGAGTTTGGGGTGAACCAGGTACGTTGGCATCTATCTTGTGTTTAAATGTTTAAATTTTCTATATTGTTTATATGTTTCTAACTACTGCACAGTAACTATGCCTTTTTATTTAAACACTTCAAAAAGGACAATCAAGGTAATATGTGGATAAATAATGATTGCTTAAGAGAACCATCATGATGATGGAATGCTTTGAACTACACCCTTTAAAGGTTAGGAATGATGGTTAGGGTGACACCTTTAAAAAATATCATTGATAGAAGCTTTAAAAGTTATGCTTTTGGTATGAATAAGAGTATGGTTGAAACTGCATATAATTATTCATAAACGAAAGGCTTATCCCTGTAAAAATTTGAATGCATTCTAGAGTATAAGTTTATGTTATTATGGTGGCTAGAGTAATGATTATAGGGTAAAGTTTGCGTGGAATGATATGTTCTAAAGTACAGTCAGAAAGAGGAGGTTGCATGAAATTCTTTGGATTATGGTGTGTCGGAAAAAAAATCTTAACAAGGCAACAAGTACATCTCGTTAAATTATGAACTCTAGAAGAACGTTGTATCAAAGGTATAAAGTTTCTTTGGATATGACCAATAAGAAATGAAAATCAAAGAGTATCACATATCTTTTTATGACTTTTTATGACTTGAGTGCTTGGATGATCTCTTTATTTATGGTGATGAAAATGGTTGGGTGATTTCCATTAAATGCTTTTGGGTTATGACAATGGTTAATATGTATATAAAAGGCTGAAATATTTTTGCCTAGTGTATTATGTAAATAATATCAGAGGTGGGAAGGAATGAAAAGGTTGATTGTAATAGGTTGGGAAGAATGTGGATCCCGATACAGTAAGCCTTCTCGTAACGACCAACCCCCTTTTTAATGTTTGTTTTTGTCAAATATGAATTGATATACTTCATCATAATGCCATGTATATTTTTTGGCCCTAACATGATTGACTCATTTGTAGTACAGTGAAACAAAACATTTTTTTTTTCCCTTTTTCACCGTAATGGCATTGAGGTATAAGAGGTATGCTACATATGGTATCAGAGCTAGAGTGACAACACTCGGGCCTATTCGGGCTGTTGAGAAATATTGTGCTTTTCTTTGAGTTGTATTCCTTATTGTGCATTAACTTCTGCTTCCTATTTTGAGATGCATCTAGGGTGTGGAAAATTCCGGTTACGTTTTGCAGGAATTTTTCATGACTGAATAAAAAATGCCACCTTTATAGAATTGTTTCAATACTTGTATGCATCTAGAAAAGTAGCTTTACAGATCACCTATGAGGAACGGACTCCGACTCTAGTAAGAGTGATAGACTTGATCCTTGCTGATGTGTGTTGAGCGCTTGATTCTGGGTATGTGAAATCGCAACCAAGATACATTAAAGTTTTATGTTATTTGTAGATGAAGCTAACCCTCAGTTCCTTCATCCATATTTTATGGAAAAAAAACAATGAATACCCTCTTTTTTGGCTTTAGTTTATTCTATGGTTGTTTGTGGAAAATGGACTGCAATTTGACTTGGTTAGACTTGGTTACTAGGAGAGGTCTCCCATTTGTTCCAGTTATATAAAAACCTTGGATTAATTATATTCCAACAAGGATAGTAATAACTGTGTAATATCGATTTCTACTATCCCCATGCCACCCATTACAATATAATCCAATCATTATGATGCTTACTTATATTGCTCAAGAAGTTCATACAAAAGGTTGGTTCAAACATAGTAAATGCAAGTATTAGAGCCTAGTTTACTGACATAGTCATTGGTTACTAGATCTACTCATTGGAACATTATGGATGATATACTCATCATAACATTTTGAGTGGTTTGATGGCAATCATGTCATACATCTAAAACTAGGCTTATCTTACCTTGAAAGGCTTGTTTCATGTGAAATATCTTTGGGCATTAACACTGTTGAACAAATTTATTTTGTTATCTACATCATTCAGTATATGAATCTTGAAAGTGAATGATGTTAGTCCTCCAACAACTTTGCACTTAACATTGGTATCATTGCTCGTTGTCTATTGGAATTTTGTTGATAACATTGACAGTAAACTTTGATTATGTTGGATTGCTGACATTGACCTTTTTGGTTGAATATTTAGATTGAAATCCTTATTTGGCTTCCAAATTAAATCGATTACATAGGCGTCAATTCTGATTTTGTTTTGTAGTTGATTGCGGAAAATCATACTAATTGAAATCTGATTATTGATGAGTTTCCTTTGACACTTACTTCACGATTTTGAATACTAAGGATCCAATTTAATGTTTAAGGAAGATTTGACACATTTCTTGACATGGTAGTAAAATGAAGGATTGATAGTTGATCATGATTTTGTGGTTATAAATCCATTAATAGAGGTATTGGAGTTTTGTGTTTTAAACCTATTGCTTGTTCACTAAAGTGACCTGTATAAATACAACTCAAACACTATCTCTTTATGTTTATGATAGTGCAGGATTAAGCATTGAAGTTCTTAAAGAGATAGATTGGTGAATTTGTTTCCTGATCCTTGTTGATCTTGCTAGGGATATTTTGGGATATTGGTGAATGATGTTATACATACTAAAAAAATCTTTGTATAGTTACAAGTACCAATTTCAAAATCGTTAAGTAAATGAATTCTTAGGGTCAAGCTCTTATTTGTGAATGTTCTAGAATTGGTTCCGTGTGTTTGGATTAGAGTTTGATGTTGAACTATCTTATGTTGTGATTAGCTCATGGATGGTACTTTCATTTTGGGTATTGATCTAGTATCCAAATGGACTATTTGTTGGAATGGATGCTTATTGATAACATATTTCTATTTGTAGATTCTAGTAAAAACCCTAGAATTGATTCTAGTTCTATATTGAAGGATCTTGTTGGTGATCTTGTGATTAAAGCCATTGAGAATTTGATAGCATTATTGTTTCCTCGGTCACATTGAGATTGGAATTTTAAGAGCGTATATGGATTTGATTATCTAAAGATATTGATATTAAAAATAAGTGAGTTGATGAATGTTGTATAATGTTATATGCTAACGTGGTGGGATATGCTAGGAACACTATCAGTCAGGATTGACTGTTAGAAAAAGTATTTGCTGCCGTAAATAATTAGGTTAAGTATGGGTGATGTTTTTTCTAATTGTCGAATCTTGAGGGTTATAACCAAGGAATAACTGTGGAGGATGTTGTTTACATACTAACATTACAGGATTCACCAAGATTATGACCATTACTACAATCAACGTACATTATGATATATAAATTCACCTTCGTATTGTAATTTGTGCTCAAATACTTAGAAAAGAGTAAGGAGTAATTTCCTAGATGATTTACAAGTTATATAACTCGTGAATGACGATTATAATTGATGCAAATTACGAAATTTTGATAATTGATTATTGAAATTTTGGGTTATCAATGAATGACCATGTAGCTGATTCACGAATTGGGACAATTACAGTAAAGTCATGTTAAGCACCAAGGAGTGTGCATTGCAAATAATCAAGGTTGAAATTTTTACTGAAAAATTAAATGCATGGGAGCACCATGGTGTTAGGCAAGTGATTGCCACGTGAGCACATTGGTGTTAGGCATATATGTTGCAGGAGCATAATGGTGTTAGGTAAGCGATTGCTGCGTGAGCACATTAGGGTTAGGAATATGGTGTGGCAAAAGACCTAGGCAAAAATTGGACATCTAAAAGACATGACGTTGTTTGATGTCACTAAGGGGGGAAATTTTAACTAGTGGATAAAAGGGAGAGTAACCTCAGAAATTGTTATAAGCCCACTCAAGAATGGAAACGGAAACTCAAGGGAGTTTGGAAAACAAAAAAACAAACGTAGAACAGTTAAACAAACTTCCGAGCAACTAGACTATTACACGCTTAATCTGTAATGTGATAAAACCGACACCCAAAGGATAGTAATCATTTCTTATTTGCATTGTGGAAAATAAATGTGTATTATGATACCCATAAAAAGCTAGAAAGAATTCCATAAATTGTAATTGTGGTGTTGCACAGGGATCTTTTGCTTATGTTTTTAAGCTGAACTATAAGTTATGATGTAGTTTACTAAATAAATTTTGGGAAGACCCAAATTGTGTTACAGAAAAACTACAAGTTCAGAACAAAAAGCGCCTTGCGAGGTTGAGGAGAATTCTACAGGATCATGACAGAAAATACAAAACAAAGAAAGGACGACTCAAAAAAATAGAAAGGAAAATGGTTGAAGGACAAGAACACCGAGTACGATGTTAATTTTAGGGGGGAAGGATGTAATGTCCCTCCTATATACCCCTAAGAAAATTGCAATTTTGAATGTTATTGTATGAGGGCTTCTGGGTGAGGAGCTCAAAGCCAAGGCCCCACTAGAAGAAACCTGAAAGTTAGGCAATTAATTTCTAAATCATAAAACTGCAAGACAACTTAATGGTGGGAAACTGGAAAACCAGTAGGTTGAATAACAAATGGTTTGGGAGCCGTAATATCTCTTTCAGTATGCAACCCAAAAGAGGAAAGCGTAAGTGGAAAAAAAAAACCCTAGTCTCCTCCTAAGTTGGTTAGGCAAAAATTTGATAATGCAATGGGGGGGGGGGGTGACAAATAGATGTGGGACAAGAACCAGGGTGGTGGATGGAATTCAACATATGATATAAATTATATCATGAGGACAAAGAAAAATTGCTTTAAAAATACAAGTATCATTATTTGAAAATCTGATAGATAAAAGACATAGTATATCATAAGGACCAATGGTTAAGAGACTATATGATTTAGTCGCCTTGTAAATTAAGAAGAAGAAGGATATATATTTATATAAATACATATCATCATCAAATACTTGGATTTAGTTACAAGTAAGTATTTTATGGAGTTGTCCATATATAAATATATACATGTATATTTATTAAGTATCAGTGGAATCAACAAACAATAGGTGTAAATATTTTAGCACTTAATAAATCAGGGATTATTTATATATTTACATATATATATATATGTCAACTCACTTCCCTTGGGGAAATGTTTTTGACGAGTGTTATGTAGACCATTTTCTAAAAGGAGTCGATGTTTCTCATCTTTCACTTACATTCAAAATTCAACTGATTCAACCCTAGATCATGCAATCACCAAAGATGGTTCAACTATGAAAGTGTTGTACACTAAGATTATAACCACTTGCAAGATATTAACGTGGTTTCTGCAGTTTCTAATCAAAGTAATCTTTTGTATTTTCTTTGTCTTTATACCGAATTTTCTAATGTATTGCTCAAAGCAGAAGAAACTGGCACCCTGTCTATATCGATACAAGTGCTAAAATTTTTAGAGTCAGAGATAAAAATCTACAAAGTTTAAGACCCAAAATAAATGATGGATTGAGTAAGAAAGGAGTTTAAAACCTTTGTATAGTTTTAGAGGGTATGGGAAAAATGAAGAGGAAGAATTAATTCCTTCAACCGTTCGTGCCTTGATCTTGGTGTAACTTAAGGAAAGGCTCGGCTTAGAAAAAGGAATTGATTTACCACTAACCTTGAAAGGTGTTCACCTACTACGGGACAGAGGGGACCCTACATGATCAGCATGCACATAATTGATTGCATTTCTCCTTGGTCTGCACTCCTTTTTAAAGAAATCTGGTTCTGGATGGAAGGGGCGCATCCGGTAGGATTGGGACCTATTTGCTATCTACGATTTTGGAGAATTAGCCTGCCTTTTAGTGGCTGTCTGCATTTGAGCAGCACCTGCCCTTTCAATATTTCATCTGGTTGAACCTCGATGGGGATTAGACCAAAGAACCAATCCATGATTTTTTGTGCCATTGCTGTGTTTTTGGGTTGTAGAATCAGGTCCATGAACGGTGGAGGATTTGCTATGTACATGACGAAGAATCCACCTACGATTGAGGAAAATCGATTTGATTCTTTGCAGGTAAATTTGAGAGCCATTTTGTTCACATTTGTTGTGTATTCAAATTGTTAAGATCCCATCCACGTTTGTTCAGAAATAAGATTGATCTTAGTTTTATTTTAATTATAATCCATGCCCAAGTATTTATGGATCTGAATCCATGGAATGCGATGGTCATGGTTACCACTTGGTTCGTAATTGCTTTAGGCATGTGTCCAGGCTATATGGCGAAAGCAAAAACAAGATTCTCAAACTCTGATTGAAGTCTAGAGTTACTAACATGGGTTATACTGCGCTGGATTAAAATGTAGTTTAGGTTTTAAAAAAGGGGTAAACAATTTTCTCATGGGTTCGAGGAAATTCTAGAAGGGACCTCTGATGTGTACTTATCAAGAAGTTGATACCTAACTGTGGGTGTTTGGATTTTATGTCTAAATTCACCGTGTGTTGTATCCATCATTCCCTCGCTAGACCTTGCTATGAGTTTGGTAAGAGACCATTATGCGACTCCTCCTTGTTTTAAAAAGAAAGGTAAACGCCTGTAAATTGATTAGGATCGAGACAAGTTATGGAGGTCAGGAATTTGTAGTTAGAATAGTGATATGCTATTACTCTCACAAATGCCATGGTTCTCTTATAGTCTAAGAATGCGTTATGGAGTATTTATATGTGATCGAAACTGTAAGGTATTCGCTGTCTAGTTAACCTTGAATGCATTTTGCAGAGTCATAGGTATGCCTGTGATTTAAGTAAAACCCATAATATCTACCTATGCCTTAGAAATCAAGGTTTATATGAAAATGAAGCAAATATGCACTGTGCGACCTTTTGCTCCTTATTTGGAATAGATCTAGTCGCAACGTTTTTATAAAGCACCATTTCCATTATAATAGTTATGCCTCTTCCATGACTTAGTCCACAGTGGGCATTTCTGCCTGTACCACATATAATTATATGCAAATATATAAATTGGGTAGGTAAAGTTTATTTACCTCTGTATTCAAGAAATGGCAGCATAATTTTGGGTAGCTAGAACTGCTTACATCCATGTATGTATATTATAATTGGGTAACTCTATTCTATAGTTATGACTCTTGTATGAATAATGGTTGGAAGTATAGTCTGAATCGTAGCTTGCCGAGTATGGAAAAATAGATATATTTTATGAATGCAAAAAATAAGCAGTGGAAATATGACTTGTACATATTTGTTTAAATAATGAAATCATATGTATATCTGCATTGGAGTAAGGCTGGGTTAACAAACCTAGCATTAAACTAAGGTACCTTATACCTGGAAGGGTACCTAGCATTCTGGTTAGAACCTATTTAGATTTTCATGTATCAGTTTGACCATAGCTACTATGGAAATACTCTTGGTGGGAGAGTGTGTAAGGCAACATTTAAGTTGCTGGTTGTAACTCTATTAATAAATAATGTCGAATGATGTGACCGTTTGGTGGATGTAACCCCAATTTTGGGGCGAACCACGTACATTGGCATCTTGTGGTCTTGTGTTTAAATGTTTAATTTTTCTGTATTGTTTATATGTTTCTAATTGCTGCACAATAACTATGCCATTTTATTTAAACACTTCAAAAAGGACAATCAAGGTAATATGTGGATAAATAATGATTGCTTAAGAGAACCATAATGATGATGGAATGCTTTGAACTACACCCTTTAAAGGTTAGGAATGATGGTTAGGGTGACACCTTTAAAAAATATCATTGATAGAACCTTTCAAAGTTATGCTTTTGGTATGAATAAGAGTATGGTTGAAACTGCATATAATTATTCATTGAGGAAAGGCTTATTCCTGTAAAAATTTGAATGCATTATAGATTACAAGTTTATGTTATTATGGTGTCTAGAGTAATGATTATAGGGTAAAGTTTGCATGGAATGATATGTTCTAAATTACGGTCAGAAAGAGGAGGTTGCATGAAAGTCTTTGGATTATGGTGTGTTGGAAAAGAAATATTAACAAGGCGACAAGTACATCTCGTTAAATTATGAACTTTGGAAGAACGTTGTATCAAAGGTATAAATTTTCTTTTGATAGGACCAATAAGAAATTAAAATTAAAGAGTGTCACAGTTCTTTTTATGACTTTTTATGGCTTCAGTGCTTGGATGATCTCTTTATTTATGGTGATGAAAATGTTTGGTTGATTTCCTATAAATGCTTTTGGGTTATGACAATGGTTAATATGTATATAAAAGGCTGAAATATTTTTGCCTAGTGTATTATGTAAAAGGTTGATTGTATTAGGTTAGGAATAATGCGGATCCCGATACAGTAAGCCTTCTCGTAATGACCAACCACCTTTTTAATGTTTGTTTTTGTCAAATCTAAATTGATATACTTCATCGTAATGCCATGTAAATTTTTGGCCCTAACATGATTGACTCGTTTGTAGTCTAGTGAAACAAAACTTTTTTTCCCCTTTTTCACCGTAATGGCATTGAGGTATAAGAGGTATGCTACAGCAGTCAAGCCACACAGGCGTGCCAATGGGCTATGGCACCATTGCAAGCAATGATGCAGCCCATGCCTTAAAAATCCCAAATCCAAAATAACGATTTACAAATGAACATAACTTACACACAGAGCCTATAAGGGAATAATATTCACTACATGGCTTAAAGGCCTAAAAGTATTTACAAAACCCAAGTCTGTTCATCACAAGCCCGAAGGAGAATTCAAAACCCCATGATAGAAGCTTCAAAACAAAACGAAATTGCAATCATGAAACCCAAGATGAAGCTTAGCTTCCAAGTTTGGAGTTCTCCTCCATTTCCCTTATGCAGAACCAAGTCCAAACCCCAAATGACAAAGCGAAATGACAAGTCCATCAAGGGCCAAGCCTAATTTTGGGTTGCCACGAAAACCAAGCTGCATTAATGGAACCAGCTCGTTTCCAACATCAAAGCCAAAACCCACTTTGTTATAGTTTGATATCATTGCAAAAGGATAGTCTCCACTACCATGCAAATCATAAAACCCCAATGTATATGGTTCGACCATATGATATATTCGCCACCCCATAACATATCACAAGGTTATATTTAGTGCATAGTCCATGCATGGTCTGTGTTAGTCCTAAGTCAATCCACAAGGCATAAGGGTTAAATGTAACATGTAAACCATAGGCTTAAAGTCTTAACATAATATGGTTTCCATAAACTTAATCCTTAGTAAACATGGCATACGAAATATGCCATGTTAATATTTACACTTTGTAAAAATCAAAGGTTTGGTTTTTAAGCCAAGATTAAATAACCTGTAAATAAGAAAAAAATATAATAGGTTAATATTGTTAATAACATAAACATAGAACGTAAATATACTAAGGTATAAAAGATGAGACATAAACCCTAATAAAGAGTAAATAACACATAGGGATTTTTAGCTATTATAACTAATTTATGAAATAGCACTTACCTAGTTATAAATATGAGTCTGTGAGGAACCATAGCAATAAGCAGTAGGTCTTTTAGGATCAAAGTTTCAGTTCTCTTTAATTAAGACTCTGTCACCAAGTATGATCTACATATTAAATAAAAGAGGTTCATTAGTTCGAAGAACTAAGTAAGCCTCAAAACAAGTAAACATATTTACCTCTGAGACCGTCATGGGAGAACGGGTCCTCGGAGTAAGCCCACTTTGTTTCCACAAACAAATTTAAGTTAGGACATTTTAAATAAACAAGTAAGTCTATACAAAAAACACAAAGCCTATAATCAAGTAAGGACACATACGAGATAAATGTATAATCATAAGAACTAAGCAATAAAATAGCTGTACGACATCGTGAGTAAAATACATTAATAATAATGACTGAAAGTAAAAGGAAAGAAAATAAGAACGGCTTATGAGTAAATAGTGGTACATGTAGTGTAAGATATATTTCCGCAATTCAAATAATGTTATGTATATGTAGTATTTACTAGCCTAATAAATTTTTTATTTTTTATTTTTGAGACATTACTTGGTTGATAAATGGAAGCCCCTTCCATGCATTCTATAAGATTTTATTGCACTAAAATTATGCCACCAATATTTTGCAAAATAGTCACACAAGTCTCTTTTCCACTAACATTTCTTATATTTTCCTCAGCCCTAATGCTTCCCCAATTCGTCTGCAAAGCACTCATTGAAAAATGTGAAGTCTTGCATTAGTATTGCTTCAACAGACAGATTCCATTGGAGGATGGAAATGACCTTCCCATGGACAAGGATGGGGGAACACATTTGTAAGCCACTCCTAAGGTGATATTGATTCATGTCATATGTTTCCATTGGCTTCATAAATCATGTTTTTCTCTCCTTTATATGTTGTTTAAGACCATTTCAATTCATACTTTGAATGGTTTATAATTATTATGTATGAATAAGGGTTAGCATTATTAGCTTTGCTTTATTTGTTAAGTATATGTGTTTACCTTAACATTGTTTTTTAGTACATACAAAAAGTAACCCAAGAGTTCAAAACCTTTAATGAGGATGAGTATCATTTAATTATTGAAGGCACTACACAATTTGTATTTTTGTTCTTTTTTAAATCATGCTATTATAACATAGATGAAGATGGTACTCAATGCTCAAGCCTAGTGATTATTCATAAGCAAGATAAGAATTTGGAAATGATATTTCCTTTGTTTTTTCTAACATAGATGTTAAATGACAAATGAAAAGCATTTAGTTGATCAAGTAAAAGCCATGATTGGACTTGAAGTTGAGATAATAGTTGTATCATCAATGTATTTAAGCTAATAATTGAATAGTTGTATATGATAATCGAATAGCTGAATTTGAAGTAATTTTCCAACTATCACAAATTGTACTCCTTTCATTGCTTATTCTTATTTTATCTCTCCCTAGTCCTCTTGATTTCTTTTGTGCTCATTGAAAGCCAAGTTTGTTTAATATATCTTATATTTATCGAATAATGCTTCTTCACCAATCCTACTAAAGAAAAGGGAAAAATTATCTAATTTATTTTGAACATGTAGCAAATCCCATAACCGTGTTGTAGTGCATCTCTAAATTTGAAGCAAGTTTATCTTAATTATTCTTCAATTTCTACAACTTAGTTTCTATATTTTCTTGCTTAGTTTTCTATTTTCCCATATGGATACTTAAGTATTCTAAGGTCTGTTCCATGCCCTCAAGTTTAAATGTTAATTGTCTAAAGATTTTATTAATTTCACCGATAATGCCATTAGCCATTTCAATGGGTTGAGATGTATCAAAGAAACATGGAAAAGGCTATAAGATGGAATACCTTAAGAGATAAGCAAAACTGCTAAACTGTTTAAGAGACACTTAAACCTTAAAATTCCAAATAAAAATTAATTGCAAACTTTCTTAATACCGTAAGACCTAACTAAAAAGGGTCACGGAGATTTCAACATTTTAATGGAAATATTTGATATGGCTTGTAGTTTGAAAGAATAGAATAATGTCGAGATTATAGGTGTAATTGGAAGAACATTTTAAAACACTTTAATCCCTTGGGGTTTGGAACTAGACCGACACCTAGAGAGTTTACATTACATATTCCTTTTTACAGGTATAGGATCTTTACAGTCTGAATTCCTGTTCCTCACCAAATGCATATGGTGTCCAACTGATGTGGTATTAGCTTTTCTTGAAACTTGGATGAGTTAAATGGAATATCCTATAAGATATCTATAAATAATATATCTCTGGATTTACATTCACCTCCATGGGGTCAACATCAGATTCCCTTACGACTATCAAAGCTGAGAACTGGACAACATATTTCTAATTTACAGTTGCACACCGAAGAAGCATATCGTGTTCCAACTTGTTGATAATAATTTTGTTCAATTTTTGCATTAATGATACATCTTTAAGAATTCTAATTCTCTATCGAATTAAACCTTCGGCGACCATGGAAAAGAAACCAAGTTTTTGTTGTTTGTGAATATTTATACAGAAGAAGATTCATCCGGGACTAAAGCTGGACGACGAACAAAATGACCACAAATGCTATCCGGTTTAACAGGAAGAATATGAACTCATTGACGAAATCCGAAAGGGCGGGAGTGTGAATGTGTATAATTCAAAGTCCCTCGCTTTAAATGAAGTGGTGGCCATCAAGTGCCCGATCTCGATTCTCTAAGCACTTGATGCGATTGGTGCATATATGGAGAAGTTTTGGCGAGCAGGAAAAACCCTAATGCTTATCAACCATCGAAACGTCTTAAACACACATTGTTTTTCTTGTGAATCAATACCTCTGGGAATCGATTACATTCATGGTGGGAGGTTCCCTTCATACCATTCTCATGACGTATTCACCCAACGAGTTATAGGAATCGATAATCGCAACAATTCTCAAGAGGACTATGAAGGCCTTGGATTATCTCAACAAGGAAGGTCACATCCACCGGGACGTCAAGGCAAAAAATATTTTAGTCTGTGTGTATTTTGAGTCGGGTAATAGGGAGAAAATGAAGAGAATTACAGTTCCATTTTTTTGATGGCCTCGAAAATCAGATTTTGTTATGCAGATGGAGGATATGGCCAGAAAGTTGACATATGGTGTCTAGGCATTACAGTGATGGAGATTTCTCATGGTCTCCCTCAATACTTTGGGAAACCTCCCATGCTTGTAATTGGTAACATGGGCAGAGGTATTCTTCCAAAGTTTACTGATTCCAAATTGTCGATGTCCTTCGTGTAATATTGATGTTAGGTTTGAATAATTTATATCTAAAATATATGAAGCCTGGTTGAGGTAGGCCATCAAAGCCATATTTAAATAATAAGAAATATTAGTGATATTAAGAGTTTATTAAGAGTTGGAAATTTTTTATTAGATCTTGGACTTTGATATGACTACACATTAGCTATACTCTTAGATATCAAATGCATTTGGACTAATCCTTAATTGATTAGAGTTGAAGTTAAGCTAATAGTTTTAAAATTATTGGAGTTAAGCTAATAGATGTAATATCATTGGACTTAAGCTAATATTTTATATAATAGTTAAGCTAATAGGTATCCAATATAAATGTGATTAGAGTTGAAGTTAACCTTATAGTTCTAGAATCACTAGAGTTAGGTTAATAGTTGTATGTAATAATAGATGGAGTTAAGTTGGTAGTTGTATCTAATAATCGAATAGTTGAAGATTAATTTTAATTTTTACAATTATCATTAATTGAACTTATCATATGTTAATTGATCTACTTTTTATTTTTTTGAAATTATTAATTATTAATTTTGGACAACGCTCATAGAATTAATATCGACACTACACTTGTCTCATTCTCGTTTAATCTAGGATGGCGCCCATAGAATTAATTTGGATAGTACACTTGTCTCATTCTCGTCGGTAAATGAAAAAGCATAGATGGTAGTCCATCCCAAAATTCTAACATATATACGCCTATCAATGTTTAAATATATTACCATCTTATTAGTGGTTTTACAACTCTCCCTCTCTCTAAAAAATGATTAAAACACTTAATAGTGTCAAACACATGGAGAATTTAGGCCAATTTCACACATCAAATCCAAGTCAAACTTTAGGTTGAAAAACAAAGGGGTCACTCAACTTTCTCTTTATAGTTCCATTACTCATGCATGAATTCAATTGATACCCATGGAACCACTGTAGTGGTGTGATATAAGCAATTTGACGATCCAATAATACTAGAAGTCACAACATCAAAATATTTTTGGGTGGCTGTAGGACCATACTAGTCGACCTTGTTTATTCAATAGGAGGGTAATTGGCCTCCATTTGGTCAATTTAATGGCACAGATGTCTATACTGGAATTGTGTGCACTCCCATTAGAGCAATTTTTCCTTCAAGCCGAGTATTGGTTTATATTATCTCGAATTTTGGACCTAACACTTATAGGCATCTGCCTATTGATTATGATGATTATCTTGATGTTTTATTTTTATATTGGGTCAAAGACCCCATTGCATATGAACATGATAATTTGTTTTATATATTGGGAATAAGCCAGTTATTGATGATATATATATATATCCTTGTTTGTGTTGGGCGTGGATCGTGAATAACATGATTGATGAGATGTTTTGTGTTGAGTGAGAAGCTCTGGAGCACTTGAGTGATTGATAGTTTGTGTTGAGTGAGGAGCTATGGAGCATTTTTTGATTGATGATTTGTGTTGAGTGAGGAGCTCTGTAGCACTTGAGTGATTGATGATTTGTTTTGAGCGAGAAGCTTTGGAGCACATGAGTACTTACCTTTGTGGTGAGTGAGAAGGTCTCAAACACATGAAAAGATAATTGGAAGTGTTGGGCATAATCCCTGGAGCCTTCCATGTTGATGTTGAGCATAAGCTCTAGAGCATCGGATCCTTGGCCATTGTATCCCTAGGTGTATCGTATAAGTACATCCTAGCATTAGTGTTGAGCGAAGAGCTATGGAATTGCACTGAATTGTAACTCCCTATTAAATCATTGAGTATGGGCTCTCGTAAGCACTAGGGGTTACTGAAAAGAATTTAATAACTTCTGAGTGAAAACTAATCGAGGAGAAATATTTATCTCATCATACTTATTTATAAGTGATTAAATAAAATTTGAAATTAATGTACTCTCATCAAGTACTGAAGAGCTACCATGTTATATGAGGTAAATCCAACATGCAATGATATTTAGAGTTGTCTAGCCTAGTAGACCTGAACCATCTACCTACTTGACCTTAATGTAGAAGTGTCGTTAAGTCTAGGGATCATGGAATATGATGCCCAAAGACAAATGTAATAAGTGATATATTTTTATGTACTTTATACATGGGATGTATAAAGAGTTGAATATAATTATAATATTAATGATGAAAGAGAAAAAAAAAAGCTCCATCCAATTATTATGTATTCTTTAAAGGTAATAAATAGTCCAAAAAACTAAAAATTATAATTAGGAACTAGTAAAATGTTCCGAAGTTAAAATATTAATAATTACCCAAACTAATTGAAAATGGTTAAATCAAGAAACCAAGGTTTCTTGATTTAATTGTCCCTTTGACTGAAAATTCTGTCTATAAAGAATCAATCCAAGGAAAGGCTTGGGGTTCAAATCTATCATTAGAGGAGTCATTTTCTGCGTGTTTTCTCTCAATTAATTCTTGGAGAACACATTCCTAGAAGGAAAAAGGAGAACTCATATAGATCTAAGATATGAGATCGAAAACCCTACCTTAGGAGCTCTAAGCTACTTGCATGTTGGATTCCAGCTCGGGGGGGTCCGTATTTAAACTAGGAACAGTTCCAATTCATGGTTGGGTGGAACATGGTAATGCCCAAGTGATTTGGTCATCAAAAAAAGAGGTGAGGTATGTCTTGAATTGTTAATGTTGGTTGTTTGAGTGTGCAGGTTCATCCATTAACAAAGCTTCAAGTTACAGGTATGAAGCCCTAGACTGTCTATTCTATTATTCTAAATTAAATGTTGGATATACTAGGTAAATAATTACCATGCATTTCCTAACCCTATGTGTTTGATTTTCTAGTTAAAATGTGTTAAGGTTTGCATTTCTGAATATTATCTTTAGGCTTCAAATTATATCTTATGATGTAAGTGATTTCTTATACGAGGTTATCTTATGATGTAGTTCAATTTATTTACTAATGTTCATGAAGGGTTCTACACCCTAGTTTAATTTTTGTAGTAGTAGTATTTGATAAAAGTGGATTATGTACCAACTAGGTTATTTTAGATCTATTGTTATTATTCATTTAATCTTCATATACTCTATAGACATATTACATTTGTCAGTAGATACATGTTATAAATTTAAATATATTAATCCTAGAAGTAGGTTTTAAATACATTTGTGTATAACTTACAATCTAGATAACCTAAGGTACTATCTACAAAGTCAAATACTATGTATATATATAATTATATATAGAAATCAAACATAAACAAATCAAGATACTATCTATAAGTATTCTACATTAAAATATAAGATAAATAAACCATTAATACATTTCAAGGTTTGCACCACTAATACCCGTTAACTACTAAATCATTCAATTAAATAAACATCATCTTAAATAAATAAAAAAGAGGTATCTTGACCATTATTTTGGTCCAAAATTTCATCTCTATTCCTACACTAATTCACTCATAACTATTAATTATAGATTAACCAAGTAAAACCTTTAAAAAGAAATGAAAGAACTTTGGAATTTTAAAGAGAGGTCGCGATATCGACCCCTGTGGGTTCACAAACCCAAGTCGCAGACCTGTATAAAAACACCCAAACTACATATACATAAACCGTAACCAAATTACATAACTCTGCAAGTCATCCCATATAACGAATTAAACACAAGATAAAAGCATACACAAGAATCTGTTCTATTTTAATAAACCATATCAAAATATCTACACCATTCCAAATAATTACACTAGGAAAATGAATGCCAATGTCCATTTATATGCGGAGTATAGATTTACATAGGAATGCCAAAATCTTAAGTAAAGTATTTACACAGTAGTGCCATCATCGCTGTCAAGCCACACATGTGTGCCAATGGGCTATGGTACCATTGCAAACAATGGTGCAAGCCATGGCTTAAAAGGCCCAAATTGAAAATAATGATTTACAAATAAACATAAGTTATACACAAGACATGTTGTTATTATTCATTTATTCTTCATATACTCTACTGACATATTACATTTGTCAGTAGATACATGTTGCATATTTAACTAGATTAATCCTAGAAGTAGATTCTAAATACATTTATGTATAACTTACATTCTAGATAACCTAAGGTACTATCTACAAACTGAACTACTACGTATATATATAATTATATATAGACATCAAACATAAAAAAATAAAAATACTATCTATAAGTATTCGGCAATAAAATTTAAGATAAATAAACGATTAAGACCTTTCAAGGTCTGCACCATTAATACCTCTTAACTACTAAATCATTTCATTAAATAAACATCATCATAAATAAATAAACAAGAGTTATCATGACCATTATTTTGGTCCAATATTTCTTCTATGTTCCTACACTAATTCGCTCATAACTATTAATTATAAATTAACTAAGTAAAACATTTAAAAACAAATTAAAGAACTCTGGAATTTTAAATAGAGGTCACGATATCAACCCCTATGGGTTCACAAACCCAAGTCGCACACCTCTATAAAACAACAAAAATATATATACATAAACAGTAACCAAATTACATAACTCTGCAAGTCATCCCATATAACGAATTAAACACCAGATAAAAGCATACACACGAATCTTTTCTATTTTAATAAACCATATCAAAATATCTACACATTTCCAAATAATTACGCTGGGAAAAGGAATTGAATCCTGTGGGCATGCAAGCCCAACCCACATATATTTAAAAGTACAACTCATTACATATACCATGAATAGGATTCAAACCGTGTATATGATATTTACCAAGGCCACTCTATACACATAGCGTATGCAGGCTACATTAATAACCACAATAATATTAATAACATACAACTACGCTATAGCTAAGTCGTGAGGCTTATGCTTCTATCCTTATGTTGTAAGCACATCATTGGCCAAATAATTATTACACAGTCCCTTTTAAAATCAACATACAACGACGAAGCCATTATGGGCTATACCCATGTTCTTCCACAGTCGACATTACACCATAAGAAAATGATAATGGTAATTTAAACCAGCCCTTAAGCTATGTGCACCATCCAACATAATCCACTTCTATAAAATAAATTACACAGCATGTATTCTAAACCAACAAAATAATAAATATTAATGCAAACCAATGGTAGCCACTGTTGGAAAGGATCATGCCACTCGTGGCAAGGCATCAACTCAACGTTGTCAACCATTACACCCAAATATAAATACTCAATACATAGACCATAAAGAAAGGCATATTCCATTTTATAAATCACCATAATAAACCAATAACACAGCAAAAATTCCATCCACATTTATAGTACACATAGTAACCAATGTCCATTTATATGCGTAGTATATATTTACACATGAATGCCAAAATCCTAAGTAAATTATTTACACAGTAGTGCCATCATCATAGTCAAGCCACACAGGCATGCTAATGGGATATGGCACCATTGTAAGCAATGGTGTAGCCCATGGCTTAAAAATCCCAAATACAAAATAACGATTTACAAATAAATGAGCCTGTAAGGGCATAAGATTCACTCCACGGCTTAAAGGCCCAAACGTATTTATGAAACCAAAATCTGTTCACCATAAGCCTCAAGGCGAATTCAAAATCTCACGATAGAAGCTTCAAAACAAAATGAAATAGTAGGCATGAAACCAAAGACGAATCTCACCTTCCAAGTCTAGAGGATGCCTCTGTTTCTATAATGTCCTTCTTGTAAATCCCCCCCCCCCCCCCTCCCAATCCTTTGTAAAATTTGGAAGTTTATTGTATTCGTCTTCTGATGAGGAGCCCAAGGCCAAGGCCTCACCAGTAAGACCTTGAAATTGTTACAACCTAAGTTCCAAGTAGTACGTTTAGGTTGTAGACACATATTAATAACAGGAAATTGAACGTATAAGAGATAAAGAGTATGGTTAGGGATTCCTAATTTACTACCAGAATTAGCCCCAAAAACTACTCTAGCCTAGCCATTTAGCTATAAGTATGATTAAGCTAGGACAGAGGAAAATTACCCTCTTATCGACTTTAACACAAAGGGGCAAATAGTTATAAGTTTAAACGATAAGAACAAGGGGAAAACCACAAAGAGATTTCATAGAAAGGGACATCAGATAATTATATAAAAACACATATGGATAACAATGGAGCATGATTGATGCATGTATATATATATATATGTATGCAAGAGTATTATATGTATATATAATAATGATAAAAATAACTTATGTATAAAAATACATAAAAGACATATGCATAAAATGGAGCGTCGTCCTATGCATGCATGAATATATATGCATGAATATATATGTATGAGTATCATATATAAGGAGCATCATGTACATATACATGGAGCAATTATTTCATGCAATTACATATCTATATACATATATATATGAATATTATAGATAAAAGGAATCTCGTGTATAGTATACACACACACACACACACACACACACACACACACACACACACACACACACATATATATATATATATATACATACATATACACACACACACACACACACACACACACACACACACACACACACATATATTATATATATATATAACCCTACAATGAAGCATTTAATTGGAGAGACGTGATTATGGGGGTTTCATTTTATCCTGACTTATAGCCTCCGACTGTGAAAACGTTACCAGAAATGCATGTTCATTAATTAAAAGGTAGTAAGCAGGGGAAATACTATGTGAGGCGGGACTCATGCCTGTAGAAATTTTTTCGGATAACCAAAATTAAGGAAGGCCGCCGCGGCAAAAACAGTGGCAAATTTTATTGCCAGACTATTGGGTATTGGCACGCCATGGGAAAAGATCCTTTTGGTTATTTATAGGCTGGGAAATCTGGAGAAAGGGCGAGGCCTCTTCTTGGGGAAAAGAGGGAAAAAAAAATTCCCGTGGCTGGATAGAAAGTAGGATGCTTGCGTTTTTAGAAAAGATCCAATGTGCCTTTGAGGAATATCCCTACCTTAGTGAGGAAAACCCAGTCCCTGCACTCTTGTGGACGGTTTGATATGTCTGCAGCCTAGGAAATAAGGTGGATAGTGCTTGCATTTTAGTTATTTCATTGGCTGCATCTGATCAATATCCAAACCAAGGAATGGCGCCCGACCTGTTGGAATTTTTTCCTTCTGACCACGTCTTAGGAGAAGGAACTGGCGATTTCAGAATTACTGGATGTTTTTTTTTTTGGGAATGGAACTCCCGTCCCCTGCCCTTTGTGGCATACGAGCTATCTGGTATGCATTGATTGATTACTGTTTTAGAGCTCTGAACGTTAAGATACGTAGGTGTATGATCTACCCTTGCATTTGGATTTAATGTAGTGATACTATTGGATTAAATTTTTTATAGAACCATATTTGTTTACTGTATCAAGGGAGGCAAGAATGTAGAATGTTAGAGACAACTTGGGATGTTCTATATTCTGGTTTTTGGCTGGAAGAACCCTTGCCACAGTGATAACTTGTCGATATCTATTTTCCTTAGCTACCCTGTGAAGTATTAAACCTAGGGCTGCGCTGTGAATAAAGTATTGAATCTATGGCTGCGCTGTGAAGTATTTAATCTATGACTGCATGATAAATAATTTTTTTATTAAAAACTATGCCAGGATCTACCTTTGAAATGTGGCCTCCATTTTTTGTTTTTGATCTAAACTCCTGTAGGGTTGATACACATGAATCAGTTTCCCTAAGGAGGTTATGTGTTGAACAGCTCTATTTTAAGTATGGTTTGAACCTGTTTACAACCAAAATGTACTCGAATGGCAGTCAATCTAATGCAAATTACATTATCACTTTGATTAGGTCTATGGGGGTGTAAATAAACGTTGATGCATACTCTTTTTTCTTACATTCGGCCAATTGAGTTTAACGGGTGTTTTAGTTCTATGAATGGTCCGTATGCATTTATATACAGGGCCTCGATACATGTATTATCCACTTAGAAATGATGTAGTCAAATGGTTATAACAGTAAAATTCAAAGTCTTGACATGCCTGGGATAACCTGGTATGAATGATCCTAATGCCTGCATGTATCCTCTGCGCGAAAAATGTGCCGGTTTGATCCAACGATTCCCCAATTGGCTTTTCCACCATTTTCCATTTTTGCCTATCAGTCATGGATAGATAATAATACAGCGTCTCTAGGATGGTAGCAAGAAAAAAGCTATCTGGAAATAGGACGTGCCATTAAAAACCACCCTCCTTCTCTGCTGGTTAGCGTTGGGAAACCTTTACACGCTGGGATAAGTTGGTATCGTCTGTTTTCATTCTCTGTGGGAAAATGTGCCGGATTGATCTAGCACTTCCCGAATTGCGTTTTTCACCATTCTAGGGTTGAGATAAAATATTTTAAACAAACAAAAACCCCTTCATTTTGCCACGAGATTTGATTGATAGGGTGTATAGACCATGATCTGCAATACAAGTAAAAAAAAAAATTAGAATGTATGCACTTCTGAAATGAAAGGGTCTGAGTTCACAGGCTGTTTTACTTTAAAAACTATGGGTATGGCTATGTATTAACTATTATATTGGTCCCCATGCCAAGAACGCAATGGGGAAGTAGACTAAGAGACACTCTGGGAGAGAGTCTCTGAGATTTGTAGATGGAAAAAGTATGGCAACATTAAGGTTGCAGATTGTAAGTCTCTTAATAAAATGAATGTCGCAGGCATGTGACACCTTTTGGTGGATGTAACTCCAAGGTTGGGGTGAACCATGTACATCTTTGTCTCTCTTGTCTTCTTTTCATGTGTCTATTTGTTTTTACTATTCCCTCTTTTTTTATGTGTATCTATGGTAGATGAATGGATGAATGTTTTGTAAAGATATGCGGGTGATTCCATGAAGATGGGTAACACTCTTTGTCCAAATTTGGTGATGAAAACCTGATTTTTTACTTAGGTGCTAGATAGAAGCCCTCAAAACGCATATATGCCATGTGAATTTTGACTTGCAGTAAAAAAACAAATTGTAGAATATTATGTTGGCTTCATAGTGATATTTTAAAAAAAATATTCCGATGTCATTTAATGTGTGAATTTTTGCATTTAATGAACTGTGTGACCTTAAAAATTTGAAGAAGCTAATAAGTGGCTCGTGTCCACGTAGAGTAATTCAATATTGCATTAATAATTTTAAAAAAATAAATATATGAGCATGATCTACATAAAATGTAGTGTGATGTGCATATTTGTTTGTTATTTTTTTTCGCATTATACAATTATTTATTATTTTTCGAAAGTGACCACATTCGATTTCAGCATCATTTTAAACACATATTTGTCCACGTAAAGGAATTTTTTCTATTTTTTCAAAAATTGAAAATCCAAAGATACCCTTTTGAAGAGGACACGTTGATATGTGATGTGTGCATTTTAAAGAATTTTTTGGCTGTCTATTTTTAACTCTGCGGATTTTTCTTTGAGCTGCTTCGAAGTTGCAGTGTGGTTTTCTAAGTATAAGTTTTAGAAGTAATTAAAAAATAAATTTCATATGAATGCCAAAATGCGTGTATGATACCTCAATGGATAGAAGATTCGTTGGTGAATTTATCGGTATCAACTCCGCTCAGTTATGTGCTAGGAATGGCAGGGTTTACACCTTTGCAAGGCACATGGAATTTTTCATTTGCTTGAATGTGGGCTAAGTCTATTTTTTTAAGCCCTCGACCGAGGTATAAACCTCGACCGAGGTATTTAAATACCTCGGTCAAGGTCTTAACAAAACCTCGACCGAGGGTTTGTAAATACCTCGACCGAGGGTTTAACAAACCCTCGGTCGAGGTTTTGTTAAGACCTCGACCGAGGTCATAGTCCTGTAATATTCTATTTAAAGAGAGCAGCCTTAAGACAAAAGGGTAGGTGGTCATTACATTTTTTGAGAGTTCGTGTCTGAAATGAAAAGAAGGGTCATTTATCTATATTTGTAGAAATGGGTCTAGGAGTATTAGGAGTTATAGATATGATTGATCAAATCTATGACTCCTATGACTCCTCAACCCATATCTACATATCTACTCCTATTCAAACATTAATGACACTCCCCGAAGTCTCTGGTACAAAATGAAATGGAGCCATTTATTGAGTAGTGGGATGCAACTGCAAGCAGAGAAAGCTTTTCACATATTGTAGTTCGCCATTTTCAATATGTGAAAAGCTTTCTCTGCTTGCAGTTGCATCCCACTACTAAAAAATGGCTCAATTTCGTTTTGTACCAAGGACTTCGGGGAGTGTTTATGATTTTTTTGACAAAGGTAGCTGTGAAATACCCACTGATACCTGAAAAGCTATAAGACATTCAAGAAGTCTGCAAAGTATAATTTTAGTAATCTTTCACCAATTAAAACATTTACACTGTATTCATAATCATCAATTAAACAACGAAAATAACTCAACACAACAAAATAACACAAAGAGACAACCATCTTCACGTGGTTCACCTCGTCCACGAGGCTACATCCACAACCTATTTGTTCTTTTTATTTCTTTATCAAAAATAGACCTCTTACAAAAATCACGGCTCATTCATGGCCGGTTTTACCTTACCTTACAACGGATCTATGGATCCAGACCCTATCATTTCAGACTATGCATAAGAGTTCCCTTTTCCAACATAAATTTGTATGTCTTAATCATCTAGGTTCTGTATAGAATAACTTATTATATCTTCCAGATAGTACTGATTCCTATCATAATATTACTGTGTATGCAATTTGTTGTTTAATACAGACAAAGGAATGAATCACCAAGAAGTAGTCATCATACTTATCTTGTATGCAAAATGACTTACTACTAACCCATATTTTACAAGATTAAACCGACAGATATATAAATTTTATCATAAGGGAAAAGTACCGAATCAAGACCCATTACGAGTTTAAAGATAAGGCGAGTATCAGAGGCTACGAACCCTCAGATCGAGTTATTGCAAGGAGCCAAAATTCTTCAATGGTTCCTTCAAGTTCAATCTAAAAGAAAAGCAATCGCAGGCAGTGGAGAATACATCCTGCCTTATAACAAAGGCCATCGCAGACTGTGAAAAGTTATTAATGCTCAGATCGAAAATGGACTGAGGGGCTTCACAATAGTTTGCATGAATTTCCACAGCGTAGTTTCCGGTTAGAGAAAGTAAGAACTGGAATGAGCTCAACAGAGAGGGGTTCATAACAAGTAAAGAGAAAATCACGGCTTGGAACAAAAAAAATGATGGGGCCG
>LPNX010262684.1:86160-107213 GCA_001517045.1 Pseudotsuga menziesii
AGGGCATAGGAGAGGGATATTACAGTAGCTCAGTCGAGGTATGTACCTCGACCGAGTTAATACCTCGGTTGAGGTATTTATTAACCCTCGATCGAGGTTTTAGTACCACGACCGAGGGTTACTAAATACCTCGACCGAGGGCTGAAGAAAACCTCGGTCGAGGGCTTGATAAAACCTCGGTCGAGGTATTAATAGCTCGGTCGAGGGTTTAACAAGCCCTTGATCGAGGTGCGTTTTTTTGTTTTTGCCCACATGCCTTTGCCAAAAAGTGTTACCCAGGTGCGTGGATTCACCCATGCCTTTGGTGTGATTGGAAGTACTTCTCAATATGATACTTTACTTAGAAAGAAAAGCTGTGAATAATCTGTTCCATATTGTTAGACAAATATGGCAGTGTTTTCTCCAATAAGTACACGTTCTCGTGTCTTCCACAATAAGTAAACATCTTATGCAGGAATTGAAATGCCATTTAAGGATTAAAGAATGTTACCATCACACTAACAGATAAGTCAAAGGAAAGTTATTCCCCATGCACCATGTTCGCTTTTCATGTGTTTGGAGAGTTACAGGGATGATACCTATTATGTTCCAGCACTCACTATTAAAATGATTAGCTCTTTAAAGTTTAGACAAGCCATCATTTGCTTAAGATGATGACAAAAGATACCTCCAGGGGAGTTCACCTAAGATTCCCACTGTTTAATTACAAATCAATGCTGCTGAATTCAGACCTTCCAAATCTTATGTTGTCATTAAGATTAGTATTTACACCATAAATGAAGAGGTATTATATCATAATTCAAGGTAAGGCCTTCCTCGGAAAACCACTAATCTAAAGAAAGATGTTAGTGCATGAAAGATTTTATGTGTGTCTTAAGTCATGAGATGATTACTTAATCGTATGTATATTCAAAGGCATAATAAGCTTCCTTGGTTATGTTATAAACATTGATCTCGACAAAGTGGATGGAAATTGCATGTTTTTTTTCTATATAGAGGAGAACGGATTTCGAAAAGGATTGTTCTACAATATGTGTAGTTTGGCATTTTGATTTAACATGCTTCTTCAAACAACTTCTAAAATCTGCCACTAACGGCGTAGACTCATTTTGCAGTAACAACAAAGTATAAATCTTACACTTTTCTATATAACTGTGTTGAGGTATGAGGGGTACATTACATATGGTATCAGAGCCACAGTTGAAACACTTGGGCCTAATTGGGCTCAAAACGCTCGTACATGTTCTACTTTGGAACTACATGTCTACTGACCTTGGAGTTGTGCAGGGGAGGCTGGAACATTGGCCCAAAAAAATCACAACAAAGATAACCCAATACCTTATCAGCTCGATGTGAGACCCGAGCATGTAAGTACATAGGTATCAGTTATTCTCTTGCTCACTTGCGAATATGTTTACACATAGCTAAGATGATTGCTTCGTCTCTATTTTGAGTTGCACCAATAAAATTTACTGAGGTTTAGAAATTCTTCTTGGTCAAACTCATGGTCGACAAGAGTGCTATAGTAGGTTCTATTATAATAGTAATATGGGAATTGGAGACTCATAGTTTTTTATATGAGTATATTCCATGAGGTTGCTTTAGTTTCCTTATGCATCCAGGTCTTTTAAATATGGATATGGTTATGATTATTTTCTGTGATTTTTGCTTGAGTTCCATATGCATTCAGGATTTGAAAATACATCACAGCATGGGTATGCTTCTGCGATTCTTGCGTGTTTTTCCATATGTGTTCAAGACCTCAGTATGCGACCGGTTAAGAGATTTTTAGATATGCATCTGAGTATGAGTAGGCTTCGGCGATTATTTTATTGCATGAATTTCAGCATGCATTAGAGTATATATTGGATGTGAGATCTAGATTTCCATGGTTATATACACTAGCAAAGATGGATCTCATTGTATGAAATGAATCCTGTTAGGTCTGATGCCTCTAAATGTCTGCATGTGTAGAACCAATGATTGTATGCATTTTAGATATAGAATTGATGTATGAGATCCATATTTCCATGGTTGTATGTAATTACAAAGATAGATATGACCATGGGAAATTAATCTTGTTAGACCTGATGCTTGTATATGGCTGCATGTATAGATCTAAGGATTGTATGTGTTCCAAGTGTAGATCTCATGTATGGGAATTCCGATCTCCTGGTAGTATGAGTTTGCAAAGATAGATCTGTTTATAAATTAATTTTGTCTAGGTCTAATGGTTGCATGTATGGGCATGGGCCGGGACCTTGTTGTGTATCTGATTAGATAAGGTTAATGCATGAGTCATGAACGGAATGCCTCCTATTTCCTTAATTTTTGAATTACTGGTGATATGTGTAATCCATTAACCTTGTGGTTGAGTATTGAGATCGAAAATCCTTATTTGGCTTCCAAATTTAATCATGTTTCAATTATGAATTTTGTTTGCTGAAATTTTATTAAAGGGAATCTGATTTTGGCAAGTCTCCTTTTGATACTTAATCTCCTCCCATGCGGCTTGAATACCAAAAATCTGATTAAATGCTTAAAGAATGTTGACACATTTCTCGACAACGGCAGTAAAATGAAGGTTTGAAAGTTGTTAACGATTTTGTTTTGTGGTTATAAATTCATTGATAGAGGTTTTGAAGTTTTGTGTTTTAGAACCTATTGCTTGTTCGGTAGAGTAAGAAATATGAATACAAGACAAGCCGTATCACCTTTTGAATCCTGACATTGTTGGATTGAGCATTGAAAAAAAAATTTCTTTAAGGAGACAGATTGGTGAATGTACATCTTGATCTATGTTGATCTTGCTAGGGATATTTTTGATATTGGTGAATGATGTTGTACATACTTAAATGTTGTTGTTACAAGTACCAGTGTCACAATTGCTAAAGTAAATAAATTCTTACAGTCATGTTCTTATATTATGAATGTTCTAGAATTGGATCCTTGTGCTTGGATTTGAGTCTTGATCTTGAGTTGTCTTGTGTTTTGATTAGCCCACGGATGGTACTTTCATTTTGGGTATTGATCTAGTAGACAACTAGACTATTTGTTAGATTGCTATCATATGTCTAATCTAGCAAGAACCCTAGAATCAGTTCTAGTGCTAGATTGGAGGATCTTGTTGGTAATCTCGTGAATTAAAACCATTAAGAATTTGATAACATTATTGTTGCTTGGATGATGTTAAGATTGACATTTTAAGAGCCTATATGGATTTGATTATCTAAAGATATTGATGTTAAAAGTAAATGAGTTGATGAATGATGTATAGTGTTACATGCTAACATGGCAGGATAGGCCAGGAACACTATCGGTTGGAGCCGACCGTTAGAAAATATTTTTTGCCATTGATAAGGAGGCTTCACCGAGATTATGAACCATTGCTACATCGAAGTACATTATGGTATATAAATCTGCGTGTATATGTAAGTTACGATCAATTACTCAGAAAAAGGGGTAAGGAGTATTTTTTCTTTTGTTTTGTTTACAAGGATATGTAACTCGTGAATGATGATTAAAAAATCGATGCAGATTATGAAAATTGATTATTACAATTTTGGGTTATCAATGAATGCTTTGACTCACTATGTTAGTTGATTCATGAACCGTGACAATGATAGAAAGTCATGAAAGCACCATGGAGCGTGCGTTGCAATAATCAAGATTAAAATTCATACAAATACGACTAAGGAAAAAATGTTGATGTTGTGTGAGCACCGCGGTGTTAGGCAAGTGATTGCCGAGTGAGCACACGGGTGTTAGGCATATATGCCGTAGGAGCACAATGGTGTTAGGCAAGTGATTGCTGTGTGAGCACATTGGTGTTAGGCATATGGTGTGGCAAAATACCTAGGCAAAAATTTGGACATCTAGAAAGATAGGACGTTGTTTGATGTCACTGAGGAGAGTAACCTCAGAATTATTGTAAGTCCACACTAGAAAAGGAAAAAGAAACTCCAAGGGAGTTTGGAAAAACATAACGAACATAAAAACATGTTAAATGACTTTTCCAAAAGACTGTTCCATTGCTTAATGTGAAAAATGGCTCCTCAGGTAGAGGATGACCTAATTGACCAAATGTTGGAGATAAAACCAACGGAAAGGGTTATTAATCATGTTTTATTTGCATTATGAAAATGATTGGATATCCAGAAAATTGCATATTATTACAATGCAAAAGAATCTTTGGCATATGTTTAAACGAATTACAATTTTTGAACATGAATTGCTGAGAATTTTTTTTTGGCTAGACCTAAACCTTGTGCAGGTAATTGCAGGTCTTGAATGATGGGGACTTGAGAAGTATCAAAGGATCCCAAGGGTTCAGAATGAAGAGATGAAAAGAAGAAAAGATGACTCAGGATACGCGGGAAACGGTTGAACGACAAGAACACCGAGGACGGTGTTGTTTTTAAGGGGAGGAGGATGTAATGTCCCTCTTGTAAACCACCCCCCCCAATCCTTTGTAAAATTTGGAATTTTATTGTATTCGTCTTCTGGTGAGGAGCCCAAGGCCAAGGCCCCACTAGTTAGACCTTGAAATTGTTATAGCCTGAGTTCCAAGTAGTACGTTTAGGTTGTAGACACATATTAATAACATGAAATTGAACGTATAAGGGATAAAGAGTATGGTTAGGGATTCCTAATTTACTGCCAGAATTAGCCCCAAAAACTACTCTAGCCTAGCCATTAGCTATAAGTATGATTAAGCTAGGACAGAGGAAAATTACCCTCTTATCGACTTTAACACAAAGGGGCAAATATTTATAAGTTTAAATGATAAGAACAAGGGGAAAACCACAAAGAGATTTCATAGAAAGGGACATCAGATAATTATAGAAAAACACATATGGATAACAATGGAGCATCGTCTTATGCATGCATGAATATATATGTATGAGTATCATATATAAGGAGAGTCATGTACATATACATGGAGCATTTATTTCATGCAATTACATATCTATATACATATATATATGAATATTATAGATAAAAGGAATCTCGTGTATAGTATATATATATATATATATATATATATATATATATATATATATATATAACCCTACAATGGAGCATTTAATTGGAGAGACGTGATTATGAGGGTTTCATTTTATCCTGACTTATAGCCTCCGACTGTGAAAACGCTACCAGAAATGCATGTTCATTAATTAAAAGGTAGTAAGAAGGGGAAAGACTATGTCAGGCAGGACTCATGCCTGTAGAATTTTTTCCGGATAGCCAAAATTTAGGAAGGCCGCCCCAGCAAAAATAGTGGCAAATTTTATTGCTAGACTATTGGGAATTGGCGCGCCATGGGAAAAGATCCTTTTGGTTATTTATAGGCTGAGAAATCTGGAGAAAGGGCACAGCCTCTTCTTGGGGAAAAGAGGAAAAAAAAATTCCTGTGGCTGGATAGAAAGTAGGATGCTTGCGTTTTTAGAAAAGATCCAATGTGCCTTTGAGGAATATCCCTACCTTAGTGAGGAAAACCCAGTCCCTGCACTCCAGTGGTGGGTTAGATCTGTCTGCGGCATGGGAAATAAGGTGGATAGTGCTTGCATTTTAGTTCTTTCACTGGTTGCATCTGATCAATATGCAAACCAAGGAATGGCGCCCGACGTGTTGGAATTTTTTCCTTCTAACCACGTCTGAGGAGAAGGAACTGGGGATTTCAGGATTACTGGATGTTTTTTTTTTGGGAATGGAACTCCGGCCCCCTACCCTTTGTGGCATACAAGCTATCTGGTATGCGTTGACTGATTACTGTTTTAGAGCTCTGAAGGTTAAGATACGTAGGTGTATGATCTACCTTTGCATTTGGATTTAATGTAGTGATGCTATCGGATTAAATTTTTTATAGAACCATATTTGTTTACTGTATCAAGGGAGGCAAGAATGTAGAATGTTAGAGACAACTTGGGATGTTCTATATTCTGGTTTTTGGCTGGAAGAACCCTTGCCACAGTGATAACTTGTCGATATCTATTTTCCTTAGCTACGCTGTGAAGTATTAAACCTAGGGCTGCGCTGTGAATAAAGTATTGAATCTATGGCTGCGCTGTGAAGTATTTAATCTATGACTGCGTGATAAATAAAGTTTTTATTAAAAACTATGCCGGGATCTACCTTTGAAATGTGGCCTCCATTTTTTGTTTTTGATCTAAACTCCTGTAGGGTTGATACACATGAATCAGTTTCCCTAAGGAGGTTATGTGTTGAACAACTCTATTTTAAGTATGGTTTGAACCTGTTTACAACCAAAATGTACTGGAATGGCAGTCAATCTAATGCAAATTACATTATCACTTTGATTAGTTCAATGGGGGTGTAAATAAATGTTGATGCATACTGTTTTTACTTACATTTGGCCAATTGAGTTTAACAGGTATTTTAGTTCTCTGAATGGTCCGTATCCATTTATATACAGGGCCTCGATACAGGTATTATCCACTTAGAAATGATGTAGTCAAATGGTTATAACAGTAAACTTTAAAGTCTTTACACGCCTGGGATAACCTGGTATGAATGATCGTAATGCCTTCATGTATCCTCTGTGGGAAAAACATGCCGGTTTGATCCAGTGATTCCCCAATTGCCTTTTCCACCATTTCCCATTTTTGCTTATCAGTCATGGATAGACAATAATATAGCATCTCCAGGATGGTAGCAAAAAAAAATCTATCTGGAAATAGGATGTGCCATTAAAAACCACCCTCCTTCTCTGCTGGTTAGTGTTGGGAAACCTTTACACGCTGGGATAACCCGGTATCGTCTGTTTTCATTCTCTATGGGAAAATGTGCCGGATTGATCTAGCACTTCCCGAATTGCGTTTTTCACCATTCTAGGGATGAGATAAAATATTTTAAACAAACAAAAGCCCCTTCATTTTTCCACGAGATTTGATTGATAGGGTGTATAGACCATGATCTGTAATACAGGTAAAAAAAATAAAAATAGAACGTATGCACTTCTGAAATGAAAGGGTCTGAGTTCACAGGCTGTTTTACTTTAAAAACTATGGGTATGGCTATGTATTAACTATTATATTGGTCCCCATGCCAAGAACGCAATGGGGAAGTAGACTAAGAGACACTCTCGGAGAGAGTCTCCGAGATTTGTAGATGGAAAAAGTATGGCAACATTAAGGTTGTGGATTGTAAGTCTCTTAATAAAATGAATGTCGCAGGCATGTGACACCTTTTGGTGGATGTAACCCCAAGGTTGGGGTGAACCACGTACATCTTTGTCTCTCTTGTCTTCTTTTCATGTGTCTATTTGTTTTTACTATTCCATCTTTTGTTATGTGTATCTATGGTAGATGAATGGATGAATGTTTTGTAAAGATATGCCTTTTGTGTGATTGGAAGTACTTCTCAATATGATACTTTACTTAGAAAAATAAGCTGTGAGTAATCTGTTCCATATTGTTAGACAAATATGGAAGTGTTTTCTCCAATAAGTACACGTTCTCGTGTCTTCCACAATAAGTAAACATCTTATGCAGGAATTGAAATGCCATTTAAGGATTAAAGAATGTTACCATCACACTAACAGATAAGTCAAAGGAAAGTTATTCCCCATGCACCATGTTCGCTTTTCATGTGTTTGGAGAGTTACAGGGATGATACCTATTATGTTCCAGCACTCACTATTAAAATGATTAGCTCTTTAAAGTTTAGAAAAGCCATCCTTTGCTCAAGATGATGACAAAAGATACCTCCAGGGGGGTTCACCTAAGATTCCCATTGTTTAATTACAAATCAATGCTGCTGAATTCAGACCTTCCAAATCTTATGTTGTCATTAAGATTAGTATTTACACCATAAATGAAGAGGTATTATATCATAATTCAAGGTAAGGCCTTCCTTGGAAAACCACTAATCTAAAGAAAGATGTTAGTGCATGAAATATTTTATGTGTGTCTTAAGTCATGAGATGATTACTTAATCGTATGTATATTCGAAGGCATAATAAGCTTGCTTGGTTATGTTATAAACATTGATCTCGACAAAGTGGATGGAAATTGCATGTTTGTTTTTTTCTATATAGAGGAGAAAAGATTTCGAAAAGGATTGTTCTACAATATGTGTAGTTTGGCATTTTGATTTAACATGCTTCTTGAAACAACTTCTAAAATATGCCACTAATGGCGTAGACTCATTTTGCAGTAACAAAGAAGTATAAATCTTACACTTTTCTCTATAACTGTGTTGAGGTATGAGGGGTACATTACAGTTTCCCTTGTGCAGAGCGAAGACCAGACCCCAAATGACAAAACAAAATGACAAGTCCATTTTGAGCCAAGCCTATGTTTGGCCTACCATGAAAACCAAGGTGCATTAATGTGACCAGTTGGTTTCCAACATCAAAGCCAAAACCCACTTTTATATAGTTTTATATCATTGCAAAACAATAGTCTCCACTACCATGCAAATCACAAAACCCCAACGTATATGGTTCAACCATATGGTATGTTCGCCACCCCATATCATATCACAAGGTTTAATACATTGCAAGGTTATGTTTAGTGTAACACCTTGGTTTTGACCCTATTTGCATTAACATGTATATTATGCATATATTGTAACTAATCGTGTTGTGGAGCTAAAGGCAAAAGCCCCACCATCAATTTATCATTTTATGTTCCAGTGATCAAAATCGTTGCCAAAGGTATATTTTGTGCTAGCCAACACATTATAATTTTTACATCATGTAAATATGCAATTTAATTAAAAACCCCAACCAACTATGTCTATGCAACCATAATGAAAAGGGCATGATTTTCCTAAGGATAAGGAGGGGGAATTATTTAACCCTTAGGGCCAATAGGGAAAAGCCACATGTCAATAGGATAACCCATCAATCAGTCAACTACCAAATTAAATCCTCTAATGTTAGTTGGGGCAGTTACTGCATGGACAGTGGTGTGTGGTAGGACTGAAAGTCCTTTCCCACACGCACACTCCACCAGGGAGCTCGTTCATCCTGATGTGGGCAGGAGGAGAAGGGAGGACCCCATTCTTCCATTTTTTTCCCATTCTCACATAGAGGGATGTTTTCTCTCCTCACGCACAGGTTTTGGGATTGTTCCTTACGCGGAGAGCTGGGAGAGCTGCCTTATGTTCACGATTTGGCTATGGATAAATTTTCCTATGGGGATTTTTATGTCGGTAGTCACTTTCCTGGTTTTGTGGGTCTGTGTATACAAATCCATCTCCACACTGAGAGTATGTTACGTTTGATTCCATTCCCAATCGGGTTGTGTCTTTCTCGTTGTTTTCAGTGAAGGAATCGTGGTTGATGTTTCCCCCACGAATGTGGTTTTTTTTTAGTTGTTTTGGCCACGTTAGGGCCAAGAACAAATCTGGGATTTTCTTGCTCAGTTTGAGTTGTGTATTACCCAAATTCTCATCTCGGTTTTTCTCTGTGGTGTTTTGGTTGTTTTTTCTCATTGTCTATTGGAATTTGGTTGATAACATTGACAGTAAACTTTGATTATGTTGGATTTCCAACATTGACATTTTTGGTTGAATATTTAGATTGAAATCCTTATTTGTATTCAAATTAAATCGATTTCATAGGCGTCAATTTTTATTTTGTTTTATAGTTGATTGCAGAAAATCATACTAATTGAAATCTTATTATTGATGAATTTCCTTTGACACTTACTTGCAATTTTGAATACTAAGGATCTGATTTAATGTTTAAGGAAGGTCTGACACATTTCTTGACGTGGTAGTAAAATGAAGGATTGATAGTTGATAATGATTTTGTGGTTATAAATCCATTAATAGAGGTATTGGAGTTTTGTGTTCTAAACCTATTGCTTGTTCACTAAAGTGACCTGTATAAATACAAGTCGAACAATATCTCTTTATGTTTATGATAGCACGGGATTAAGCATTGAAATTCTTAAAGAGATAGAATGGCGAATTTGTTTCCCGATCCTTGTTGATCTCGCTAGGGATATTTTGGGATATTGGTGAATGACGTTATACATACTAAAAAATTCTTTGTATAGTTACAAGTACCAATTTCAAAATCGTTAAGTAAATGAATTCTTAGGGTCAAGCTCTTATTTGTGAATGTTCTAGAATTGGTTCTGTGTGTTTGGATTAGAATTTGATGTTGAACTATCTTATGTTGTGATTAGCTCATGGATAGTACTTTCATTTTGGGTATTGATCTAGTATCCAAATGGACTATTTGTTGGAATGGATGCTTATTGATAACATATGTCTATTTGTAGATTCTAGTAAGAATCCTAGAATTGATTCTAGTTCTAGATTGGAGGATCTTGTTGGTGATCTTGTGATTAAAGCCATTGAGAATTTGATAGCATTATTGTTGCGTGGGTCACATTGAGATTGGAATTTTAAGAGCTTATATGGATTTGATTATCTAAAGATATTGATATTAAAAATAAGTGAGTTGATGAATGTTGTATAATGTTATATGCTAACATGGGAGGATATGCCAAGAACACTATCAGTCGGGATTGACTGTTAGAAAAAGTATTTGCTACCGTAAATAATGAGGTTAAGTATGGGTGATGTTTTACTTAATTGTCGAATCTTGAAGGTTATAACCAAGGACTAACTGTGGAGGATGTTGTTTACATACTAACATTGCAAGCTTCACCAAGATTATGACCATTAATACAATCAACGTACATTATGATATATAAATTCGTTTGCGTATTGTAAGTTGCACTCAAATACTGAGAAAAGAGTAAGGAGTAATTTCCTAGACGATTTACAAGTTATTTAACTCGTGAATGACGATTATAATCGATGCAAATTATGAAATTCTGGTAATTGATTATTGAAATTTTGGGTTATCAATGAATGACCATGTAGCTGATTCACGAATCGGGACAATGACAGTAAATTCATGTTAAGCACCAAGGAGTGTGCGTTGCAAATAATCAAGGTTGAAATTTTTACTGATAAAATAAATGCCACGGGAGCACCATGATGTTGGGCAAGTGATTGTCGTGTGCACACATTGGTGTTAGGCATATATGCTGTGGGAGCACAATGGTGTTAGGCAAGCGATTTCCACGTGAGCACATTGGTGTTAGGCATATGGTGTGGGAAAAGATCTAGGAAAAAATTGGACATCTGAAAGACAAGACGCTGTTTGATGTCACTGAGGGGAAAACTTTAAACTAGTGGTTAAAAGGGAGAGTAACTTCAGAAATTGTTATAAGCCAAAACAAGAATGGAAAAGGAAACTCAAGGGACTTTCGAAAACAAAAAAAACGAACGTGGAATGGTTAAACGAACTTTCGAGCAATTAGACTATTACACGCTTAATCGGTAATGTGATAAAACTGACACCCAAAGGATAGTAATCATGTTTTATTTGCATTATGGAAAATAAATGCATATTATGATACCCATAAAAATCTAGAAAGTGTTCCATAAATTGTAATTGTGGTGTTGCACAGGGATCTTTCACTTATGTTTTTAAGCTGAACTATAATTTATGACATAGTTTACTAAATAAATTTTGGGAAGACCCAAATTGTGTTACAGAAAAACTACAAGAACAAAAAGTGCCTTGCGAGGTTGAGGAAAAGTATACAGGATCATAACAGGAAAAAAAAAAAAGCAAGGACGACTAAAAAAAAATCAAGGAAAATTGTTGAAGGACAAGAACACTGAGGACGGTGTTAATTTTAGGGGGGAAGGATGTAATGTCATTCCTGTATACCCCTAAGAAAATTACAATTTTGAATTTTATTGTATGAGGGATTCTGGGTGAGGAGCTCAAGGCCAAGGCCCCACGAGAAGAAACCTGAAAGTTAGGCGATTAATTTCTAAATCATAAAACTTCAAGACAACTTAACGGTGGGCAAGTGGAAAACCACTAGGTTGAATAACAAATGGTTTGGGAGCCATTATTAATATCTCTTTCAGTACGCAACCCAAAAGAGGAAAGTGTAAGTGGAAGAAAAAAAAAACCCGTGGTCTCCTCCTAAATTGGTTGGGCGAAAATTTGATAATGCAAAGACGGGGTGGGCTAACAAACACATGTGCGACAACAACCAGCGTGGTGAACAGACTTCCACTGAGGGATCAGAAAAAGGGTTTGATAAAGGACATATGATATAAATTATATCACGAGGACAAACAAAATTGACTTTAAAAAGACAAGTATCATTACTTGAAAATATGATAGATAAAAGACATAGTATATCATAAGGACCAATGGTTAAGAGACTATATGATTTAGTCGCCTTATAAATTAAAAGGAAGAAGGATATATATCTATATAAATACATATCATCATCAAATACTTGGATTTAGTTACACCTAAGTATTGTATGGAGTTGTCCATATATAAATATATAAATATATATTTATTAAGTATCAAAGGAATCAACAAACAATAGGTGAAAATCTGTCAACACTTAATAAATCAAGGATTATATATATATATATATNTTACATTCAAAATTCAACTGATTCAACCCTAGATCATGCAATCACCAAAGATGTTTCAACTATGAAAAGTTATGTACACCAATATTATAACCACTTGCAAGATATTAACGTGTTTTCTACAACACCTAATCAAAGTAATCTTTTGTATTTTCTTTGTCTTTATACCGGAGTTTCTAATGTATTGCTCAAAGCAGAAGAAACTAGCACCCTGTCTATATCGATACAAGTGCTAAAAGTTTTAGAGTGAGAGATCAAAAACTACAAAGTTTAAGACCCGAAAGAAATGATGGATTGAGTAAGAAAGGAGTTTAAAACCTTTGTATAGTTTTAGAGGGTTTTATGGGAAAAATGAAGAGGAAGAATTAATTCCTTCAACCATTCATGCCTTGATCTTGGCGTAACATAAGGAGAGGCTCGACTTAGAAAAAGGAATTGATTTACCACTAACCTTGACAGGCGTTCACCTCCACTGGGACAGAGGGGACCCTGCACGCTCAACATGCATGGAATTGCATGCATTACTCCTTGGTCTGCACTCCTTTTTAAAGAAACCTGGTTCGGGATGGAAGGGGTGCGTCCGGCAAGATTGGGGCCTATTTTCTATCTATGATTTTGGAGAATTAGCCTGCCTTTTAGTGGCTATCTGCATTTAAGCAACACTTGCCCTTTAAGAATTTCATTCGGTTGAACCTCGCTGGGGATTAGACCAAATAACCAATCCATGATTTTTAGTCCCATCGCTGTGTTTTTGGGTTATAGAATCAGCTCCATGAATGGTGGAGGATTTGTTGTGTACATGATGAAGAATCCACCTACGATTGAGAAAAATCGATGTGATCCTTTGCATAAAAATTTGAGAGCCATTTTGTTCGGAGTTGTTGTGTATTCAAATTGTTAAGATCCCATCCATGTTTGTTCATTAATAAGATTGATCTAAGTTTTATTTTAATTATAATCCATGCCCAAGTCTTTATGGATCTAAATCCATGGAATGCGATGGTCATGGTTACCACTTGGTTCGTAATCGCTTTAGGCATGTGTCCAAGCTGTATAGAGAAAGGAAAAACGGATTCTCAAACTCTCATTGAAGTCTAGAGTTACTAACATGGGTTATACTGCGCCAGATTAAAATGCAGATTAGGGTTTTAAAAAGGGGGTAAACAATTTTCTCATGGGTTTGAGGAAATTCTAGAAGGGACCAGTGATGCGTCCTTATCAAGAAGCTAATACCTAACTGTGGGAGTTGGGAGTTTATGTCTAAATTCACCGCGTGTTGTATCCAACATTCCCTCGCTAGACCTTGCTATGAGTTTTGTAAGAGACCATTATGCGACTCCTTCTCGTTTTAAAAAAAAAGGTAAACAACTGTAAATTGCTTTGGATCGAGACGAGTAAGGGAGGCCAGGAATTTGTAGTTAGAATAGTGATATGCTATTACTCTCACAAATGCAAGGGTTCTCTTATAGTCTAAGAATGTGTTATGGAGTATTTATATGCGATGGAAACTGTAAGGTATCCGCTGTCTAGTTAAACTTGAATGCGTTTTGCAGAGTCATAGGTATGCATGTGATTTAAGTAAAATCCATAATATCTACCTCTCCCTTAGAAATCAAGGTTTATATGAAAATGAAGCAGATCTGCACTATGCAACCTTTTGTTCCTTATTTGGAATAGATCTAGTCGCTGCATTTTTATAATGCACCATTTCCATTATAATAGTTATGCCTCTTCCATGACTTAGTCCACAGTGGGCGTTTCTACCTGTACCACATATAATTATATGCAAATATATAAACTGGGTAGGTAAAGTTTATTTACCTCTGTATTCGAGAAATGGCAGCATAAGCTTGGGTAGGTAAAACTGTTTACATCCGTGTATGTATATTATAAATGGGTAACTCTATTCTATAGTTATGACTCTTGTATGAATAATGGGTGGCAGAATGGTCTGAATCGTAGCTTGCCGAGGATGGAAATATAGATATATTTTATGAATGCAAAAATTAAGCAGTGAAAATATGACTTGTACATATTTGTTTAAATAATGAAATCATATGTATATTTGCATTGGAGTAAGGTTGGGTTAACAAACCTAGCATTAAATTAAGGTACCCTATACCTCGAAGGGTACCTAGCGTTCTGGTTAGAACCTATTCAGATTTTCATGTATCAGTTTGACCATAGTTAGTATGGAAATACTCTCAGTGGGAGAGTGTGTAAGGCAACATTTAATTTGTTGGTTGTAACTCTATTAATAAATAATGTTGCATGATGCAATCGTTTGGTGGATGTAACCCCGAGTTTGGGGTGAACCACTTACATTGGCATCTTATGGTCTTGTGTTTAAATGTTTAATTTTTATGTATTGTTTATATGTTTCTAACTTATGCATTGTAACTATGCCTTTTTATTTAAACACTTCCAAAAGGACAATCAAGGTAATATGTGGATAAATAATGATTGCTTAAGAGAACCATGATGATGATGGAATGCTTTGAACTACAGCCTTTAAAGGTTAGGAATGATGGTTAGGGTGACACCTTTAAAAAATATCATTGATAGAAGCTTTCAAAGTTATGCTTTCGGTATGAATAAGAGTATGGTTGAAACTGCATATAATTATTCATGGAGGAAAGGCTTATTCCTGTAAAAATTTGAATGTATTATAGATTACAAGTTTATGTTATTATGGTGGCTAGAGTAATGATTATAGGGTAAAGTTTGCATGGAATGATATGTTCTAAAGTACGGTCAGAAAGAGGAGGTTGCATCAAAGTCTTTGGATTATGGTGTGTTGAAAAAAAAATCTTAACAAGGTGACAAGTACATCTCGCTAAATTATGAACTCTCGAAGAACATTGTATCAAAGGTATAAAGTTTCTTTTGATAGGACCAATAAGAAATGAAAATCAAAGAGTATCACAATTATTTTTATGACTTTTTATGACTTGAGTGCTTGTATGATCTCTTTATTTCTGGTGATGAAAATGGTTGGGTGATTTCCTATGAATGCTTTTGGGTTATGACAATGTTTAGTATGTATATAAAAGGTTCAAAGCTTTCTACCTAGTGTATTATGTAAATAATATCCGAGGTAGGAAGGAATGAAAAGGTTGATTGTAATAGGTTAGGAAGAATGTAGATCCCGATATAGTAAGCCTTCTCGTAATGACCAACCCCCTTTTTAATGTTTGTTTTTGTCAAATCTGAATTGATATACTTCATCGTAATGCCATGTAAATTTTTGTCCCTAACATGATTGACTCGTTTGTAGTACAGTGAAACAAAACTTTTTTTTTCCCTTTTTCACCGTAATGGCATTGAGGTATAAGAGGTATGCTACAGCAGTCAAGCCACACAGGCGTGCCAATGGGCTATGGCACCATTACAAGCAATGGTGCATCCCATGGCTTAAAAATCCCAAATCCAAAATAACAATTTACAAATGAACATAACTTACACACAGAGCCTATAAGGGCATAATATTCACTCCATGGATTAAAGGCCTAAAAGTGTTTACAAAACCCAAGTCTGTTCATCACAAGCCCGAAGGAGAATTCAAAACCCCATGATGGAAGCTTAAAAAAAAAACAAAATCGCAGGCATCAAACCCAAAATGAAGCTTAGCTTCCAAGTCTGGAGTTCTCTTCCATTTCCCCTGCAGAGAGCCAAGACCAAACCCCAAATGACAAAGTGAAAGGACAAGTCCATCGTGAGCCAAGCCTAAGTTTGGGCTGCCACAAAAACCAAGGTGCATTAATGGAACCAGCTAGTTTCCAACATCAAAGCCAAAACCCACTTTGTTATAGTTTGATATCGTTGCAAAACAATAGTCTCCACTACCATGCAAATCATAAAACCCTAATGTATATGGTTCGACCATATGATATATTCGCCACTCCATAACATATCACAAGCTTATATTTAGTGCATAGTCCATGCATGGTCTACGTTAGTCCTAAGTCAATCCACAAGGCATAAGTTTCAAATGTAACATGTAAACCATAGGCTTAAAGCGTTAACATAATTTGGTTTCCATAAACTTAATGCTTAGTAAACATGGCATATGAAATATGCCATGCTAATATTTCCACTTTATAAAAATCAAAGGTCTGGTTGTTCTTTTTTAATTCATTCTATTATAACATAGATGAAGATGATACTCAATGCTCAAACTTAGTGATTATTCATAAGCAAGATAAGAATTTGGAAATGATATTTCCTTTGTTTTTTTTAATATAAAGGCTAAATGTCTAACAACAAGCATTTAGTTGATCAAGTAAAAGTCATGATTGGACTTGAAGTTGAGATAATAGTTGTATCATCAATGTATTTAAGCTAATAATTGAATAGTTCTATCTAATAATCGAATAGTTGAATCTGAAGTTTGAATTTTTCAACTATCACAAATTGTACTTCTTTCATTGGTTGTACTCTTTTTATCTCTCCATAGTCCTCTTGATTTCTTTTGTGCTCATTGAAAACCAAGTTTTTTTGTTATGTCTTATATTTATTGAATAATGCTTCTTCACTAATCCAACTAAAGAAAAGGGAAAAACTATCTAGTTTATTTTGAACATGTAGCAAATCCCATAATGGTGTTGTAGTGCATCTCTAAATCCCATAATGGTGTTGTAGTACATCTCTAAATTTGGAGCAAGTTTATCTTAATTATTCTTCAATTTCTACAATTTAGTTTCTATATTTTCTTGCTTAGTTTTCTATTTTCCCATGTGGATACTTAAGTATTCGAAAATCTGTTCCATGCCCTCAAGTTTAAATGTTAAATTCCTAAAGATTTTATTGATTTCACCGATAATACCATTAGCCATTTCAATGGGTTGAGATGCATCAATGAAACATGGAAAAGGCGATAAGATGGAATATCTTAGAGATAACCAAAACTGCTAAACTGTTTGAGAGACACTTAAACCTTAAAATTCCAAATAAAAATTAATTGCAATCTTTCTTAATACCATAAGACCTAACTGAAAAAGGTCACTGAGATTTCAACATTTTAATGGAAATATTTGATATGGCTTGTAGTTTGAAAGAATAGAATAATGTCGAGATTCTAGGTGTAATTGGAAGAACATTTTAAAACACTTTTATCGAGATTTCAACATTTTAATGGCAATAATGCCCAGAATCTAGGTGTAATTGAAAGAACATTTTAAAACTCTTTAATCCCTTGGGGTTTGGAACTAGACCGACACCTAGAGAGTTTACATTACATATTCCTTTTTACAGGTATAGGATCTTTACAGTCTAAATTCCTGTTCCTCACTAAATGCGTATGGTGTCCAACTGATGTGGTATTAGCTTTTCTTGAAACTTGGATCAGTTAAATGGAATATCCTATAAGAAATGTATAAAATATATATCTCTAGATTTACGTTCACCTCCATGGGGTCAACATCAGATTCCCTTACGACTATCAAAGCTGAGCACTGGACAACATATTTCTAATTTACAGTTGCACACCGAAGAAGCATGTCGTGTTCCAACTTGTTGATAATAATTTTGTTCAATTTTTGCCTTAATGCTACATCTCTATGAATTCTAATTCTCTATCGAATTAAACCTGCAGCGACCATGGAAAAGAAACCAGGTTTTTGTTGTTTGTGAATATTTATACAGAAGAAGATTCATCCGGGACTAAAGCTGGACGACGAAAAAAATGACCACAAATGCTATCTGGTTTAGTAGGAAGAATATGAAATCATTGATGAAATCCGAAAGAGCGGGAGTGTGAATGTGTATAATTCAAAGTCCCTCGCTTTAAATGAAGTGGTGGCCATCAAGTGCCCGATCTTGATTCTCTAGGCACTTGATGCGATTGGTGCATATATGGAGAAGTTCTGGCGAGCAGGAAAAACCCTAATGCTTCTCAACCATCGAAACGTCTTAAACACACACTGTTTTTCTTGTGAATCAATACCTCTGGGAATCGATTGCATTCATGGAGGGAGGTTCCCTTCATACCATTCTCATGACGTATTCACCTTCATACCATTCTCATGACGTATTCACCCGACGGGTTAAAGAAATCGATAATCGCAACAGTTCTCAAGGAGACTGTGAAGGCCTTGGATTATCTCAACAAGGAAGGTCACATCCACCGGGATGTCAACGCTGGAAATATTTTAGTCTGTGTGTATTTTGAGTCGGGTAATAGGGAGAAAATGAAGAGAATTACAGTTCCATTTTTTTTATGGCCTCGGAAATCAGATTTTGTTATGCAGATGGAGGATATGGCCAGAAAGTTGACATATGGTGTCTAGGCATTACAGAGATGGAGATTTCTCATGGTCTCCCTCAATAGTTTGAGAAACCTCCCATGCTTGTAATTGGTAACATGGGCAGAGGTATTCTTCCAAAGTTTACTGATTCCAAATTGTCGATGTCCTTCGTGTAATATTGATGTTAGGTTTGAATAATTTATATCTAAAATATATGAAACCTGGTTGAGGTAGGCCATCAAAGCCATATTTAAATAATAAAAAATATTAGTGATATTAAGAGTTTATTAAGGGTTGGAACAATTTCATTAGGTCTTGGACTCTGATATGACTACACATTAACTATACTCCTAGATATCAAATGCATTTGGAGTAATCCGTAATTGATTAGAGTTGAAGTTAAGCTAATAGATGTAAAATCATTGGACTTAAGCTAATATTTTATATAATAGTTAAGCTAATAGGTATCCAATATAAATGTGATTAGAGTTGAAGTTAAGCTAATAGTTCTAGAATCAATGGAATTAGGTTAATAGTTGGAGTTAAGCTGGTAGTTGTATCTAATAATAGAATAGTTGAAAATTAATTTTAATTTTTAAAATTATCACTAATTGTACTTATCACATGTTAATTAATCTACTTTTTATTTTTTTGAAATTATTAATTATTAATTTTGGACAATGCTCATAGAATTAATATCGACACTACACTTGTCTCATTCTGGTTTAATCTAGGACGACGCGGATAGAATTAATTTGGACAGTACACTTGTCTCATTCTCGTCGGTAAATGAAAAAGCATATATGGTAGTCCATCCCAAAATTCCAACATATATACGCCTATCGATGTAAATATATTACCATCTTATTAGTGGTTTTACAACTCTCCCTCTCTCTAAAAAATGATTAAAACACTTAATTGTCTCAAACACATGGGGAATTTAGGCCAATTTCACACATCAAATCCAAGTGAAACTTTAGGTTGAAAACCAAAGGGGTCACTCAACTTTCTCTTTATAGTTGCATTGCTCATGCATGAATTATGCATGAATTAGATTGATACCCATGGAACCACTGTAGTGGTGTGGTATAAGCAATTTGGTGATCCAATAATACTAGAGGTCACTAATTCAAAATATTTTTGGGTGGTTGTAGGACCATACTAGTCGACCTTGTTTATTCAATAGGAGGGTAATTGGCCTCCATTTGGTCAATTTAATGGCACAGATCTCCATACTTGAATCGTGTGCACTCCCATTAGAGAAATTTTTCCTTCAAGCCGAGTATTGGTTTATAATATCCACGCTGATGCACAATCATGGACTCCTTTAAGGACACTTTAGATGCCACATAATACTAGAATAAACGGAAAAATCTGATTTTAGGTGACAATTAGGGGTACTTCCCTAACTTATTTGAAGATGAAGTAAAAAGAGAAAAGATAGGTAATTGAATCAGCTTTCATAATATATAGGGATTATGCAGAGAAAATGTGTGCAAATGATTATAAAATTAGTTTCCGTGAAAGTGGGTTTTCAAATTTTCAGCACATCTTAACATATATGTTTGTGCAAGTGCAGCAATATATGAGGTAAATGATGTCCATTTGGGATAAAATCTTGCAGACATATAAATGACATATGGGCATAGTGCAACACTATTTATTCCGAATTTGTCATGAATTATTTTTTTTATTATTAATTATTGAAGTCAGAAAAGCTTGAAATTAAAACCTTATGTGCAGGTGCAACACTTTAGGGGCAAAAATTAATGAAATCCTTGATTTCTTAATATAAGATCACAGAGCTTGATCTCGTCTAGTGCGCCATATAGTTTTTATGGGAAATGGTGATGGAAATCAAAAGTTATATAAGAAACAATCGATATATGTATTCTCGAAAACTAACATGTGTCATTTAGAAAAATAATTATAAATAAATAAAACATAGTTTTGAAGGAAAAAATTATATATTTAGAATCATCATTTCGTACTCTACAATATCGTACATTTTCATAAAAAAATATTGTGTATGTCATATCAAAACATGGGATCTAATCTGAGCATATTGATAGAGTTCTAAAAGACTTGAGCAATAGCCCTCGTTGATTTGTCCTAGCCAATAGGTTCGGTATTCTGAAGCTGCTTCCAAACCTAATGCCAAACCTTAATCCCGCCAAATATTTAAATTTTCAAATAACGCATATGCGATATAGCTTATCTATATCGCATGTGTGTTATATCACATATGTTTTAATAGAACATATGGGTATTACGAATTCATGGAGGTGCATGGGGTAAAGGTATACCTTCCTTCTCAATGATTTGTTGCTTGAAAGATGCAATCAACAT
>LPNX010262687.1:17004-61878 GCA_001517045.1 Pseudotsuga menziesii
ATGCGGACCCTAAAAATGACATGCATGCCATCCTAGCATTATTTTAATGATGCATGCACTATTTAAGTCTCCCTCTGCATGCATGCAAGTCAACGACAAATTAGAAGATAAAGTGACATGCATGCAAGTCAACGGCAAATTAGAAGATAAAGTGACCTAATTAGGTCAGAAGATTAGGGTTTTGCGCAGTTGAACTTTATAAATAGAGGAGAAAGCAAGAGGAGACTTCACTTTTGATTATTATTATTTTGGGAGCTCTTGGATAGCAGCACAACGTGCAGCACAGCAGTTGGGGTTGGAGACGGAGTCTTCAACTAACAGGATTTCGGCAGTGAAACATCTGTCCTAGTCTTATTCCGGGTAAGCCATACAGGTTCACCACTTGTTCTTCATTCATTCATCAGTTATCTAGTACATGGTATAGATCGTTGCAGGGACACGGGTGCAGCCGTAAGAGGGGGTTTTCAGCGAGAAAGCCCTAATCAGCTGTTGGGCCTTCAGATCTCAGTTTCCTTTCGAAACTCAGGCATCATTCTCATTATCAGCCAGAATATTAGTGGTAAGTGTTAATTTCTCTCTGCAAACCTCTAACCCTAATTCAGCTATATTTTAGGGCATTTTTGCATGGCGAGTTTGCATGCATAGTTATTTTGCAAATTTGTATGAGGTTGAGTGTGCGAGTTAGCACTATCATAGAACATTAGAGAATATCAGTATTTGGGATATTTCATTTTGCTACTTAAGGGTGAAGGGATCATAAACGATAGGTAAAGCCAAGGCATGACTGTAAGCATTTGGGCTAAAGGACAAGGGGATCCACACAACACATAAGTTGGACTAGGTGAACAATATGTTAAGTTTTAGCATTAGCATGAATAGTTAAAAAAATTGCAGACTAACCGATAACAAATGACAAGTGCAGTAAAACAACATCAACACATCATGACACAGTACATAAGAGTTTTTCACTGGGGAAACCTTTAAAGGAAAAAAACCCCAAAAGTATTAGTAATTCATCTTGTAAATGAGATGACTGAAATTTTACAAAAAGTTCCACAAACCCCAACAGGGTTAAACCACAGTAACTGAAGATCAATTTTCCAAATTACACAAAAAAGACCAAAAATGTTTTTTCACAAATTAGGGCTTTACTGCCCTAATTTTTCTCTCCTGTTCATTAACAGGCTGCCCATAAAACTGTCATTCTGCCCGGATCTGCCCTGTCTGCCCAGCTGTACCTGTCAGATTGCCCGCTGCTCGTTTTTCTTGTTTCTGCCCGGCTGTACCTGTTATGCTGCCCGTTGACCTGCCCTTTCTCCTTTGTCTGGCTGTTGTGCAGCCTTACTGCTGCCCGGAGGGTAGACAGCTCAGGGCCGAGGCCCCTAGGGCTAGCCCGTAGGCTTCCAGAGGGTCTGTACAGACGTTAGCAGCCCTGCGGGATGCTACACAACCCTCATGGGTCTGCCTACAGGTTTCCCGGAGGGCTTGTGTGGCCACGACAGTCTCTTAGGGTCTTCCCGTAGGCTACCCAAGGGTTGGTCGTGGGCCAAACCCTCGCGGGTGTGCCTGCCGAGGGCTGCCCGAGGGTGACGAAGAGGGCAAGGCCCTAATGTGGCTTGCCTGGAGAAGAGAAAAGGGTAGCCCGGGAAGGAGAGGGCTGCCCGAAACCAACAACCTTGCTGCCTAGAATTCGTGAGGAGCTAGCCGTTAGTGAGGATGGCTGGCGAAGATGAAGAAGAGGGGGTTGGGTAGAAACCCTAACCAAAAAAGGTGAAGATGCTTAGGGTTAGTCTTCACATGAGTGATGATGCCCTAGCTAGACTCATCCATGCTAGGGCACAATCACAAAAACCTTCTTCTTCAAAAGCTGTAAGATCTTTTGATGAGTAGCTGTACCTAAGAGAACAAGTGTGTGTGTGTGTAATAATGAATTGGATTGATCTTCTTTTATATCCTTTGAGTCACCTGCAAATGGGCCAAAATTAGAAATCTCAAAATAATAATATTTTATTCTTTTCTAATTTGACATTTTCCTTTAGTGGTGCTAAAGGTCTTTTTGCATTTTTACTTTTACACCTTAGTGGTACTAATGCTTTCATGTATCTTTGAGTTTTGCTTTAGCCTTCTTTAAGTGCCCCTGTGGTCATCACTTGTGGTCAACGCGGTCTTTTATTTCCATTCAAAGTACATCATCATAAACCAAGAGAATTACTAATGCTTTTATCTCACATTCTGTGTGACACCAAGATTGGGTACTAGGGTGTCTTCACCAAGGGTAGCTAACCCTTGGAGAAGATCGCAAAGGCCACTGATCAAGGGTTAGAGTGTTACACATGCCTAGACCTAGTCTAGGGCTTATATTGCCTTCCTGGTAACATACCAGGTGCCTCAGCCATAGGTTGCATAATTTGACACTAGGTCAAATACTTGGTAACATACCAAGCGCTTCCATTCTCCAAGAGAATGGCCCTCAGCCCTGGGCTGAGTCCTGGTAACTGACCAGGTGCCTGCATTCAAAAGAATGGCTACTCAGAACTAAGCTGAGTCTACCGGTACTAGACTGGTCCACATTGTGGTCCCGGACCAGATGTCTATCATTCAACAGAATGGTCCACTCAACACAAGGTTGAGTCCCCCTAGGGCAGAGTTGGGTCCATATCATGGTCAATGACCAAATATCATCATTCAATAGCATGATCACTCAAAACTAGGTTGAGTCCACACCATGGTCTCAGACCAGGTGTCCCCATTCTCCTAAGAGAAAGGCTCTCGATGCTGCTCAGAAAAATCAACACAATAGGGAATGGCGGTGTCTCACAAATGGGTGGAATGATGAGAAGGCTCCACTAGACACTAGACAAGCAATCTTTTTAAGACTTAAATTGCTCAGCATTTATTTCACTAGTTGACCTCTAAAAGTAGGTGCCTTGGTATCCTTCTGGGCCTCCAGATAATGACAAAGACATGACCTTCTTGGGCCAATCTCTCCCTGTTTCCCTGTGGGGGAAAATGAGCCGTACGTTATACAAGGAATGATTGCTCATCCTCTAGCCATCAAATTTATTTTTCATTGATAACTTGCCAGCCTCCAAGAACAAGTGCCCTGGAAAGCCTTCTGGGCTTCCAGAAAATGACTAAGGCTCAGTCTTCTTGGGCTTGCCTCCCTGATACCCTATGGGGATACATGAACCTTACACCATACAATGGATGAGTGCTTATCTCTTGGCCAGTGGCTAGTTTTATTTTTCCATTTCCAGTAGTGTCTAAAGACACTTTTATTTTGCTGGCAGGGCATCCATTTAGAATAACTTTAAGCTCCGATGCCTTAGTGTCTAAAGACACTTTCTTTGGTAGGACTACTTTTGTTCAAGACCTGGAGGTAGATATTCCCTGTGACAAAAATCACATAAACCAACTCCGAGACACAGTTTTATACATGGAGACCTATTCCAACAAGAGGTGAAGGTGTGGGAAATCCCAGATGTCACTAGTCAAATTACAAGTCAAGGATAGTCAATGAAAATGGGAAGGCAACATATGGATGGAGACAATGGAAGTGATACCAAGACTAGCAAGCTATGTCCTTGAAGGGAAAGGACTAAATCCATACTAGGAGTAGGACAAGGTCAATCAATATACAAAGCAATTTCCCGGTCAAAACCACTGGATCATTTATACTTTAGATTTCAAGTAAACCAAGATAAAATATTGCGAGCATATAATCAATATCAACTGAGCCTCACTGCTAAAATAGGTAACAGAGCAACATTAAAATCCATAAGCACAAACCATATTATCACCTGGGTCATAATACCTGCACTGGATCGGAAATCAAGTCTGAAAATCCCTGGGGCAACTGCTGCTGCTACACATGGCACTATATCAATCTCTGCTCTGGGTCATGAGAATGGCTAACTCAGTCATCGAATCTGGGGTCATGAGGCTCAGTCATGGCATAGAACTGGTCAATCTGGTCACTCTGGATCTGCTGGCTCATCATTTGCTGATCTCATAGTAAAGGACTGGCTCAAAGAACTGCTCAGTAATGCTCAGGAACAAAAGTAGCGCAGCTACTATATATGTAACAACAAGTCCCACTGACCTACTTTTGTGGTCATTAGTTGGACATTAATAAAATTATCTTATCTTCACCATAGCTATAAACCCAAATTTTTTGAAATACTTAGATTGAATATGGAAATGAAGGTATCTCTTTTGGGATACAATTACTAAACCATTCTGTTGCATGGCTTTTCAAACTAAGTGCACATATTTTCATCACGATATCTTCATGGACAATGTTGATATCAGAAATAAACTCAATGAAGTATATAACTTGTTGCGATGTTAGATAGGGATAGGCTTGAAACTTAGGAAAATGCTCAAACCAATCTTGGTTAGGGGGATTACAGAACTTATTTGGATACCCTAGAATTCATAAGAAATTCAAAGGGACATATACCTTGGCCATCCATGGATATAAAGCCTATATTGCGAATTAAAAAACCTAAATTCTAATTAAGGGGTACAATAATAAACAATTCAATTTATTTCCAGAACTAAATTAATTTGATTGAAAACAATAAAAACAATAATTTCCAGAAGCTTTCTTACTCAAATATTTACTAGAATAACACAATTAATTTTTCACTTAATCTGTAATCCAAATTATGAATCTAATTTCAATATACTCAATAAGAGAAGGAAGAAGACATACCTATAATTTGAGATAGAACTTGGACTTATAGAGATATCGTAGAAGCTCTCAAGACCATGGTGACTGCTACTGTAAACCACTTGTGGGGGATCGCTCTCCTCCCAACCAACCCTTTAGTCATAGACTGAGAGCCCTCGAGCTCTCACTCTGCAATACCAAGCCAGCCAAACATCATAATCAGAATCCTATTCTACCTTCAACCTCCAAACCTCCATCTCCATAGAAACCCTCTCCCCACCAACCTACCCAGACAACATAAAAACTCCAAAAGACCCCTGAATCAGCCCCCAATTCCCCTATTTATGCAGAAAAATCAAATATTAATTTTATAAAAAAATTATGCATGAAGGCCACACGGCCTTCGTGCATCATACTTTATTTAATCAAGTTTAATTAACTTAACCTAGATTAATTGCTAATTAACTTTACTAATATTTCTTCTTTTTATTTTTGTCATTGAATTAATTCCACTTTATTAAAATTTCATTAGTAGCTAATGAAAGATTAAGAATTCTAATCCTTAATTAGTTTTTAGGGGTATTACACATGGAGGCAATCCCATGCTTCTTTACTTCTAGATATTCAATATAGAGAGCCGATATGAAAATTGAAAATACACATCCATCATACCTTTTTCATACCAACAGAGTTGGTAGATGAGAATGTCAAATCTTCGAGAACAACTCTTCTTGTCACATCATTGTAGCCATGTCTGCTGAATATGGGAACTGGACTTTATCCTCGGCAATGACGCCAAAATGTTAGATCCCAAACCTGCACTTCAAATGGTAAAGGCTTGAATGACAAATGCAACCTGAGAGGAACTCAAGGGGCTTGCCCACTTTTACCACATCAACCCTTCCTCAATTTAGGGCGGCTCTCCTCCGACACAAAGGGGGTATCCCTAAGAGTGTATGATTAACTTTTAGAAAAGATGAATGGGTGGACCGAGATTAGTGCCTATCCAATTAGGACAAATGAAGTCTAAAAGATCAATCTAAGAGGATGGCTCTTCAGATGAGATAAGGATAGAGAAGCTCTGGAATAAAGAAGTCACTTCTATCCTTACTTTGCTGTCCACAAATGCAGAAATTGGTTGGAGGAAACCTAATGAAGGAAAAGCTCTAAAACATGCATGAGGGTGAGGATGCCATTGGAAAGTATAAGTCTGCAACAAACTCTTATTAAGATGACTGGCACAAGATTGACAATCAGTCCCCAATTTCCCTATTTATGCAGAAAATTCAAATTTTAATTTTATAAAAACAGAATTATGCATGAGGGCCACATGGGCTTCATGTATCCTACGTTATTTAATTAAGTTTAATTAACTTAAGCTAGATTAATCGCTAATTAATTTTATTAATATTTCTCCTTTTTATTTTTGTCATGTAATTAATTCCACTTTATTAATACTTCATTAGTAGCTAATGAAAGATAAGAATTCTAATCCTTAATTAGTTTTTAGGGGTGTTACACATGGAGGCGATCCCATGCTTCTTTACTTCTAGATATTCAATATTGAGAGCTGATATGAAATCTGAAAATACACAACTATCATACCTTTTTTATACCAACAGAGTTGGTAGATGAGAACGTGAAATCTTGAAGAACGAATCTTCTTGTCACATCATTGTAGCCATGTCTACTGAATTTGGGAACTGGACTTTATCCTCGGCAATGACTCCAAAATGTTACATCCCAAACCTGAACTTCAAGTGGTAAAGGCTTGAAAGACAAGTGCAACCTGAGAGGAACTCAAGAGGGTTGCAACCTGAGAGGAACTCAAGAGGGTTGCAACCTGTTACCACATCAACCCTTCCTCTCATTTTAGGGCGGCTCTCGTCTGGCACAAAGGGGGTATCCCTAAGAAAGTGTATGATTAACTTTTAGAAGAGTTGAGTGGGTGGACCAAGATTATTGCCTATCCAAATTAGGACAAATGAAGAAGTCTAAAAGATCAATCTAGGAGGATGGGCTTTCACTGAGACAAGGATAGAGAAGGTCTGGGATAAACAAGTCACTTCTATCCTTACTTTGCTGTCCACAAATGCAGAAATTGGTTGGAGGAAACCTAATGAAGGAAAATCCTTAAAACATGAATGAGGGTGAGCATGTCATTGGAAAATATAAGTCTGCAACAAACTCTTATTAAGATGGATGGTACAAAATTGACAATACCAGCAATAGAGAGGAAACTGACCACAATTAAATTACTTTTAAAAGGGAAAAGTGTTATCCATGAATTGGTCCTTCATAACATTATCTCTTGGCGAGGTTTTCCAGTATTATATCCATCAATATTAGCTCCAAAAAATATGATCCCTTATAAGAGAAGAACCCTTACATTTCATATTGCGTTAATGAAATTTTCAACTAAGCTCATAAGCGGATCTCCCCAAATCCAACATAAAAAATGGAGAGAACAAATCCTTATATAGATTTCAGCTCAACTCCTCTTACAATAAAATAGTATTTGTGGTTTCTAAATCCACTTATTTCTCCTAGGAAAACACAAGAAAAACACTAGAAGGATTAAAATATTGCATAAGAGGGCCACTCAAAACCAAAACGCTTTCATAAAATACTAGAGAAATGAGGCTACATACGTGAGAGTGCCACATGTCTCCTTGTAAGGTTCCATTTGTCGTCTTCTCCTTTGGAATGCTCTTCAAGGCTAACCTCCAATAACCTTCTTCAATAAAATATCAGTACATGCTAAGTCAAAAGAACATAAAATGTCAGGCACTTCAACTACCAAAACAACATAAAATGTCAGGCACTATAGCTAGGCACTTCAACTATCAAAACAACATAAAATGTCACCTAGAAGAGGTGCATCCTTTGGATGATTGCAAGGAGTATTTTGGACCACTTTGACCAAGCCTTAATATAAAATAATGAATGAGAGGAGATATGCCCTTGAAGAGTGTGCAATAATAGTTATAGCTTTCCATCAACAAACAATGTATTAATATAATAATCCCCAAAACGAATCACCATTGAGATGTGTACAATGCAATCACATAGGATATAATAAAATAATAAAATAGTCCTTGAGGTGGTGTGCCGTAGGAATATGTGCAACATGTTTATGCCCAAAGTTACATATATCGTGTCGGCGAATATATCGCCAAGGGTCCGGAATGAAACTTATCGGCAGCAATGGCGAAAATATCGGAAAATATCGGCAAATGTTGTTTTGCATTAAAAAATACAAAAATAAACATTTTTTTTCAATTTTTTTAACATCTAAAGCAACAACAACATCAAATAAACATATTTCCACATAAATATTAAAATACAACTCATATATAAGATGCATAATATGTCAAATGGTGGATCATGATCAAATATCGAGTTCGACTATATAGCATAAATTGAAAATACTGAAATGTGTTCTTGATGGAATGATAGAAAATCACATCAAATGATCAAAATAAATGTCTCTCAAGAGATGAATCATCATGACTCATGAGGCATGTAGATAGTGTATAGAGTCTAGACATAGGACACCAACATAGTATGATAGTACAATGATAAATAATAGGAATCAAGTCATCGACTCCCTGAGGATGACCCTCTAATCAATCTACCCCTTTTACGGGTCAAGGGCACTGGCACCACTCTTCCTCTAGAAGCAGTAGGTGGTCGTGGAGGTGGTCCAGATGAGCTTGGGGTGGAACTAGAACCTCCAACTGCTTGAGTAGATGTTGTGGATGAGGGGGAGGTGAATGTGAGCTATCTCCTCCCAGTCCCAAATGTATGACTCTGTGGAGGTGGTGGCATTGGAGTTGGTCGGCGCTGCAAATGAGTATCAACCTCCTCCTCAATGTCCTCATAGTCATAGTCATCCTCTGGAAGTGGAACATCAACATCCCCCTCTTCCCCCTCCTCCTCCGACGGATCTGCATCATCCTCCTCCTCTTCCTCCAACCATTCAGGTGCCTCGTCTATCATAGGATGCTCCGTCTCCACCCTCCATTTGCTGGTAGTGTCATGTCATCCAATGAAATGGCATCTGAATTGGGCACTTTCTCAATTTGTTTCACCTGCAACCTTAGATTGTAGTAGACATAAACCATGTCATTAAGGCACTGAGAAAGTAACCTGCATTAGTATGAGATCCATAGTTAGGGGGTGATAAATGATAATAAATTCAAATTCAAAATTGTAATAAATTATATTTAAAATTAATAAAATTATAAAGAAGCAAAGATTATAAATTTAAGTTTAAACTTTAACATTTTTAAATTGAAAATTCTAACCTTCTGCTCTTCTTGGAGTGTATCTTCTCAAAGACACTCCAATTGCGCTCACACCCTGATGAGCTGCAACTTTGACTTAGCACTCGGGCAAGTTTTTGCAACTTTGGGACTCTGCGACTATAGTTAGTCCACCACACATCTACAAAGAAAACAAGGAAGGTAAACGGTAAGACAAAATTCAAATTACAAATTACAATGTATTAAATTTTTACCAAGTAAAAAACATAGAAATGAAAGGGTAATACTAATTAATTAAGAATCTAAGAGATCAAAATTTGAAAGTTTTAAACAAATTGTACCTGGCATCCTTGTGGTTCTATCCTAGACAGCCATGTCATAGCCAAAAGTGCCACTTGACTACCTATAGATCTCCATCTGTCTAGAAATCTCTGCACGCTCAGAGGGAGTTAACACCATCCTCTGAACACATTGGAGAAAGCCATCCATGACCAAAGCATCAAACTGAAAGTCACATGCATAAGAGAAAGCAGGGTTGAGGTAGAGCCCTGCTGCATGAATGGGACGATGGAGAGTATTATTCCATCGTTCATCAATCACACTCCATAGTTCAGCTCGTCTTGTGAGTCCCACCTCCCCCTCGTCCTCATAGTAGTGATGGATAGCTTCCTTGGCCCTATCCATGGCCTCATACAAGTAGCCCATTGCGGGCTTTTCACCATCAACCAAACGAAGAACCTTTACCAAAGGTTCACTGATGGCACATACCTCCTCCAATCATGCCCAAAAAGTCAAATCAAATTGCACCATTCGAGCAATGGCTTGCCCATCTTGTTTGGTGCTATAGACACAAGATGCCCACTCATCATAATGAAACATCCACTGCAACTCCATCATAACCTTATGCATAGACTGAAGAGAAATGAAGGAAGTGGTGAATCGTGTGATTGCAGGCCGCATCAACTCCTTGTTTCCCGTGAAGCGTCTCATGAGTGAAAGAACATATGTATGATTGGATATATATTTTGTCACACTCCGAGATGAATCAATGACTTCTTTGATCCAAGGAAGTTTTCCCATGTCCTCTAGCATCAAATCAATGCAATGGGCATCACAAGGAGTCCAATACAAGCTTGCATACCTCTCCATAAGCATCCTCCCAGCAACAACATAATTGGCAGCGTTGTCCGTAATGACTTGGACAACATATTGTGGACCTATCTCTTGGATAAACTTATCCAGCAAATCACATAATAAGTGTGCATCTTTAACATAGGGAGATGCATCGATAGATTTGATAAAAACTGTCCCCCTGGGACAATTGACCAAGAAATTGATAATGGATTTGCCCTTCCCATCAGTCCATCCATTTGACATAATACTACAACTGGTGGCCGCCCATGACTGTCTGAGCTCATCTAATCTCTGGGTGCAATCAACCTTCTCCTCATCAAGGAGTCTCCCTCTCAAATCATTATAGGAAGGACCCCTATAATCTGGACCAACAATGCCAGTAGCTTGAAACATGGCATTATAGTAGGGGTTGTTTTTGGCGATGTTGAAAGGCACATCACCCCATAGAAAACATTTTGTCACAACTCTATCTGCCTCTTCCTTCTCCCTTTGTTTGAGCATGGTTTGAACAGAAGGTTGCCTCGAATACGATGCCACATAAGGTGAGGTTGAAGAAGGCACAGTGGAATGTGGGGGTCGTGTAGATGAGGAGAAGGAACGCATGTCACTTGTGGCTCCCATGGTTCGTGACTGTGTTCTAGATGCAAGTTCATTTCTGAATTCCTCCTTCTCGTCCCTCTTCTTAGCCATGTCAAGAATGGATTGGTTTGGAATACGCATCACTTTTGGGGTAACAGCAGGACAAACATCCACTTCATGCCCAACAATTTTGGCAAGGTGGTATTTCAAGCGGCTAATTCCACCAGAAATATCCTTCCCACATAGTTTGCAATTCAACCTTTGCCGATTATTAGGGTCAATTGGCTGCCCATACTCCCACATTGGATCCAATGGCTTTGGCATTGTGTCACCTATGCCACAACAAACAAACAAAAATGAATAAATTTTAAAATGTTCTTCTTTAAAATTTTGAAAACAATGAAATTATTAAAACATTCAAAGAAATGGGAGGGTGGCCTACCTAAAAGGATAAAACCCTATAGGCTATGATTGTAATGGCAAATCTACACCCTACACTAAATCTAAACCTAAACCCTACACTAAATCTACATTTGTCATTAACCAACAAATCTCAAGCAAAAATAAAGAATGAAAGTTCAAACTTCAAAGAATACATACCTGATTAGATGGGAAATGCAATGAAAGCTTGATGGTTTGCCTTTGCCCCCTTTCTCTCTTGTAGAAAATCGCCCAAGATGTCAGTGCTCCACTTACTCCAAGTCGCAAAGTCCAAATGAACCGGAAAAACCCGTCCGCGGCTTTTTTATGGCGAAAAAATTTGATTTTTTTTGAGCAGGCCGATATTTTCCATCGAATCGCGATATATTCGGAATTTATCGCGATATTTTAATGTGTCGCGATATATTAAAAAATCGGGAATTTATCGTGATATTTTGGTGGCGATATATCGCCGGCTCCTTTGACTAGTGATATATCGCGATGTCGGCGATATATCGCCGATATATGTAACTATGTTTATGCCTTCTCATAAACGTGTACCGAACTCATGTGAAAAATAGCAAGGTTAGTAGATAGGGCTTGCTCTTCAATGCACCAACCAAATCCTTTATAATGACCTGTGTGGGGCACCCTTGAATAGTGTGTCAGAGTAGATATGCCTTCAAATGGAGCAACCTCAACATATGTGCCAATAATGTAGAAGCACATGCCAAGCAATAAAATAATCACAAATTAGCCCCCCCAAGACAAGGCATTCTAGGAATATGTGCATGAGTGGACAGTACCTCAGCCACCATATGAATAGTCAACAAAACAAATATAGCTGTTAGGAAGCTGAACAACATAGAGATATGACCACGCCCTTTGGGGTTAACCTCAATTTGTCTAGGGCATTTTTCATAAGAGGCATTGAGTATGCTCAGAATCTGCTGGAATTACATCTTTACCAGGTCTGAAAAGCTTTTAAGACACTGGCCTATTCTTGAACAAAGGGTAGCCCATGACCAGAAATGTTTCATTAAGATTCAAACAAGGCTGCTACTGTGGCGGAGAGAAAAATACCTGCTGCTAATATGCCTTCAAGCAGCAATGAATGAATGAACTAGCAGCAGCCTGTTGTAGCTACCATAATACGTCCAGAACATTCCCCTTTTTAGCATGCTGAAAATGGTAATTTTCAATGTTGAACTGCAAACCCTGTACTGAATGTCTGTGTCTCAATGATTGCCAAGACATGATGAAGATACCTAGAAACAGCCAGCATGTGATCTGAGTCTGTGTAACTATATCTACCTTTTGAGGCCTGGACCCAATATTCGTAGCAATATTTTGGCAGGGTCTTCTTATAATAAAAATTATAGTGGTAAGGAGGGCATTACAGTTTCACCTTTACAGACAGCTTCCAAGATATTGTCAAAGACTGCATATCATCATAAAAAACTACCATACATTTCCACAGGATTAGCCATAAATTCCTACAGAATTCATAAACATTAATAGTATAGGGACGAGGAATGCTGTATGGGACAGCATCTTCACCAAATATTTTATGGGTGTTAGGTTGAGCTAATCCATTCCCTGTTTTTACGAGTCATGACAACATGCCGGAAGGTATCCAGTCATATGTCCAAAACTGTTGTAACAGTATTTCTCTTGTTTTTTTTGTCACTGCTTGAGGGCTCTAGAAATAAAGGTACTAACCCAGAAATAACCCATCCAACCAAGTGCCTTTGAAAAAGGCTGAGCATAAGCAGACAACAGGATTCTAAACTGCCCGAAAAATTGATCATGTGATTGAAACTGATGATGACAACAATGTTGATTTTCCAGCACTAGGGGACTCGGCCTAGAGCTGAGTGGCCATTCTTTGAATGGAGGCACCTGGTCAGTTACAAGGAAGTTGAAGCAGTCCAGCACTAGGGGATTTAGCCTAGAGCTGAGTGGCCATTCTTTGAATGGAGGCACCTGGTCAATTACTAGGAAGTTGAACCAGTCTAGCACTAGGGGACTCAGCCTAGAGCTGAGTGGCCATTCTTTGAATGGGGGCACCTAGTCAATCACCAGGAAGTTGAACCAGTCTAGGACTGGGGGGCTCACCTTAAGGCTGAGGGCCATTCTCTGGGAAAATGGAGGCGCTTGGTCAGTTACCAAGTATTTGACATTGAGTCATTTGAAGTAGCCTAGGGCTGAGGCACCTAGTCAGTTACCCGGACATCACTATAAGCCCTAGACTGGGTCTGGGCATGTGAGGCAATCCTATCCTTGATCTATGGGCTGTGTGACCTTCTCCAGGGATTAGCTGCCCTTGGTTAAGACACCTAGTACCCTATCTTGGTGACACAAGGAGTTCAAGATAAAAGCATTAGTAATTCTCCCTATTTATGATGATGCACTTTGAGTGGGTATGGAGGACCCTGATGACCACTTGCTAAACACCTGGAAGACCTTCTTGCCCTGAGCTTTGGTCCAAGAAGAAGACTATGAGGCTAAAAGTCAAAATACAAGAAGACTCTTGTACCACAAGAAGTCAAGGTAAAAATATAAGGACCTTAGTACTACTAAAAGTAAAAGTCAAAAGGGTAAAAGAATAAAAGCCTATTATTATATTCCTATCTGTAAGGGACCTCTTCAAGTGATTCAAAGTCTATAGATAAAGATCAATTGCAAAACATAAAACACACACCTTTCCTCCATTGTGACTGCTCCATTGGAGACTAAGTTTTTTCTGGGCTTTACAAGTAAGCAGCAGAGCTCATGATTTATGCCCTAGCATGGTGGTTAGCTAGCTAAGGCATCATCCTATTCACATTCACAAGTGAAGGCTCTTCTCTTTCCTCTCACGGTCAGCAGCAGCAACACTGATCAGGCTTAGGGCATCCCTCTCCTCATCCGGGCAGGCCACTTCTATGCACGGACAGACTGTTCTCCATTCGGGCAGGGTGTTTCTCTTCACAGCCAGCTCCATCCTCCTCTCGGGCAGCCTTCCAACAGATCATCAAGGTCACGGGCAGTTACAGAAATTTCGGGCAGCTCTGTTCTGCTCACGGGCAGCCCACAGAAAACTCGGGCAACCCTGAATCACTTACAGACAGACACAGTACAGTTTTGGGCAGACTCAGAAAAATCTGGGCAGCCCTAAATTAATCCGGGCAGTCCTTAATTGATCTCGGGCAGCAGTGAATTAAACCTCGGGCAGCAGTGAATTTATCTCGGGCAGCAGTGAAGAAATTCGGGCAGTCCACTGAGTTTACGGGCAGCCCTAATTTGATCTGGGCAGTAGCAGACAAGTTCTGGGCAGGGCAGTGAGAAGACAAATTCTGGGCAGCACTCTAGGTCTGCAAATTCTGAGCATCAGAAGCTTTTTTTCAGACAGTTTGTTCTCATCTTCCACTTGGCAAAACTTGCTAGGGTTTGATAAATTGGTTTAAGAACATTCATCTCAGAATTCTGAGATTATTTTATTGCTGCAACAAACTCAGTCATCTCATTTAAGGGATGAATTACTAATGCTTTTGGCGTTTTTGTCCTTTAAAGGTTACCCCGTGAAAACATCTGGTGTTCATGTGTGTTGATGTTTGATTATTTACTGCACTTGTCTTATTGTTATCTATCTTACAGTCTGAAAAATTAAAGAATATATGCAAATGCTAAAATTCAACAAACAAGGCCCAAACACTTGCTAGAAAATAGCCTCAGATAAGTCCTTGGACTTGTATATCTGACATATTAAGTTAGGCTATGGTTGAATAATTCAGGTTAGGTCCTTAGACTTGTATATCTGACATATTAGCCTGTGGCCCTGTATATTCAATTATTTTTCAGACCAAATATGCTGCAATCTATTTTTGTTAGGTGCTGGCTCAACATGAAGAGGCCACTCAACTAAGGTAGGTTATGGTTATGCAATTCAGGTTAGGTCCTTAGACTTGTCTATCTGACTCTCTAACTTTTCATTACATTATGTTTGGTATGCAAATTTACAAGATTATTTCTTGGGTTTTAATAAATATAATTTCCTTTATCTATTAACAAGTTTAGGCAGTTATACCAGCAGAACATTGCTAGATGGATTTTCTAAGATAGCCACTCTGATTTGAATGTTGTTGGAGAATTTCTTTGCTTCCTTGTGGTTCTAGCTAGTGTCTGCTGCCTTGTATGAATGGATAATATTTGCTCGATTGTATCTCTTTATTTGTAAATTACATGGATGCTATATTTATGTATGGATTCATTACATTATGCTTGGATATTTAAATTCTACTATTCAGCATATGCTGGGTTCTGTAACTTAAAGTATTCAGCTTGCTTCTTCATTGTATGATTCCCAGGATATTAATAACTATCCATTATCTGAGCAGGTTCATGCACGGAACAAACCTATGGCAGATGATATTGATTACAATGCTGTGGCCAACATAACAGAAGGAATGGTTGGAGCTCAGCTAGCCAACGTACTGGACACAGCAGCTATCAATATTATTCGTGATGGAAGAACAGAGGTTGTCTTTCTGTTTTTCACTTAACCAATTTATAAACAAGACAGAAATTCCTTTACTGAAGTTGGAACAAAAAACTTTATTTGCTTTATAACTTGATAGATACCTGAGAATATTTTTTGGACATCCTTTACATTCACATGAACTTCAGTTATGAAACCCTTGGGAAAGTTGGAACCTGGTTATCTGTTAACCTATAATCCCAAATTATTTTGTTTATGATAATTTGAAATTCTATTATAACTAGATTTCTGGATAACAAGACCACTGGAGTGTTTTGCTTGCGTTTCTGCATATTCTTTTTTCCTGCATATTGGTGTTTTAAGGGTTCTATTATAGCCATTTTGATCATAAGGGATGTTGGTCGTTAGTTTTATGTTCAGATCTGTAAGTGTGCATTGAGTGATTGCTTTAGACTTTAGACTTTATTACTTGCCTTTATTTTTGGTATTTCCAATCGGATTTCCGATGTTATAGCATTGCCATGTTATTCTTTACATGTGACATGCTAAGTCACCTAACACGAGGACACGAGACATGAAGGACACGAGGATTTGAGTGTCCGACACGGACACGGTGACCCTCAGAATTAGGACACGTTATATATATATATATATATTAAAAATGTAGACATATAGATCCAAATTTTTACAAATATTCAACAGAAATCAGAATCAATGCACATTTAACATTAGTAGTTACACATTTACAAATCAGTAATCACAATGAGATTATGAGACACAAAGATCATTCATGATACTCATGAATGTCATAGATGAAGATGTCAATACTCAGGAGTCAGAACCATATTTCTCATTATGTCATCAAAATCAAAATGTATTACATAGATGTCGGAATGCCATTGGAAAATGCCAAATAGACTAATAGTAATAGTAAATACAAAAAGGGGTAGATCAAGATGGAAGAATGAAGAATCTCATCTATCAATTCTATTTAAATTATATTTAAAGATTATATACACGCTTTAAATATATGGAATAATTAAGAATCTCATCTATCTACATGCTTTATATTTTAGATTATGCCACTTACAATGATGATGCCACTTAGATTGAATGTCATGTGTAGGAATAGAGATAAGGGGTAACCTCTTCTATTTGAAATGAATCCCCTTGTGATGTTATTTGTGGAATATGCCCCCACAAAATACTTGTTGGTGTGCTCCCTGACTTGATTTGAGAGGCTAAGAGCCAAACAATGTAATATTTAAATGCACATGGAAAAATAATAAAAATACATCACAAATAAGAGCCAACAATGTACTATGTAAATGTATATGGAAAAATAATAAAAATACATCACAAACTGCAGAGAGAGAAGGATGACCAACATGGGGGGCTATAATTCCATTGGTGCAATGGGTTCTCATAGACTCAAAAAATTTCTCATTAAGTCATCGAAATCAAAACGTATTACATAGATATCGGAATGCCACTAGCAAATACAAAATGGAGTAGATCAAGATGGAAAACCTTCTAATGCTCTTCACCTGCAAAAAAGAAACCCTCTTAGAGCTCAAGCCTCACTAAATAGTAAAAACTATGAATGAATGAGGATAAAATTGTTTTTTTACAATTTTTTTGGTTAGAAGTGTCCTATTTTTAAGACACAGTGTCTTATTTTTAGGACACGTCTTGACACGGTGTCGGACACGTGTTTTTGCAGTGTCCTAAAACAGGACACGTCCAAAACAAGTGTTCGACATCATGTCAGGACGTGTCCATGTCCGACACGATAGACACGGGGCACGATGGCTGATATGGATGTGTCCGGTATCATAGGTGACATGTGAATTAGTAGAGGTATAATGATATATAATCTTGTGGGCATGCAAATGCAGTCTTTAAGTGTTGGTGAAGGCTAAGTGTGAACTATCAGAACATTGTATTGCTTGTATTATGTGTTATATTTCTCGTCTTACTTTGATTGTTTACCAACAGTGATAGTTGAATAACATAGCTTTTGTCAGTTATCATTCCTATTGCTCGAATAGGTGATAAGTGCTCCATGCCTTTTTTGTTTGGGAGGTATGCATTGTTGATCATTATTTAGTTGTAATGTTGTAAGAGGTTGTAACATCCTACCTTTAAAGTTTATCACTCTTCATTTTTTCTTCTTTTTGAAAAATGTTGCTTTAGAGTATGGTACAAAAATAATATACCAATGGATGTCAGTCTACCTAAAGGGCAAGAGAGTAACCTTTGGACCACCAAACAATCCTAGTAGTAATCAAGCAATTAGCGCAAGATAGGTAGTACTGGTTTGACCTCACGAAGTGTTGAGATCACAAATGAAAAGAGGAGATCGAGTGAAACCAAAACACTAACTTGAAGACTTGCAGTGAAATGAGAAAAAACCAGCATTAAAGAAAGGTGCTAGGGCTAACCCACTGAACCATGAGTGCGTTGGAGAGATAAGAAAAGATAATTTTATTAATGTCCACTAATGACCACAAAGAAGGTCAATGGGACTGCCGGTTACAATGATGTTCGTGCTTGTGGGAGGACTAAATGAACTCCCTTAAAAAGAAATACAATACAAGAAGTAAAGTAGAAAAGAAAAGAAATAAAAGTGTACAAGGCGAGCTAGGCTGTAACATGGGAGAGCTCTCGCCCCAGTCTCAACACTGTAACCCTGCATAGGGGCGAAGAAGCTCAATGGATAGGATCTGGGAGCCAAAACGACCGAGGAAGTTCTAGTACTCCTAACATCCGAGGCTGAAAGAGGAAAACTGAGGGAAGTGCAATAGTGTCTGCTGTCCCGAATAGGAGCTGGTGGGCGTGGGGCGTCCTCTGTAGTGATGTCGGTGAGGTCTGGAGGGTCCTGAGCGCCTCTCGGAAGGAGGTCTGGTACGAAACTGTCGCTGAGATCTTGTGGGTCGAGAACCATCAACTTTTGCTGATCTGGGAACTGGATCGATATCTAGGTCAGTAGATCTCTTGGTGCCCCTGGAAGGTGGTAGCACGCTGAAGAATGCCATGATCCTCTGCGTGGTATCTGGTCTAGTGAGGGGCTGGAGGACCTGCGCTCGAAGCCTGAGAGCCTCCTAAATATAAAGTGCTAGACATCTCTGATCGATGTATCTGAAGAAGGTGGCTAGAGTTTGAGGCCCCCTAAATAAGCAGTGGAAGCGTCCTCTGATCTTGTAGTATATAGGACATCTGAAGATAAAATGTGACTAGGTTTCCACTTCCTGTAGATGACATAGCTGGCAGATCTTATCCGATCTATCAATCTGGTGGTCTGTCTCTACCTGGAGTCTATGGGATCCTACTTTGAACTGTCCAAGAGGGATCCGAAGAGCATGCATCCAATGTCGAAACGTGTACTGGGGTCGGACAATGAGCCCGTCTTTGATCTCCAAGAAGTGTTCAGCATAAAAAGCCATCTTTGGATGCAATCCTCCCGGAGGATTGACCCAAGTAACCTGGACGAACTGCTTGTAAACATTCTCTCTGATGATCTTATTTAACTCCTGTTGGGTAGGTAGAAGGTGACCGGGGACATCCAGAGAGTACTGAAACAGGGGGAGACGATCTAACTGGATCGCCACTGAAGCAAGAAGGCTCGAGACTTCTGTGAGCCAACACTTGGCCCTGCTTGAATGGGTAGTGTAGGCAATGGCCTTAGTAGAGCAATAGGCTAGATAAGGGTACCTTTCCCGACCGTTTGACGAGTCGGCTAACCCCTGGATCCGATGCAGGAAGGAAACCAATCTGAAAAACATCTCGAGACGGAAGGGTTGGGCCCCAAACTCAGGTAGGATGATGTGTTGCAGCGCTGTCTGCTTGCATCTGATGATACGCCGGGAGGAAGGATCTGGACTCTCTGAGTTGAGGCCCAATCCGACTCGAGTAGATAGGGTCCCCAAATTTCTGATCCATATAAAACAGTGGGACGGATCAAGGTATTTAACAGGTTCCATCTTGGATGAGATATCCTGAAAGTGATGGCGAAAACACTGTCTCTCAAGAAGGGCTAGGGACCCGTACCCCTTGTTAATTCGAGGCTGAAGAGCTGGTCGTAGACTGAAGCGGGGACTAGAAAACTGCACTCCCAAATATGTGTAAGTACTGGTGATCTCGACTTCCTCCCCCTTGAATAAGAAACGGAGGTCCGAGGTTTTCTTAACCCCATTGAAGAGAGAAAGATGCCCAAACATGAGTGCGCTATACATGAGATGTACAAATGCAGATATTGGAGAAAATATGCCAACCACAAGAGAACACCAAAGATGTAGTGCACATAGGTTTAAAACACTTGATTAAAAAAATGATTTACAAATGAGTTTTGAGTTATGTAGTTATGAGGTTTGAGTTGTGTATAATTACACAACTCAAACCTCATTTGTAAATCATCTTTTTAATCAAGTGTTCTAATTTTAAACCTATGGGCACTACATCTTTGGTGTTCTCTTGTGGCTGGCATATTTTCTCCATTATGTACACAACTCAAGTAGGGGATTTTCTCAAGTGGAGTTTTGGGCAGGGAACATTTTAGGTGCTAAGTTTCACCATTAAGCTAATTTTTCATGTTTTTTTCCAAGAAAATATTTGCTAGTTTCCATATTTCTCTAAAATGATTCGCCTTGTTACACCCCAATTGTCTGCAGCATGCCTTTTAGGATATACTAGAGTGAGGGTGTCCCTTTCAGGATATAATAGAGTGAGGGGGTCATTTGCTATTGGAAAAGGCCATGTCTGGGCTTGTTTATGGAAACGTTTTGGTCTCGTAGGGCTCAAGACTAAGTTGCACGAAACGGGGAAACGGGGGAAACGTGACCCCCCAAAATTTTGGAAACGGGGAAAAACGATATATATATATTGAGCAAGAACATTTTTTATTTTAAAAAATAAATGTGAAATATAAATCATAAATCATACATGTTGACAAATCATTGCGTATATTGAGATCCTATTCATCAATAACACCCTATGCCTCCCTACTCTAGGCTCTAGCCTTTGTCTCTAACTCGAATTTTAAACTTGATCCTCCAAGGTTATTAGTCAACAACTCAACACCCTACAGTTTTGATGAAACTTCCTAATCCAATTGTTAAAATAAGGTAGAAAAAACTTCCCATGCTTAATAAGTGATTTTGTTTGAGTGAAGAGTATATTTTTATTAATGTCATGACAGAGGAGTTCAACAATCAACACCACCAACATCAAGATACATATAGGGGTTGATTTGCTTGATTAAATACCAATTACATACCCTCATACATGATAGAATTTGGTGGAAACTTTGCAATCTTGAAATCCTGAAAACTATTAAGTCTGCTGAATTTTGAATGGGATCTAAAATTCTACTTTTTGCATATGAAGTCCGATGAGGTTGGAACCACTATCAAACATCCTGAGACAATTAATGGTAATGTTAAAAATTTAAGTAAAATGATGGAAAATAAAAGAGAAGGAGAATGTCACTTTTACTTTAAGAATTTAACATTACCATTAATACCACCAAAAACTACTGCTCCATGGCAACCTTTTTTTTTGGAAACGTGACCTAATTGACTGCAGCTGTATTGGAAATGCATTTCCGTATGGACGAAATGCGTTTCCATCTCAAAAACATGTTTCGTCCATACGGAAATGCGTGTTCAGGCTGTATGGTATGTGTTTCCGAGTTTCGAAACGGGGAAACGCTAGAAACGAGGTTGGGGCCCACGTTTTCTGCAACATAGACTCAAGACCATTAGTCTGGTCATGGAAGGTCCTCTTGGTTTTCATTCTAAGGAGTATTAGCTTAGTGGTCTTGCTGTCTACCACTTGATGGGTGGAAGTCCCCCATCATGTTGGGCATTTTTGCCTTCGGTTGGTATTTTGGTGCTTCTTGGGATGGACCCACTATGGCACATGGCTTAGGGGCTCCTAGTCACACTTATGTTTATGCTATGTAGAAGGTGATTGCGCTTGTAAGGGTTGTCATACGGCTTCAACACACCTCATTGATGCCCACTTGGACTTTCTCTTTCAGGTATCACCCTTCCTCTTGGTCTCTATGTGCAAAGTTCTTGATGATGTCATCGTCTAGAAAAGGGCCTTAACTTGCTAAAGGGGAGGATGTTGAGGGATCTTTTACATCGTTGGGGTTAGTTGGGGCATGTCGTCCTCTGATTTGCCACTTCACTTGGTTGAATCCATCTACATCATTTTATCATTAGTTTTAGTCTTCAATGGTTTAGTCCTTAGCTTGTGGGTGACAAACCCTAGTTTCAAGTTATTTTATTTTTTAGTAAGGTAGGCTCTAAATCTCAGAAAAACTAGGACACCTCATATAATTAAAGGCTCCTTGCACCCATTTGAAAACAAGACGAGGGTTAAAACATGATCTTATTTCTTTTCATCCTGGTATATTGGAGCTTCTAAGGCTATGCACACCTCTTTCTTTGGCACTTTTCTCTTGTGATGAATGGTTGGATGATGAGATTTTAGGGCTTTGCTATCTCTCAAGGTTGATTTAAAGAATGATTGTTATAACTCGTGACCGAGGAAGATTTAAGATCTCTCTCTTTCTCTTTCCTTGGTGTATGTTTGCAAGATCTTTGGATTTTCTTGTTTGACGTTGCTCTTGCACCTTAAGCAAGGTAAGTTAGGGTTTTGTTGGCATCTTGTCAATCTTGTTTGAGGAGACTTTCCTCTTGAAGTATCTTTCCATAGTGGGTTGTTGGAAATCGTTATTTTCCCTAATGAGGCTGAAGCTACTTTGACCCATCTAGGGTTACTAGTCTTTGCCGTTATTTGAGTTGAACAAAAGTTCGCTCACACATATACTACCAAAATATTTGGAATAGTATATAAAAATCCATTGGCTCAGATATCACGATCTTTGCGCCAACTACTTAGATCTAGCAAGCTACTAAGATTTACTTATATTCTTGCATGAGATTATAGATTTGAAGTGAAAAATTGAACTAATGACAAAGAGTATTTAATTTTGCAGATAAGAAGGGTGAAGAGAAATAGTCACTGAATCAGGGCAATGGGGTCTTCAAAGTGGGGATTAGAGGGACTAGTCCTTCTTAGAATTTGTTTGAAGATGTGAGGATGCCGAATTGCTCAACACAATCTCCAAGCTAGATATCCTGCGATCTCACAACACCTGCACAACAAAGGATTAAACACAACCTGGTGTAAACTATAATAAAAAATTCGGTAAACATGCATTTCTCATTAAATAACATGTCTGTCTTATTGTCTCTAATGCAACTTAACAGAAAGGTAATGGATGAACCAATCACACTACTTTACCTAACTAAGAAATACTTCTCCTTCAAAAGCTAGATACATAACCAAACATTTATAGTGAAAGCATGTAAACAATAATTCTTAAACTTCATAAGATCATAAGCACATTATCATCCACACACGAAAGATCCACACATCAATTTCTCTCCAAAGCCTTTATTCATTCAATTAAAAATGCTTCCCATTGAATGCCTTTGATCTAATATGCCAGTGAGATTAGGGTTCCAAATCCCTAATTTATTTTCCATGCAAAATTCACACTTCTGCATCAAAAAATGCATGCATCATGCAACTCTCATGCACATGCATCATGCACCTCACAGTACTACATTAAAAATTGGTGCATCCCTGCACTTCTCCATGCAATAGTAAAAGTCATTGAAACCTCTGCATGTTTCAACCATTACATGCATGACAATTGATAGAGTGTTTCTCACACACTACATCCATGCCCATTCTGATAATGTACCTTCATGCTAGGCAGAACCACATGAAGGACGCCCCGAGTTACAAAACTCAACATCTGTATCATTTTTTCATTGCAACATGAGGAAATCGTGTTGGTGGAGGGATAAAACTGTAAGCTTGTACTTTTGAACTTCTAGAAAAGATACCAGGTTTCTAGAACCAATGTTGAAAATGTTGGCACCGACAAAAAGTCGGCAAGGGTCCCGAATACAACTTCTCGGCAACATCGGCGAAAAAATCGGGAAAAATCGGCAAAAGTCATTAAACTTAAAAAAAATACAAAATACATTCATTTTTTTCAGAATTTTAAGCAACAGTAACATTAGATAAACACATTGGAACATAAATATGGAGAAAGCACTGATATATATCATCATCATGCAGACTAAGTCACTTGGTTCAAGTTCGTGTTCGAATTCAACATGAATAAAATTTGGAAAAAAATCGTTAAGCTATTTTTTCAGATAAAATTCGTCCTTAAATTCATGTGAGTATATATATATAAAGTAATTACCCAAATTTTATTTTCAGTTATATAACTTTTATAAAGGGATAAAAATATTAAATATATATTATATAATGCTATATATTATAAATTTTATTATTAACAAAACTTATAAGTTAAGTACTATATATTACATTACAAATAAATTAAACGGTACAGGTTACAAATTACATTACAAATGGTATATATAATATATCAATTACCTTAAAAGTTAAGACATGAAACATGTGAGGTCGATAAAATATTGCGAGCTAAGTTGACCCTGCGGACTGCGACTCATGGCCACGGGTAAAGGAACGATGATCGTTGGCGGCCTCCACAGAGCGACAATGTCACTAGACACTTCACAGTTCATTCACGGTTGCTAAGAACTAGCTGTGAGAATTGACGGCTCCAGTTTACGGTTTATTCGTGGGTCGCGAAGGAAGCCTAGGATTTATGGTGCACCCACGAGCCGCGAAAGCAGGAAATCGTATTTCAAACAAATTTTTTTCGTCTTGTATTAAAATCGACCTTATTTTCAGGCGAACTAATTCCCCTTGGAATTTGCCAATCCCTACAACTCTAATTCACGATTCAAATAGGCGAATTTAATTCGATTAATTCGGCAAGCTTAGAAAATCGACGATTTTCGATTTTCAAGGTGGCAATTCGCTGAATGCGGTGACTTAGCATGCAGTCATGCCAAATGTAAATTGATACATCAAAGTCGATACTGTATCATGAAACATCATAGTTGTCCAATCAAGGACTCAAAAGTGGATAACCAATACAACATGACATCGCATATATAAATGTATCCAATGAAAACTAGCATCTAGCTATCTAATATCAGTGCTCTCTTCCCAAGTTTCTCTTTTACTTATTACTTGTTTCTCGTTTTCATTATATCTTTACTTCACAATTTATTCTATTTTCCATTCGTACTTCATATTTTTCCCTACTCCAATGATTAGGTTTATATAAGGTTTTCATAAATGCTTTTTATTTATCCCTCCATTTTATGACTTAAACATAATTTTTGAAAGGTATATTTTATTGATTTGGTTGACATCCATTAAATGTATTTCATGTTTTGTATTGGTGATGAATTATAGGTATATTTTTCACTCCTCCCAAATTGAATTTCTGACATGAGCCTCACATTTAGCCTTAACTTATCTACTACTTGAAACATTGCTCTCTTTTTTCTACAATATGGTTATGATGATCCCTCAAAATATGTTTGCCCAAAAAATTCCCTATGAGTGAAAAAAAGTAATTCAATTACTATTGTGATCTTTGATAAATGGATACATATTTTGTATAGATTATCCTTGCAGTGTTTGATCTTCAAATACCATAAAGTTTTGAAATATTTATACGGTAGAAGAAAGGTGTTAGTATACAACAAAAAGGCTAAAATGGCTATTTTCCAAAAATTAGCCATTTTAGCCATTTTAGCCAAAATGGAGACTTTTTTGAAAAAGTCGGGACTTTTTTGAAAAAGTTGGGACTTGCCATTTTAGCCATTGCGACATTTTGAAAAATTAAAAAATTGCGATTTTTTCTAGCCAATTTTTTGGCTTAGGGAAAAAATCGCGACTTTTTAAAAATTAGGCCTAAAAGTTTGACTTCATGGGGAAATTTTGCATGAAGGATGACATCAATTTCTCCCAAAGATTAGGCCTAAAAGTTTGACTTCTTGGGGAAATTTTATATAGATAGTATCAACTTGTTGCATTTTTCCATATGAAACATAGCCTTACCATTGGCAACCATAAATTGAAATTTTTAAACAAGATAGATAAATAAGTTTAATCTAATAGCTACGGATATATCAACCAAATAGTTTGTACTAATGGATTCTATGAACACTATGACATTACCTTTCTTGGTATGATGCCTTACGTTGAGGCTTTTTGATTGAATGCTTCTAGTAACTGCAGCCAAAGAACCTTTGACATAGGTGCTTTTTTGTCTGATTCCAATATGGCTTCAGAAGCTTCCTGAACTTTCTCTTCACTCTCAGTTAGACTTCCCAACTCTTCATGTTCTTCAATAGTTTCACAAAGATACAATTTCTTCCAGTCATTTCTTTTATTGAGGTTTCTTTTATCCCAATTCCCTTTATTTTCCTTGGTTTTTCTTTGTTTAAACTTTAATGTTATAATTTCTATGCTATCTTGCCTAAATTGATCCTTGTTTTTTCTATTCTGAATTGGCACATTTGGATAAGTCATGCGAGGGTACTTCTGAGGCATGATCCTTATTTCTCCCACTGATTGTGCTAATAGCTTTTTTTTTCGGCTAACTTCAAAAATGAAATTGCATGAAGAGATTATTCACAGGAACATGTAAAAGATGCCTATTACATTGTGTGCAGGAATTTGTTTTCCTGCATGTCTTGGTAAATGCAGTTACTTTTTCCTTCAAGCACTGTAAACTTGACCGGGGAAGAAAAACTTGAATAGTTAGCCTTAGCTCTTTACTATGAAAAAACAGTGGCAATGAAGATAATTTATATATTTAGTGCTTTAATTTTGTCCGTTTACAAAACTGGAAATATATATTCCAGTTCTGTATGAGTCTAAAATTTTATGTTTTATCTGTTTGTCGTCATGGTATTTTTGGCTCTTTGCATACACAAACACAATGCAATAACTTGGAAGCATTTTCATCGAGTCAAGTTGCCAGCTATTAAATGTACAAGTGGAAGACTAATGCAAGTTGATTCACAGATTGATTACAAAGCTTTTTGGTTGACAGATCACTACAGATGATTTATTGGAAGCAGCACAACTAGAGGAGCGTGGACTACATGACACACGGGAACGCAGTATGGACATGTGGAGGAAGCTGGCTCTTAATGAGGCGGCATTGGCAGTGGTTTCTGTTAACTTCCCAGATATGAAGAATATTCAGATGGTACACTCTTGTACCTTATCTGTTATCTTGCAGTGGTTGAGAGCCTGATTGATATTTACTTCCATTATTTATAAGACATGTCATAACCAGCATTCCTGTAATTTTTGTTCTGACTTGTGTTTTTATGGTTTTCCTGCTTTAATCTTATTATAGGTAGAGTCATCAGGATTATGTTTTCAAGTACCTATTTTGTTGTAAGGTTGCGGAACATCATATCAATAGGAAACATGTTCCAAGTTTCTAGCTACTAGGTTCAAATACTTTTGGCAGAATGAATTGTGTAGATACAAGCACCAGTGAGGCGTTGATTTAAAGTTGTTAGTTGAAAGTAACAAATTTCGAACACATTCTGGTGAATTGTAATTGGATATTACTTAGATCTCCTAACTGCTTCCATCCGTATTTAACACACATCATATATTTAATAATTTAATTTTGCAAGTATAGGGCTTCATCTGAAACTCCTGCCTAGGAAGGAATAACTTAATACAGTAGTTATTATTTTTAATCATCACCATTTCCATTCAACCTTATTAGAAGATCTACCTTAGGCAATAGGTGTTTCTAGAGTTTCTTGCAAATACTTTGCCGCTGTACAGGAGGTTCCAACCCTAGCCTATGATTGATTCTATCATGGGCCTTTCTATTAAATTCTACATTACATGTCTTTAAGATAGCTGTTCCCATTTCTGGAAGTATTTTGGCCTTATTTAAGTGGTACCTACTCCATACCTATATGGGAAAATAGTTCATTCTTCCCAAGTCTAACATGGGACTTTTCTGGACATAAATCTAATTCCAGATAGGACTATGTATGCATTGTTTGGAAATGTCAATCAAATAATCGACTGTTATTAGTTTAAAGTTGAAGGGGCCTTAGTAGTCAGCGCTATGAGTAATTTCTGCACAATTTAGTTGTAAAGCACCGAGAATGTTTAATGAGAATATCAGAAAGGTAAATGAAGAGTCAAGAGGGGTTTTTCAAATTCAATTACTAAGAAGTTCAATAAAAATGAAATGGAGAGAACATTCTAGTGACTGTTTGAGCAAGTTGTTATAGCATGGAGTGCTTTTCCTGCATAAAATGAAGTGCAGAATGATGGAGTTGTAGAAAGATTATGAGGAAAAAATGCTCACAGGAAGGGAGGACTTCGAAGGAAAAATTTGAACCGATGCTTGGTATACTTAATGCATAAAGTGACACACTATTTTGAGAAAACGACACCATGCCAGTAAAATGGGTGGCCATTTCTATCTGATTTTTTTGGTCATATCATAAACATATGGACTTCAGCCTCGATCTCATTCTTAATTGAGTGTTCAGGGCTTACCCTGATTTGATATCTTAACAAGCATGCTTGCATCTGCTGGGCAAGCATGTTTCTAATTCTAACTACTGTCTTATTTATTAAAAAATACTTAAACTCATTCATAGATTTTATCCAGAGTTATAGTGAACTTCTTTCAGATCTTAACATGTATCTGTGGCCCTAACAGATCACTATTGCCCCAAGATCTGGAGAAGATAAAGGAAGTGGGCGGATTCGCATGGACCTAACAAAGTTTGAAATACCAACTGTCAGGTGAATTTTATAATTTCCATCAGCTTAATCTATCTCTTGTCAGGTGAATTTTATAATTTCCATCACCTTAATCTGTCTCTTGATGTGTGATGACTCACATAATATAGTCAACCTGGTTATGGAAATCGTATTGCTTGCAACATGACATATATGTTTTTGCTGTTTATTGCATTGAAATAATTCAAATTCTATTAAACTTGGTATCAAATGCTGTGTATATAAGCAATGGGTTAATCATTTGATTTTTTCTTCCTCTTTACAGTCGACAGACAATGTTAGATCATATTACTGTCCAGCTAGCTCCACGTGCAGCAGATGAAATTTGGCATGGCCCCGATCAGGTACTTCAGAATAGAGAACAGTGCCAATGTGGGTTTCAATGATGACATTGAAGGTGGTGTGCATATATTTACACACTGAGAGCCGTAAATATATTTTTCTCAAAAATGAGTAGAAAACAGCTTGGATTTCACAGTAAGATATATTGTGTGAGCTCAATTATTCAATACAAAAAAAGAATTTTAAAATTTGTTTGAAAAAGTATATCTTAATTCCTCTAATCCTTTTGTGATATGTAAAACCTTATTATTCATGCTTTATGATGTCTGACACTCTATAAAATTTGTCTTATGATATTGGTGGTGCTAGGGATGGATCAAAGTGGGGAAGGGCTCAAGAAACATTTCATAATGGATCAGGATCAACTTCCTCAATAATAGCCATGATTGTATTCTCAACTTTGGATGATTGTAGATGGGAGATAAACTATCTTGATTATTAGCGTAGAGCCATCTTAGCTCCAGATCTATCATGCGTTGATTGGGGTCAAACCCCTCGAGGTGCAAACTTTTCCTCAAGATTTTGCTATTTTATTCATGTATTGGGATCATGCAGGCCTTTTTTAAGAGTGAAAAAACTTGAGGAAAAGTTTGCACCTTGAGGGATTTGCTCCCTGTCGACGTATGATAAATCCAGAGTTAAGATGGATCTACACTAGTGTTAAAACTATATTAGAGAGAATCACAAAAGATTAATGCCATCACGGTTATAAAGAAACATGTAAATTGCAAAGAGATAAAGATAGACAAATTCCATAATATCCATATTAAGTAATTAATTAGACATAGCCAAGCATTGGTTGAAAGTCATGTCAATTAGTAAATTAGATAATATATGACATCCCACATTGGAGACCAATAAGTATCAAAGTTTCATAATTTTTTTTCGTTTTAATTAATTGCAATATATATACACATTTTCGTTTTGAATTTTAGTTTTTTAGTTTTAATTAATTGGAATAGATGTCTTTGTTTTGAATTTTAGGTTAGAGCCGACATTGTAAATTTTTATTATTGCGCCAAAGAGGCGCATTCTACAGCCCAGCAGGGGGAGATGTGTAACTCCTTCTGTGCTCATCGTAGAGATGACAGTGTCATTTTTACAAAATAATAAAATATTATAAAAAGTAACATGTTGGCTCAAATTAGATTTAAAACATTTACAAAAGCATATATATAAAACCACACAAAATAGATTAATTAAAATGCTTCCTCAATGTTTACTCTCTAAAAAGGGGTTTACACCTCGAGAGATTTGATCCCTCTCGGCGCTTGGTAGATCCCCTTTTAAGATGGATCTATGCTGGTTGTATTAAAGTGCCACATTTCATCTCCACGTTGAGCACGGAATTACAGTTATTCCTTATACTGGGCTGTAGAAAGTGCCTCTCGACACAACAAGAACTTTACTTGAGGGTTCCATGCGTTGTATTTCTGATGTACAACACTATTACATGCAACCAATTACATATTGGGATCTGAAATTTACTTCATTCCCTAATTAGAGGGATGATGTCTAAATGATGTCAAGTTTTCTCTGTTACATCAAACTAACTGATTAACAACATGAATGAAGCACAATATTAGAGATAATATGAAGCAAAGAAAGAGTGATAATATTTATATGAAGAGGACTAAGCTTTATATGAAGTATAAAACTTAAGTTGCAGGAAATCCTGCCCATCGCAATGTTTCAGTACTGGAAACGTCTGAAATTGAAATGCCTCATAGACGGTTCAGAAGCTCTTGAAAATGTTACCAAGCAATTTTGTTGACATTTCCTAATTTGGAATGTTTGCAAGAATATTTGTGGACATTTCTTAATTTGGAAGGTTTCCAGGGCATTTCTGGCCTGGAGGGGGCTGTTTCTAGCCCTTCAGTCCCAGATTAGGGCCTCGTGGAACTGGATCTCCCTTATAAGCTAAAAAACACACTGACATTGAAAAGAAGAAATTTTTCATGAAAAAAATTGAAATTAGTGTTTTTTTAATGAACGAAAAAAACAAAAGAAAATCTACAACTTAGGTATTTTCGTTCATTCTTGGCATATTTTCTTAATTAACAAACACTGCAAGTACTATGACCGACAAAAGTACCAGGAATGATTTTAAGGAACCATACTTATTTAAAAGTGTATAAATGTTGGCAAATCTATAGTTTTCAAAAAATATTTTAATTTCCAAGGATTTTATATCGTTTATATAATAATTTGGCGATTTTTAGGGTGAAAAAAGTTTACCTTATCAAAATTGGGCAAAACAGGGCTTCAAAAAATACAAAATGGCGAATCTTTTTTTGGAGAAAAACCCCCAAAAATAGCCCATGGGCTAAATCTCGCCCCTAAAATTATCCCTGAAAAGTACCACCATGCCCTGCATATAAAGACAAGAAACTAAATATTTTGGCAGAAATCAAGCCCTAAAGTAGAAATATTATTAAGGTGGGTGATTTGGATTAGGTATTTTTAGTAGATCTAAATCATAAATTGCAGCAAACTCCTAATGATTATAACCCTATGTTCATTTTTTTCAACTTTTGAAAGCTAAGTGAATTTTGTATAGTTCTATTATTTTGACAATACATAGTCTAATCTCTAATCTACAAGGCTAATTTTGTACATTGCATAATGCAATGCTATATGAAATTTAATATATAAATAAGGTTTTCATTTATTTTCCAGACCCATTTGACTATCCGTTACCTTATTATATGTTATTTATTGTAATATTAAATTATTAATAATTGAGAAGCTCACTGTTTTGCTAAAGTAATAATTGACTTACCTTGTTGACTTCCCTAAAGTTTAAACTAATAATTGTCGAACATAATTTGTCCAAATGTTCCTAGCACGAGTGCCACCAAATAAAAATTTACCTATACTTCCTCTTCTATGTTGGTTCAACTGTTTTTGGGCAACAATCCACACCCTTTCCTGATTCCTGCAAAACATAAGTCTTCATTCTTGGGTAAGATCCCTTACAAAGTTTATAACATAGGTTGTAGTGTCATTCACATTGTTACCGCCTTTCACACACCTTGGAATAACGTGGCAGAAATCTTCAAGCCACTGGCTGCGTGCTTGGGGGTAAGTCTAGAGTCAAGAGCTGTCGCCTGATCTTGACTCCTTTTTTTAGGCTAACTCCTAATGAAGCCAAGAGGGGTAGTCCCTAAAAAAGAGTTGCTAAGTCTCTTAAGTGTTCTTTGGTTATGGGTGTGATTGTTTTTAGGAGTTAAAAAATAATGATACAAAAACTAAACAAGGTACTACAAAGTAATGATTAAGTTCAACAGCAGAAAAAAGAGATATATGTCATTCATAACATGCAATGACTTAAGCAAATAGTATTGATGCAAGTAAACCAGTGCCAAAATGCAGTCAATGTAAATAAGTGCTGCTGGAAAATGGGAAATGTTTTGCAGTGTGCTTGGTCAGTTTTAAATTATTAAAAGGATGAATAGATTAGGGGGAAAGGGAATCCCAAATATACCATAAGATACGAGGGATATGTCCAAATCTTGACAAATGTGGCTCCTCACGAGAATGTGTGGGCTAGATCAGAGTCCCTGGGGTGTGTCCAACACTACACCAACCGAGGGTGTAGCTTGACGGGGCCCCACGGTCACTATATAGTGCTTCTCGCTTTCTTTGAATAATTTGCTGACAAAAGACAAACTTTGAAACATCGTATTTTCGTTTGGAAAATGGGTAATTGATTTTATTTAGGTGAGAGTTGTTTAATTAAATGTGGAAATTATTGAATGCACACTTCCGCTTTTGGTTATTCCAATTCTTAGGCAAACCTGTGATGGGCAAGAGCATAGAGGGAAGGAGCTAAATTGTTTATTCCAATTAAGATTGTGAAAAACAAAATGCAAAATGGTGAGACTAATTACTACACTATAAATATATTTTCCCATACTCGAGCATGCTCTTTCAGGTAATTCGGTAGAGCACAGTGGATTAGTGTTCGTTTTGCAAATGAAATAAAGAAAGAAAGGAAAGAAACTTTGATTGATCTAACTTTTTCTGCAAAATAAAGAAACTCCTCTAAAAAATCAACTTGCGGTAAAAAAGAAAATAAAATGCAAACAAGAGCGATACAGGCTTCCCCCAATGGGGGAAGGCGGGTGTGGGAGCTTTAAAGCCCAATTTCTTTTTTATTAATCCTGGTTACAATGCTTTTAAAAAATGAAAAGGAAATGCCTTTGATTCTTCTAAAATGGGATCAAAAGGCTTACAATAGTTTGTAAGCAATCTAAGTTGCACAGAACGGGGAAATGGGGACGAAATGAGGGAAACGTGACCCCCCAAAATTTTGGAAATGGGGAAACGCGATATATATATATATATATATATATATATGAAGAAGAACATTTACAAAAATGAATGTCAGCAAATCATTTTCCTATATTGGGATCCTATTCATTAATAGCACGCTATGCCTCCCTCCTCTATCCTCTATCCCTTGCCTCTAACTTGAATTTCAAAGTTGAAGGATCTTGCAAGGACATTAGTGAACGACTCAACACCCTACAATTTTGATGAAACTTCCTAGTCCAATCATTAAAATAAGGTAGAAAAAGCTTCCCATGCTTAATAATTGATTTTGCTTGAGTGAAGAGTACATTCTTATTAAGGTCATGACAGAGGAGTTCGACAATCAACACCACCAACATCAAAGTACATATAGGGGTTGATGTGCTTGATTAAATGCCAATTCCATACCCTCATACATGATAGAATCTGGTGGAAACTTTGTAATCTTGAAAACTATGAAGTCTACTGAATTTTGAATGGGATCTAAAATTCTACTTTTTGCATATGAAGTTCGATGAGGTCGGAACCACTCTAAAACATTTTGAAACAATTCATGGTAATACTAAATATTTAAGTACAAGGATGGGATATAAAAGATAAGGAGAATGCCATTACCATTGTTATCACCAAATACTATTGCACCATGGCGATGTTTTTTTGGAAACGCGACCTCATTGACTGCATCCGTACCGAAAATGCGTTTTCGTGCTGACAAAATGCGTTTCCATCTCGGAAACACGTCTTGTTCGTACGGAAACTCGTTTCCACACTGTACGGTATGCGTTTTCGAGTTTCGGTATGACGAAATGGTGGAAACAGGGTGGGGCCCACGTTTCCTGCAACATAGGAAGAAATGAAAGAAGAGAAGAGTTTTGGAATAGATCTTCTTGGATGGCTCAAAACTTCAAAAATGCTTCAAATACCTCCGCTTTCCTGTTAAACAAAAGCAAGAACCAGCAAGCTAATAATTTTTTAGTTTAGTGGATTAGTCTAACAAAAATACATAAAATACACTAGTTAATATGGGGGAAGACTTTGGAAAAATTTAGACTTCAAGTACTATCAAGCTAGGATTAGATCTAAGCTTTGATATAACAAATATGAAACTCTTTAGATCTTCCTAAAAAATGCAACAAGAGATGGTAACACAAGCCTTTCAATCAAATCTACCTGTTATAAAATAAAACGCAACCAATAAAGAGTAGTTTTTTAAGTTTGAGAAGATGTAAAGGAGAGTCACAAGCCCAAGCTTGAATTTTGTGAAGAATCGAAGGTGCCTGTAGGACAAGAAGCATTAGATCCATAAAAAGATAGTGAAGAGAAAGAGGATGCAACCAAGCTCCAAATTCTCCTTCACCTTTGATGATCTGCAAATCTACAAAATTTAAAGCAAACGAGATCAAATCTAGTGTGATTAATCAAAGAGACAAAAAGAGCATCAATATTATTGACTACAATTTGCTGCTTTTAATCTCAAATAATCATGGACAGGTAAACAAATTAAAACTTTAAATGTTTAGTCTATGGGCTAGCAATAGCCTTCTAAGCTAGACAAGAGATCTACAAGCTTGCATATGAAGAAATATAACTAAGCTAATATCACCTCAATTTAGCTCAAGCATTTACCATGAAAAAATCTTGAACCATATGTACCTGCCAAGTCTTCACTTTATTCAACAAAAGAAAGTAATTACAAAGCATTACAAGAGCATAGTTTCTTTGCATCCGTCCAAATGGAGGAGAAAGGGATTGCTTAAATAGCCAAAGAAAGCCTTGGAGGGCGCATCCTTCATTGCCAGAGGAGGGCGAGTTCACTGAGTTGTTTGAGATGATTGCGGGATTTGTTAGATGAGGTTTCAAGGAGAAGGAACCACCTCTCCATAGAGAGATGCACCATTCCTTGGAGATGCTGCTCCTCAATTGAAAATTGTCACATAACCAATGCACCTCCCTCGTGAGGGAGGAAAACAAAAGAAAGTAATTACAAAGCATTACAAGAGCATAGTTTCTTTGCATCTGTCCAAATGGAGGAGAAAGGGATTTGCTTAAATAGCCAAAGAAAGCCTTGGGGGGCGCATCCTTCACTGCCAGAGGAGGGCGAGTTCACTGAGTTGTTTGAGATGATCGCAGGATTTGTTAGATGAGGTTTCAAGGAGAAGGAACCACCTCTCCATAGAGAGATGCACCATTCCTTGGAGATGCCGCTCCTTAATTGAAATTTGTCACATAACCAATGCACCTCCCTCGTGAGGGAGGGAAACACAACCTTCATTGGAGTGCAAGTTGCCACCACTTAAATTTGCCTTCAATCACACAATTTGAGCTTGAGTTGAACTCGCCCAAGACCAGAGATGAGATTGCCACCACTTCGGACATGTCTTCGACATGTTTCCATTATTTTAGGAATTTGTCTTTTTGTCTTATTTGGCCATTTATTTGGTCTTTTTGGCCTTTTTTGGAGAGAAATTCATATAGGTGATAAATAATCACTCAAATACTTAGGAAAGTGGGTTTTGGGGTATAGTGGGTGTTTTGAGTTAGAAAACGAGCACCCCCATGGAAAATCCCCCCTTTAGACCACACTTTTATGACGCTTTGAATTTTTACATTTAACTTATTAAAAAATTAACCTGTTTTAAAGAGAATGTTTTTTATTCTAAAAAATAAAAATAAAAACCTAAGGGGGACCTAGTACATGTTCATAATGACTTGAAATAATGCCTAGCATGGTAATGAACATTGACACCTAGACTTCAATGACCTCCTAAGGCTTAGACACCCAAGCGAACTTTGCAGCTTTGGAGGAGCAGGTGAAAAACTCGAAAATTATACAATACTTAAGAGTAGGTATAATTAACAAGGGAAAAAACACCCTAGAATATTCGACTCAATGTCTAGGTCCTAGGAAAAGAAAGTCCTTTACAAAAAGTCATCATGCTAGTACACTTTATTACAATATCCCCGCAGGGTATGAACATGAAAAAAATAAAAAAAAGGGGACCAAAAATTGGTCCTGAAGGAACTTCTGAGCACTGAGTAAGAACAAGTCACTTGTTCTAATCCTTGACGACTCACTGCAAATCCCCTAGGTGCAACCTAGTGGATAACACATGAACCACCACTCTCAATTTTTGCAATCTTTGTAACATGCCTCCAGAGAGGATAGTAGTCAGTCTTCTTGTTGGCCTCAGGGATTGGAAGAAGAGAAGTACCTTGGTTTGAAGCCATTGATGCTACAAAAAAAGCAGATTTGCAATAAATGAAATTGAAAATGGAAGCATAAACCCTACATAACTAGTGAAAGACACTAAATAAGCAACAAACTACAAAAAATCTTGTTGCTCACCTAAACACACAGGGAATTGTTGTTGAAGCTGCCCAAAACACCACAAAAAGCATGGTGAAGCTGAAACTGCCCCGAAACAACACGAAAAGCATGGTGTAGCTGAAACTGCCCCGAAACAACACGAAAAGCATGGTGTAGTTTCTCAACAAAGTCATAAAACAACACAAAAAGATGGTTGTAGCTGCCCAAAAGATTGCACTCCCTCTTGCTGGAAATACCCTTGCTCCAATTGCTTTTGCTCAAATTGCCCTTGTTTCAATGCTCTTGCTCAAATAGTTAGGCAAAATAAGAGTGAAAATCCTCTTTATAGAATCTTTTTTGTCTTTAGAGGAATCTAGAAGCTTCTAACCCTACGCTGTTTTGAGTGTGGAGCAGGGAGCGGGAGTGGAGTGAAAAACAAAATTTTCAAAAGCTCCCATTTCGGGAGCATTTTTTTAATAGTATATATTTTAATATATTTTGATGGATTTATATCTAAAAAGCATGTAGGATGTTGAATTAGCTATAGAAAACACCAGTGTTAAAATATTCTTTAAAAAATTGCCAACTTTTTAAAAATCGCGATTTTTTCCCTAAGTTGAAAAATCGAGTGGAAAAAATCGCGATTTTTTAATTTTCCAAAAAGTCGCGATTTTTTCCAAAAAGTCCCAACTTATTCCAAAAAGTTGCCATTTTGGCTTAAAGGGCTAAAATGGCTAATTTTTTGTTGTTGTGTACGAACACCTTTCCTCTACCGAATAAATGTTTTGAAACTTTGTTGTATTTGAAGATCAAACCATGCAAGGATAAGCTACACAATGGTAACTGAATTACTTTTTTTCACTATTAGAGAATTTCTTGAGCAAACATATTTTGAGTGATCATCATTGCACATTGTAGGAAAAAGAGAGCAATGTTTCAGGTGGTAGATGATTTGGGGCTAAATGTGGGCTCATGTGGGAAATTCAATTTGGGAGGAGGGAAAAATACATCTATGATTTATTACCAATACAAAACAAGAAATACATTTAATGGTTGACAACCAAATCAATAAAATATACCTTTCAAAAATTAGGTTTAAGATAAGATGGAGGGACAAATAAAGAGCATTTGTGAAAACCTTGTATAAACCTAATCAATGGAGTAGGGGAAAATATGAAATGAATGCAAAATAGAATAAATTGTGAAGTAAAGATATAATGTAAACGAGAAACAAGTAATAAGTAAAACGAAAAACTTAGGAAGAGGGCATTGATATTAGATAGCTAGTTGCTAGTTTTCTTCAGATACATTTATATATGTGATGTCATTTTGTATTGGTTATCCACTTTTGAGCCCTTGATTTGACAACTGTGATGATTCAAGATTCAGTATCAACTTTGATGTATCATTTTATATTTGGCACTACGTTGCAGGAAAGTGCTCCCTCCACCTTTGCCCCCACTCCAGAAACTAGCCGAAAGCTATTAGGAAGCTCGCTTTCGTTACGCTTCCATTTGGAACCTTTTGTTGGACACAATGGTCACACTGAGAGGGGGGTGAATCATTGTGAGAGCAATTTAAACTTTTTTACCTTCAATTAATAAATCCGAGTTTATCAAGCATTATGTTATTAATTACATCATCATATTCATCAGCCAAATTAACTATGAGTCATAAGCACAATAATCACATCAAAGAGAGACACAACAATATAGTTAATGTAAGCTTTATTTATCTGCAATGGAAGACTTCAATCTTCGCGATTACAATGTACCAACTGATGAAAAGAGGCCAACTCTTATGACAGGACCTAGCTTGGTTTTCTTAGCTCCAACTAAGAAAGGGTTGAGGAGTCCAATCCTCAAGTGCAAGATTCTACTTGCAAGCTTGATGCCAACCTCTGATTGTCATCAATCTGCTGCAATCATATACCTCTGCTGCTCAATCAACCTTTGCTCATCAATACTGCTGGTCAATATCTGCTCATCACTCTTATCAATCTGCTCATCAACACTGCTGGTCATTGTCTGCTCATCACTCTCAACCATTCCCAGTCAAGCATATCACTTGGTCATCTCTCATCATCTTGTTCACAGTCATGCCACTTGTCATTAAGAGGTCTGCTCAATACACTGCCGCAACACAACCAAGTCATCTTCTTTCTACCTACACTGTGTTCTACTCATGCTTCTAATCCTCAACTTCATCATCACCATACTTCAAGCCTTTCACTGCTCAGTCAACATTATGCATTCAAGAGTTCACTTCATCATATATACTGCCTTAAGGTATGTGTTATCACTCCAGGAAACTCTTCTAGGTTGTAGCTCGAGGATGCCTGGTAACTTACAATGTTTTTGGGGTTTTTTGATACGGATCAAGTCAGTTGACCTATATAACCTTTCCACTCTCAAGGCATGCATAAAACTCACTCATTTACAAGGCTTTTAGTTACAATTGCTCAGAAGTTCGACAATAAGGTGTAGGGATGGAGAACTCACCAGGCTGGCAGACTTACATACAAAACACATGCATATAAATGGCTAAATCCTGATGAGGATGGTATTTATAAATCAAATTGCACTAACAAACCAATAGGATGACAGCTATCAGCTTTTTAATCAATCTGAAAATGACCTAAATACACATTCAGGCATAAATACAGTAAAGAAAGAGATGATGGCTGAAGAGATCACAACAAAAGAGCTTATATCATGAATAAGTAAAATGAGAAGCGTGAAAGCATTATAAGCTTATAAATCCCCGAAGTTGAACCCTTATTATAAAATCGATCTTAGGCTTTATAGCCTTCTACAAAAAGTACAGATCCCGAAACTTCGATCTGTTTTCACAAAAATACTCCAAAGTGGTAGTTTTTTCAAATTAGGGTTTCAAACCCTATCTAATTATTTGTCTAACTATGACGAAGATCTAGTTCACTGAGTGAACATTAAATAACTGAAGTAGTTGCTAGTGATCACTGTTGCTGGTCCATTGTAAATTTGCTGCCAAAAGCCAACGTTTTGGCGGTTAACTGACGTGATCTTTCTTGCTTAATCCGCTGGAATTTTCTACCTTGCCTCTGCGGTCGGCGATCGAAAGCTCTAACCTGAACGATCGGAACCTCAAACATGAATGTGACCGCAGTGTCGGCGATTTAAACCACTACCGGCGTGACGGTTAAGCATCGGCGATCGGAAGCTCTAGCCACTAAGGATCGAAGCTTTACACCTGAACGCTGTCGCAGTGTCGGCGTCTCAAACCACTAACGTTGCGATCGACGATCGAAAGCTCTAGCCACTAACCCATCGGAGCTTGAAACCTGAGCGCTACCGCAGTGTCGGCGATTCAAACCACTAACTTCTAAGCATCGGCGATCGAAAAGACTAACCACTAATCTGTCGGCGATCGAAAGCTCGAGCCACTAACCCATTAGAGCTTTAAACATGAATGCTGCCGCAGTGTCAGCGTTTCAAACCACTAACGTCGCGATCGGTGATCGAAAGCTCTAGCCACTAAGGATCAGAGCTTTACACCTAAACGCTGCTGCAGTGTCAGCGTCTCAAACCACTAACGTCGCGATCGGGGATCGAAAGCTCTAGCCACTAACCCATAGGAGCTTTAAACCTGAGCGCTGCCGCAGTGTCGGCGATTCAAACCACTAACTTCTAAGCATCCGCGATTGGAAAGACTAACCACTAGTCTGTCAGCAATCGGAAGCTCTAGCCACTAACTCATCGGAGCTTCAAACCACTAATTGTCGGGGATCGGAACCCCAAGATTGAACGTGTTGGCGCTTTAAACCGCAAGTTTTTCGTAGTGTCGGTGGTATAAAGGACTAAACCTCCGAAACGCCGATGTCGTAGAGGATTAAACCTTCGAGCTGCTGTCAAAAATGTTCTTTTGGTGGTCAGTGTATATGTTGCACTCCTTCTTAATCTGCCGAAGACAACCCTTTTCGGTGGCTAATGAGATGTTCTGAGCTCGCCTAAGCCACCGAAAGCTACAACTTGTGAAATTTTTACTCAAATAAAAAACAGAGGCTTTCAAACTTGTCAGTGATATTCATATCCTTCATTGCATGAGTTAAATTCTTCATACTATCAAAATAAATTATTTTGGGAGATAACATCTGGCTCCTACTTGGGGATGGGAACCTCCCAGTGAGGTCCTAAGAACCCCAGACCAAAATGCCTTTCCTGAAAAAGAATAATTGAAGCTATCTTCTAGTGTTCCATTGGGCATGGAGTTTATTCTGAAAGCAAAACAACCTACTATCTACTAATTTACAATAATAATGTCTCAGAGCCTCAAATAAAATAGAGTTTCAAGAACTGCCCGTTCACTAGGCCATCAAATACCTCTTCACCTTCCAGATTTTGCAATTTGAAGGTGTTATTCTCATATACCTAGTCTATAACAAAATGGCCAATCCACAAAGAGTCAAAATTTCCGTGTTTTCCCTTGTCCTGTCTGACAGCATCCCACTTGAGGACCCAATCTCCGACCTAAAAGTTGTCTGCTTTTGCTCTTTTGTCGAACATGCCCTTTATCCTCTGTTGATGAGCTTCTGATTTTCCTACAACTTGCTCCCTTATTTGTTGTAACTCTACCAAATCCATCATCCTTCTCACCATATCATTTGGTTCATCCTCCTCTTTCTGAAAGAACTTTGCCACTGGAAGGATGAGCTGGATAGGAAAGATGGCTTCAGTGCCATAAACTAGCTTGAATGGAGAAGTCCCGATAGATCTTTTGTCTGTTACCCTATCAGCCCATAAGGCAAACTTAAGCTTTGAATCCTAGCTTTTATGATTTGTCTCCAGCAGTTTCCTGATGATTTTGACTAAGCTTTTGTTGGATGACTCAGCCAGGCCATTGCCTTGGGGATAATAGGATGTGGAGTGCACCAGTTGAATACCCATTGATTCACACATTTTAACTAATGCCCCATCCTTAAAAGCTGGTGCATTATCAGTTACTAATCTTACTGGGTAGCCAAACCTGCTAAAGATATTCTCATATAAAAATCTCATTATGACTTGATGAGTGGCATTCCTGGTAGGTACTGCTTCTATCCATTTTGTAAAGTAGTCAGTGGTCACTAAGATCCATTTATGCTGTCCACTGGAAGATGGATTTATTTCACCTATGAAATCGAGACCCCATTGCTGGAAAGGCCCATTCACTGTAATAGGCCTAAGGGGCAAGGATTTGAGCTGCTGCTTGCCTATAAATCTTTGTCATTGGTCACAGGCCCTTACAAAAGTGCATACATCAGCAAAGAGGACTGGCCAATAGTATCCTGCTCTTAAGATTTTGTGGGCTGTGGTTTTCCAATAGTGGTGGCCTCCACATGTGCTGGAATGAAAGTGATGCATGACCTGCTCTGCTTCCTCTTTATCGAGACACCTTAGCAAAACTCCAAACTGATCTCTCCAGTACAACATTTTGTCAATTATGCAAACTTTAATAGATTTCAATTTAAGAGCTCGTGCCTGGTTAGGAGTGAGATCAGGAGATACTTCTAATTTTTGCAAAAATTGAATGATACCTGAGTACCACTCACATGAAGATATGTTCTCAGCTACTGATGGAATGTCATTCTGATCTTGATTTACTTCTGTTTCTGCTGCTACCACAGTCTGCACCTTTGCTGATTTGACACATATGAAATTTATTCCCATCAGTTCATAGTTTTCTTTTGCCATGAGTTTGGCCAGACCTAATCCCTCTACCATCTTGGTGGGTTTCACCTCTACATCAAACTCAATGAGTTTGGTGTTTATGAAATTGTCATTGATGCCAACATGGACTTGCAGTGGCCCCACAGGATGTCATTGATGCCACCAAGTCCCACTTGCAGTGCCTAGAGTGGGTTTGCACCTTGCAGTACCTCGGATCCCTTACAGAGTGGGTTTGTGCCTTGAAGCACCTTATACCCAGTTGATAAGGTCCTTGTACCCACAAGCTGGATCTTGATGCTACCACCTTGCTGAAGATGTTGAAGACTCTGTTGACGACGTTGAAGACCCTGGAGATGGTCCTGAAGACCTTATAGAAGTTGGAGAAGCATTAATGACCCATTCTGTGGTCATTTATGCTCTGATGGTGTCAAGGTACCCCAGAAGAAGGCCCATCTACCCCACAAGTTATATCATAACCCCTGGAGGTCTCCTGAGGTAGTTGATTAAGACCAAGAAGCCCTGAAGAAGTCCTTGGACCCACGCTTAGTGGTTTGATGGCCTTAAAACCCTTGTTGGGGTCATGGAGCTCTTATATGACGTTGGTGACCTTGTATGGTCTTTGATAGGTTATGGAACCCATGAACATGTCCTTGGCTTGATGAAGAAGCCCTTGGACGAACAATTGATGGCTTAGAGTTTCTTGATGACTTGATGGAAATATTGATGAAGACCCCGATGCCCTTGCAAAGGTCATGGAGTGACGAGTCCACTACTTGCATTTGACGAGCTTAGAGCCCATGATCATAGTCTTGCATATGGGATGATAGCATGCCATGTGTATGGAAGCCCTAGTGGCTTAATGATAACCCTAAAACCATTTTTAATGGTAAGGGTGAAGGTTGAAGAAGGGTTGACTATGGGGAGGAATAAAAATAAGTACACCCTAAAACCATGGTAGGGTTTGACCCTTGAATGAAGGATGTTTGTCTTTGTGACAAAATTAAAATTTAATTTCAAATTAAAAAAATTAATAAAGTACATGCAACAAACCCTAAGGGTTGACCTTTGAAGAATGTGTGACACAATTCCATTCAAATTAAAATACTAAATAAAACAACTAGCCCCACACCATCCCTTGAAGTCGGCTCGAAAAGAAAAAAAATAATAAAAAAAAAATACATAAATGACAAGTCGGCTCAAAAATGATTTTTTTTGGGGTGGAAACTAGTATAAATACCTAGTCGTAGTTTCATTTTGAAAGTGTAAATTTCGGACAGCTCTGTGATTTTCGGGAGTTGACTGAGGTAAATTTGGAGGTCTTTGAGGCAGCCGCAGGAGCAGCACACTGAGGAATTTTGTGGGCAGCAGACTGAGGTTTTCGGTGGAGCAGACTGAGTACATGCACAGATCCGAATTTAAAGGATGGTATTCTTTCTTTGACTAGTAGTTGTTCCACATTCCAAAATCTACGAGCATTTTGTGCCCTAACTCGTGGACTGAGGTGACCTCCTGGCAGCATGAGGATGCCCTAACTCGTTGACTGAGGGAAGAAATTCGTGGGAGCAGGCATCCTTTTTGAAAGCTTGTAAACTCGTGGACTGAGGAAGGATTTTTCGTGACTGAGGTGGACTAAGGCTGCTGCTAGGTCGAAGGTTACAGCAGATTGATTTTTGGTTTAATCTTCTTGCTGCTTGTGACAGTCCAGCTTGGACTTGGGGCTTTTTATTAGCAGTCCTGAATTGTTCCTAAACATCATACCGAGTCCGAGTTTGATGCACAGCAGTCCAAGTCCCAAGCTTATGATTTTCTAGCTCTGAGTTTCGAAACAGTGTTACCACAGCAGCAAATTGGTTAATTCTTGTGTAAGCATCATTGGATAAATGGTTTGATCTTGAAGCCTATAACAGAAATTATAGTAATCTTGGCATAAGCGCATGAGCAAGTATTTAAAATGCTGGTCCCCTCTGGAATAAAAAGAGACAGCGAAGCTTTCTGAAAGTCTGAACTCTTCTAGGGCATCCAAACAGCAGCTATAAAGCTTTCATTAAAGACTGTCAAGCATGTAATTCGGGCAAGCTTATTGTGTATATTATATATACTTGGTTCTTTGTGCATCTTTCAAATTCTCAGTGCTGAAGGCCGAATCTTTTGAAGGCATTTTGGGCAACAAGGAACATATGACAGTCATCTTTAAGGAATTGAACCAGTGGTTGTTTTCGAGAAAAGTCAGGGTACTGTTACAGCTGATTTAAGGTCCTATTTCAGTCAACACCACTGTTGAGCTGGCTGCCATCCAAAAGGCAATTCCCAGGTTTGAGTCTTTTGTATTTTCTTGTATGTTGGGCATGTTTATTGCTGAGCATAACTGCTGTGAATTATAGCCAATTTCAGCATTTCTCTAGTTCTAAAAGTTGCTTCACATAGATCAGACTTTAGCCATTCTCAAGTCAGTTTATGTTTGCAAGCAAAACAATATCAGTCTGATATATATATACTACTGAAGTGCTGGTTGTAATCCTTTTTGGGTTGGAACAAAGTCTATGATGATTATGAGCAGATTTAATGTTTAATGTCATGTTTTGAAGTGAAGTTTATTTCTGAATCTCGGATAGAGAAGTATAGCAGCATAATAAGGATATGAAGCCTTATTCTTGGTGAATGTTGTATTAAAGAATATGAAGCTATTTAAACTCAGCAAAATATCAAGGTGTCTTTGGATCACAATTTAATGGTACCACAGTCCAAAAGACTGCCATAGAAGATTGAAAGAGTCAAAGGAATTTCTTCATACTTTTTGTGTCTTTGGGGTAACACTAGGAATTAGAAGACAGACTGATAAGAGGGCAGGAATATCTCTTTGTCTTGGTCTTGGCATAAATGTATTCTTTGATGAG